>OY740769.1:5139666-5660151 GCA_963513935.1 Aphrophora alni | reverse complement strand
AGACCTCAAAGGAAAGATGTAGGTGAGGGATATAACCTAAGACTGCATAGGAAAAGGTGTTGATCCAGCTAGGTTCCCTTGGATTTGCTAGTCTCTGATAATTGGAATGATTCCACTGTAAAATACAATATAAGCAGTTTGTTCTAGTTTGGCCTTGTCAAGATGTTTTATTTTTAATATTTAAAGATTTATAAACATGTGTTATATATTAAAAACAAGACAAAACTTTTGATTTTCTTAAATTCAGCTACACGGAATTGATCAATTTGACTAAAATATGCCCCTTTTTAGACCCAAAGAAGATTTATTGTTCATCATCTACCCAAAAAATGATTTTTGTTCATCATCTACCCAAAAATTACAGTTTCAACAGTTTATTGGTAGTAAAACTGTTAATTTTACATAAAAATGTACAAGAAAAACAACATATTTTTCTCTTCACTACAAACGCTTTTTTTAAACAATAAAACTAGGCTTTTTAAATATCTGTAGTTAATGAATAACTGTTTCAATGATAAACACTTTTTTAACAATAACAATAGGGTTTCATATATTTCTTTAGGTTAAAGAATAACAGTATTATCGATCAAAAAACATTAAAAGTTTTTTGAACAAGACCCAAGCAGTTTATGATACTAGTTATTTATTAGTATTGTTGGAAATATTACATGTTAACTGTTTCAATTGGTCAATAATTCTCTTAAACAACTTGATTTTTTACTTGTGACGTTTAATTCGCTTATAATGGTCTTCCAAGCCAAACCTATTTCATCAATTTTATGATAGTCTTTCAGTTTACAATACCATGAAAAGGGGTGTTTTTTATAAATACTACTTATGATAAAATTAAGAAATAAAATCTTCCCCCTTACTTTTATCTATCTTACCACTTAATGTTCATTATTGGTGTCCAAGTCAATAATGATTAACAATTAATATGTACTAATGAATTACCTCATTTGTTCCGTCATGTGACTTTACTTGTCTTGTCTCAAGACGCGGTTTCGGAGTCGGGACTCCATCTTCAGTTGTATCTCTGTAGAGGTCGTCAAAACATCTAACTCATTATATGAAACAGCGCTGAGATACAATAGAATGATAAAACCATCCAAGTATTCTCAACCATTGACCCACCGCAGCAATCAGTAGTCCGCGGACCGTACAGCAGTGCGCACTATAAACATTATGTCGGTAACTAAGTATACATGTGTACGTGCATTTTGTGTGTGTGTAATATTATATATGTCTTCGTAAATGTTTTAATGTTTTGACGACCTCTACAGAGATACAACTGAAGATGGAGTACCGACTCCGAAACGCGTCTTGAGAACATGACAAGTAAAGTCACATGACGGAACAAATGAGGTAATTTATTACTACATATTAATTGTTTACCACTTAAACTTATAGTATGATACCGAGCGAGTAATACAAATATCTTACCCGTATAGCGAACACAGTTAAAACTCGCACTAGATATACTTATCTTATAAGATAATTATCGCTTATCACTTACGACTTATGTATTGTATTGCTATAGTGTGCAACCAAGCGAATATTTACTTGTATATTACCTACATACATGGTTATGGTAACAAAAAGGAAAAAGTATGCAAGTAGTGGACAGTTAACTATCTCTCCAAAGATATCACTCGTATCAATGTTGTTTATTTTCAATATCAACGGAAACTGTTGTCGTTATGACTTCCGGTTTGCAACCAAAACAATAACAAAATGTAAACGTGGTCCAGGAATATCCGGTAACACCTGGCTATAAAAACTGCCAGTTATGATTGAGATTATACTGTAATAAGAAAGAAGTCCAAATTCAACAATATTCAATCATTTACATTTTTTTTTAGATCGTGTTCAAGAAAACACACACTGTTGTCTTTTTAATTAGTAGCAGTGCCCAAATATTATCCTCTATAATTTTTTGCGCACAATTTTTACAGTGTTTTATAGGTCTGCTCTTAAATTTCTCATAAAAAAAGCGCTTTAAAGAAAGCTACGCCACTCCATTCTCCAATTTTAAATAAAGGTTTTTCAAGAAGTCTTTTTTATAATTCTGGTTTTACAGTAAAATCACTTTGGAATTCATGTGATCCCTATCCATTCACTATATCTAGCACATCTTAACAGCTTTAACTTCATGTAGATAGACAGGTTAGGTTGCTAATCATATATATTCCAGTTCTATATTTCCTAACACAAAACATTATACCGCGTCTTTTAAATATGTTCCGGGCTGGCTTAATATTTTCTTAACCACTACAGATAGATAGAAAGCTTTGCACATTGTTAATGGACACCAAAACATATTTTAATACGTATTCAGTGGGTGTAATACCTGTCCAGGGAGACGACCCACAAGGAGTTAGTAGAAAATTTGAAACAAGAGCGTAAGTTAAGTTAAACATCAAATTAAAGTCGTTTTGAGTAGAACACAATGCGGTAAACCCGACTTCAAATGGTTTACCATAGCTAAATTAACGTGAGTTTTTAAGTTGATATTAGCTATAACGTTAGGTATGTGAAAACTGCTTAATAATGTTTACTAGGTAGAGGTTATGAAATGAAAACTTTGCAAGACTCTTTTTTAGACTGCTCACTGGCTCTTTAACTCCTTGAGGGGGACGGTCCTCAAGGAGTCAAAAGGAAATCTTAAATGGTTGTGGTTGATATGTACATCAAATTAAAGGTCTTTATTAGTAGATTACAATGCCTTATATTTTTGTTTTTGTTTTTAGTAATAACTAACAAACTGCTAATAACAAAGCATACATTTGTGTAAACTTGTATCAAAATAAAAGAATCCAATCTTGGTAAAATAGCAGTCTATTTTCTTTACATGAAAATTGAGTTTTTAAAAAGTACCAGGATATGGCAAATTTTTCTTAAATAACAAATTTAATTAAAATAGGACCAATCTTTTCGGCTATAGATTACTGCACATTCGATAGACAGGACATATCCTTGAAAAACTCATCAAAGACTTTTTCCTCTTCGATAGTTTTCTCTATCGCACATATATGTGAGTAACTCGTTAGGGTTGGTTGGGGACAATTTAATGTCGGGTTAGGTTTACCCAATAGGGTTGACTAAAGGAAACGTGGTCATCCATACCCATACTGGTCTTGATCACCTTATCCCTATCAGACCTAACACCACTCTATATAACTAGTTCTTAATGAGTTAGAAGGACTCCCATTTAAATTATAAAAGTAACTGCCTCACCTTGAAACACAATATAGGTAGTCAAGCATATACATGTCATGCCAAGTGGATAAACGTCACAAAATATAGATATTTATCGGAGCCCGATATGTATCTCAGAAACGGCATTCACCTAAACAAATTTTAAGTTTTAATATTATTATGACAAGTCCCCCAGAAATTTTGAGTTAAGTAAAACGTTAACCCTACGTTTAACTGTGATATCGTGCGAACCTGTAATACGAAACATCATATGTGTCACTGTTGAAAACGATAAAAAACCCAATTGAGTAAAAAATACTGATTTGGTGTCGTGTGTATGAGCTCTTAGATCAAGCCTTTTATTACTGGCTTTGTAATTTAAACTTTATACTACACAGCAAGGGTGTACGTTGATTGTACCAACAGCGTGACCCGCGTTATAGCGTGTTTAAACTAGTGTTATTAGAAATAGGCATTCCTTTACAATGCATGTATGTAATACTGAGTAATAACAATAAAACAAATTGACAACATAGGAAATTTTACGTAAATACATGAAACATATTTAACGACGAAAATTTGTACCCCCAGTTCTATTATACAAGCAGATCAGCTAAATGTATAGCTCAAGAGTTGAGCTTGGTAGTTGTTGGAAGTGTTAAATTGTATTCGCAGATCAAGGGGTTGTATCCTGTAGGTTAAGTTTTTTTTTTTACAGTTGATACAAGGTTATGAACCTCGTAATTATGTATATAATAACGTCGGCTCGTCGTAAATGGAGGGTTAACAAGCTTCGTAAATGTGTATATTAAAAACTCTCCACTCGAAGGCTTCGATTGTGTCAGTACCTTGCTTCTAATGAGCCTCGAAACTGAACATATGTGAAGAGCCCTCACTCTCTACGCTCGTGCCGATGACTCGGTACTCTCGTAACTAAAGAAATATAACATTCTTTTTACTACAACTTTCTTTGCGGTTGTTTATGGTCCCTTGGGTTTTTTTATGTTCCTTTTGAAGGAAGGAACTGCTAGACGCCGAATGTCCACCACCCTCACTACTCAGACATACAGGCCAAGGCTGTAATATACCTCCTGCCAGCCAGATTTTGGAGGGAGTTACGGCCTCCGGCATAGCTACAGGCCTTCAAAATTGTGTTCTAAACTACAGAATGTTCCGAAATATAAAAACATTTATTTGAACTTTATAAAAATATAAGTATTCTTTTATTTTTACATATTCAAATTGTACTGTAATAAAATAATGTGTTACAATATTTGAATGACAGTGTTTAAGTTGCTTTAGGTTTCAATTTCAATTATTATTTCGGATGTCTCAAGTATCACAAAGAAAAACAAAAACATATTTTTTCGATACGTAGTTGCATGGGCGTCTTCGCCGGGGGGGGACGCGTCCCCCCAATATTTGAGATGTAAAAATATTTTTGCTAAAAACACTAATGATTTACTTAAAACCTTAAAAGATAAACATCGGGCTTTGTCTTTACTAGGGTTTTTATCATTACATTTCTGTTACAAACGCATAAAAACAATGTTTTGAGAAGTTTAATTTTAAAAATTTTCCATACCCCCAGACTCCCGGCATATGTCCCCTCCAATAATGAACTGGTGATGACGCCCATGCGTAGTTGTTTAGAAATGAAAAATTTCTCGGTCATTATCGTCTTATAAAAAAGTGGAAGAAAAATAATTCTACGAAGACCCCCTAGCAAGTATGACCATTTAAAGTTCAGCTGGTGAGGGCATTAAAGTTCTCAAATTTTAGTTATTGTAATTAATATATCACAACAGAAATCGCTACTAACCTAGAGTGTTCTTAAAATTATTGTTTAAGTTACATATTTGATTTAAAACACGATGATTATAACAAAGTTTCTGTTTTTAAACTTAACTTTTTGCGAGGTTTTTTGTTACTGCACGCAACCCTCCTTATTGGATTGCCGCCCTACAATTATTATTCTGTAAATATTATATCTTCAATTTGATCATTATGTTTAAAAGTTAATGGATTTTGTAGTTGTTGAGGTTAAATTGGAGAGAAGACCCAGTGGTTCTAACTTCCCTTCATAAAATATAAGTTTATTCTAATCTACTCTAAGTTTAGGTTAATCTAACGTTTATGTGTTTTGTTTATCGAGGTAGGTTTTAAAACATAATAATTATTAAAGTTGCGAAAATCCGTCTTTAAATAGAATATAACGTAGTGTTTGTAACAAGTTTAACGCACGCAGACTGAATGAATTATTCCCAATACACAAGTTGTTTTATTGTAAAGCAAGAAACACTGTACAATGTAGGTTGTAAATCTCTCTAAACACATAAAGCTGTCATCAGAATGATATCTCTGGTCGTAAACGACGACGAGGGTGACTCATTTTACGACTTTATTTCTAATAGTAATGACGACATAAATAAGAAACACGTACTACTGATAGAATTTCAATGGGTTTTCAACTTATTGTGGGGCAGTTTTCATATATGACACCCTCCCCGTAGACGGTATTTACAGCTTAATTTATATTTACCTTTAGCGATGTGAGGGTTTTATTTCGTTGAAACGTTGGAACAGGGTGTTGGTTAAGAAAGACGTGACTTGTTCTCGTTCTTGAGGGGAGAAATGACGGAACAGTTTCTGTGGTTATGTGAGGTGTTTCCTCGATGAAGTTTCATTTACGTTATAAATGCATTTGTAGAGTCTTACAGTAATTTTAGTTGTCCTCTCGGGTTTAATGTGAAAGCTATTAGAAGGATTACATATGAATATATATGCAACATTAAATCAGTTTTATGGTGAAGTGAAATAATGGAACTATCGTTTTTTTTGTTTTTTTTTATTTAAACATCTCGGTCATCATCAAATAGAAAGAAATTAACACATAATTACTCGAATAAAGTTGAAAGAGAACATGAGTTAATCAAGAGCGAAGCTAAATAAAAAAATGTGCAGCCATATCAAGGCTCTCTCGAGATTGCTAAGGCTGTACTCAAGTGTACCTTGGGGGAGGAGAAGGGGGAGTGTCGCACTGGAGAAGGACTACCTGTATCCTTGCAATACTAAAGATAAAATAAAATTCACGATTCAAAAAATAAACCTATCACATGTATAAGTGAATAAAACTTTCTATCCACCAACATACTAAAGGGAATTGGTAAGCGAAAACCTGGGAATTATTTGGGAGAGAGTAGGTTTATGAATAACTTGCAGTAAAATTGTTTATTATTATTATTTCCATATTGCCTTCCGAACTACTGATGTAATTAATTAGTTAACATACTTTTAGTCAAAAGTAGTTCATATTTCCTATTAGTAGTTACAGCTGTTTCGCCTCAACATAAGGCATCCTCAGGCTTAGCACGTTCACAAAACACGTTCACAACTTGCTTGTATATAAAAACACACACACAATAGTAAACCGGGTTGGTTCTTGTTCTATTGTAAAAATAAAAAAGTTATTTTTCCCTGATGTGGCCACATCCTACAACTCCTAATGCTCCTGAATGACTGATAGACATAAAATGTTTTAAATGTTAGAAATATTAAAGACAGGCTACATTGTTGGTGAATGTATTCATTATTGATTCGTTCTTATTATTATTGATATGGTTTAATTAGTCATTTCTCATCATTTGTGTATATGAAAACAAATAGATGACGTTTTAAGAGATAACTCATCTTCCGTTTTCTAATGACAAACCTAGAGCATAAAAGCGACAAACATCAACAAAGGGTACTGGAGAAGTAGTAGGGTCATGTTGAAAATAAAACTAAATCCATAACCTCAGAAAGAAACCCGAAGGTTTTTTAACGTGCTACAAAATACACGATATGTTAACTCGAATGCAGTGGCGATCTTCCATTTAGGATGTGTGACTATAATCCTACACTTAAAAACACTAATTATTTACCTTGATTTTGAATGTGTGCTGTTCTAATTTACCCCACGTCGCTGTTTTGCCTTCATAAATCGTGTAGACTTGTCACCTAAAAGTTAAACACATAAGACATAACACAAATTTCAATAATTCTAATAAACGTGAAACAACTACGATTCGAATTACCCATCATTACGGCTGAACTTCCAGCTGAGACTATGGTAGGGAACCAGTTTGTTGTTATGCGTCCACTACAAATATATGAAGTTTTAAACAATTGGATCTTCACTTTTGATTATTTACTTTATTGGATTAAAAATTGAGCTTTTTCTTGAGCAAAATGTCGGAGTTATTTTTATAATTTGAATTATTTGTTGACTCTTCAAATATATCAAGATATTTTCCCTTTGTGTTTTATCTAGAATGGTTGAATTGGTATTACTCAAACATTTATGTAAGTTATTATTTAGCTGTTTTCAACATAATAATAATATGTTGTAACTATATTACAACCTGACGTTGTAGCTTATATGAAGTTTAAACCCAAGCTAATTAAGCTAGGTTAAACCTTTTGTAGTCGAGTTTGCGGCATTGTATTCTACTCATAAAGGCCTTTAATTCGATGTACAACTTGACCTATGCTCTTATTTAAGGTATCCTACTTACTCCTTTTGGGCCATCCCTCTGGAAAGGTAGCGGTCCACTGAATACGTACTAAAATAGGTATTGTTCTCCATTAACAATGTGAAAAGATTTGTAGCTCTATTTGTAATGGTTAAAAATATTAAGCCATCTTGGGACTTTTTTAACACTTATTTTCCTTAATCAGCTTAATTGAGTTCATTAAGGTTAATTTGTTTAGCTGTTATGTTTTTATGACTGTGAAAATGTGTTTATATTGCATCCTCAATTTTTATTTATTTATATTGATTTGTATGTTGTGGATTTTAAAATTAAATACTATCACCTTATATAATATAAATCTGTTTTATCGTGACAGTAATTTACCGTTCGACATAAGCCTACATCCTTCGCTTATTTAAAATCCTTGATCTAAAGGTAAAGCATAATACCAAGACTGACTTTTGTCACGAAACTCATTTCTATCCTTTATTCGCAGTCACATTGTGTGACTCTAACTTTAAAATGGAATAACTTGTAAATAATGTGAAATGTAATTGGTGGCAGCTCCGCTTCTTCCTTATATTATTTGCAAATTTACTCCAGTTTTGGAATAACATTACCCCAGTTTCAGTTTAATTTTCATAACTCGTGTTTTTCAGGCTTTACAACTGCTTCTGTTGTATTCGTTATTTACTAACTTTGGTTTCTTGTAAACTAGTTAAGTAGGATTTATTTTAGTTAATAAATAATTCAAAATTATTTTGTGTCCAACTTCGATTGATTTATGGGTAACAAACACAAATCCGAACCGCAAAAATAATTTTATTATTATACATTTTTTCGGACATTTGCCATCAATTGTGTGTTAAAAATCAAAACAAGACGTTTCGGGAATAAGAATCAATCCCCGTTATCAAGTGACTAAAAATTAAAGAAACATGAAACTAGAAACTATGCCTATGTAAGAAGTAAAATTAAATAAGAAATACCACCAACCTAAACATCTAAGCATGCATCTCAGAGCTAAAACTGAGAAGTCAATAAACACAATCACAAAAAGAAGTTGAAAGTTCAAATTACTTGTAATGTTTTTTACGAAACTTTGCTAAAATGGCTTTAAGGGTCAAAATATCAATTTTATTAGTTTAAATCTCTAGAAAAAAGTCGGTTAGCGAGTTAACGATTAAAAAGTGAAATCAATTTTCTAACGAAACTTTAGAATATATCATAAGCTGCAATACTGTAGTTGAAAACAGCCAATCGTCGCGTCGTAATGATTTATTGCCTACTATACACTGTAGTTTTCTACGAAATGCACTGTTACAATCACGTATCTAAAACTAAAAGTAAGATCTGCGTGCGTACAACTGATTTCATTACACACTGTAATATTGAGCTTGTCACATCTTTCCTACTGTTTTATCCCTTAAGGGAACAAATTGATTGACGAGATTTTAAACAAAAGTATTTTCGTTTCGCAAAGAAATATTCAGATGCAAACAGAGACAATTTAAATAAAAAACTTGCTTTAGGAATATTTTATCATTGAGTTTTTATAATTAAAATTTGGAAAAATTAATTAAAGAGAAATAATGAACGTCTTCCCTTTTATTTACTTCCGTCCTGCTTTTGCAAAGATTAAACTTGAAGGCAGTCATTTCCGTTAATTCTCAAAATTTATAAAATTTATCTTCTCTGAAGTTTATATTAATAATATAGAGAAGATTTGAATGAAACTTTGAGATTAATTTAAATGATGAAATCACTTGTCATTAAAGTATTCTAATTACGTCTTTGTGAGGTAAGTTTGCATGAATACAGATGTTACGTCACATTTGCCTCCCCGCCAGTAAAGCATTATTAATGGTAGATAATGAAATGTCTACTACTACCTTTAGTAGGTTAAATAAACGCCTCACGACCACTGGCACAAACTTTCCCTTACATCCACAAACACGAGTGTCACGAATGGACGTTTTCTCTATGCATCCTTCAGTTGTTATACACACACGATTGACTAGGTTTGTATGGTATTACAACTGATAGTAACTCTTCCAAAATTGCTAATTGTGTATAGATTTGTATTTATCATAATACTACTTCAGACTCTAAAATGGAAAGTACGACCTCGCGTAATTTGTTTTGTTGTTTTTATTTCTTCAGAAAGAAGCAGGGGTAATTGAAGTTCAAGTCTACTATCACACCAACGCTTCACTTAAAACGTATTACAATATACAGCGTGTGAAATAAGTCCCGGGACGGATTAATGTTTGTTCAACCATTACAGATAGAGCTACAAAGCTTTACACATTGTTAATTGACACCAAAACCTATTTTAGTATGTATTCAATGGACTGCAAACTTTCCCACAAGGAGTAAATGGGAAATCTTAAATGAGAGTATAGGTCGAGTTGTAGTTCGAATTAAAGGCCTTTATGAGTAGAACACAATGCCGCAAATCTGACCTCGAAAGATTCACTCTAACTAAAATAGCGTGGGTTTAAATTTCATTTTAAATCAAACCAGGAAAATGGATAACCATGATAGGCCTAAAAGATAAAGTTGTTTGTGACAGATATTGGTTATTTCCTCAAACATGAAACATACTTGATTTAGATGCGACAATCATCATTTGTTCTAGTTTTGCCTGTGAATCTATAACCAAATTGTTATGGACTTCATTACATTTACCTAATAATTACAAATTTAAACAATCTTTGAACGGCTACCATTTCTGGCTCGGTTGTCCGTTTGAGTTGGGGCAAAAAAAGCGTCTTTTTCAAATGCCAAACGAAATCTCACGTGATACAATATCTCCAAGAAGAAAAACGGATAACACAAGATTTAATGAAATATTTATTTATAAACCCGCCGATTATTTTTAACGTATATCCTGGACTTGGTTTACAATTAGTTTTGTACGAAAAGCACATCAGGTCTATCAATATTGGCTGAACAAGTTTTTAACTTGAATTTAATTACATTAAACTCTGGGTGTAACAACTTGGTCAACACGTCGCAAATTAAAAGTAAACAAACTTTTATTAAATCGAACCCTGAACTGTAGGGTTTCTTATGAGTGGGGAAAAACGGTAAAACACAAAATATCCCATTGATTTTAAATATTAGCTTCAACTAAAATGTCATTCCAAAATTGAAAAATAAGATTACGTGTGGTAACACTTAAGCCTCCATGTATGTATGGAAAGTTGATTAACGATTTAACACGTTCACTGCTGAAAAATAAGTATATACCATCGCCTATGGCTAAAATTTTGTATGTCAATTCATTTCAGTTGGTCTGGCGCCGACTTTTGTCGGCGCGCGCCTCATGGCAGAGCTAGCGACGCCGACTAAAGTCGGCGCGAGTACCCAACGTGTTAAGCTCACCAAAGTCTTAACAATAAGTAATAAAGCACATTGGTAGCCTTATATAAAATTAGTTTGGTGCCTATAATATTTTCTTTTAAATATTCTGCGCAGATATTCTATCGAATTTATTTTCAATTTGTTACAAATAAACCTTTTTACGATCCTCAGTACAAGCAGGTTGAGCAATATCATCGTTTTTAAAGCAGCAGTTTTAAACATTTCTATCGGGAATAATGTCATGCTTAGGGGAATAACTTGTTTAACTTTGGAATCGCCATTTAAGACATTCAGATTTATTAAACTAATATAAAAGAGATATAATTAATAGTGTTCCATGATCCAGAATGAAACTAACCCTTCTACAATCGTACAGAAATGTAAATCTACACTGATTTAATAGCCTGGAATTTGTATAGAATCATCCATTCTATCGTTCGTAAAAACTAATTTTAGATTATGAATACAACGTAATGATATTTACATACGGAGAGGAGGTAAGACAATACTTTAAGCTGAACTAATTGAAAACAGACAATACTTGCTACAATTTCCCGACTTCTTTGAATTATAAATAGAAATTTTCTTCAAACTATTTCGTTGTATACATGTATGTAAAATTAAAAATGAGGCTAATTGAAGATAAATATTTGGAAACTATTATATAGGCATCTCTGTGTGGGGTCAATTATATGTTGATAATGAACGCTACATGGATAGATTCTGAGCATACAATAGTCAAAGTAAAAATAATTGTCGGATTATACATAGGAATTTGTTTCAACGCGTAGAACTGTAGAGTGTCTGGAAGTGCTTATCAGAGCAAAGCGAGACAGCTTTTAAAATTGGTAAGCTGTAGAAAGCCTGCTCTGATAAAAACCTTTCGGCAGCCTGTTCAGAACCTTGTGCAGCCCAATAACGTTCGGCCTAGTTGCAATGAACATTATTCTTAAATTTAAAACTATCACTTAACGCCTTGGTATTACCTAACCTAACCTTACTTAACCTAACCTTACCTAACCTAACCTAACATAAAATAACCTAACCTAACCTAATCTAATATAATCTAATCTAACCTAACCTAACCTAACCTAATTTAATCTAATCTAACCTAACCTAACCTAACCTAACTAACCTAACCTAACCTAACCTAACATAACCTAACCTAACCTAACCTAACCTTACCTAACCTAACATAACCTAACCTAACCTAACCTTACCTAACCTAACATAACCTAACCTTACCTAACCTAACCTAACATAAAATAATCTAACCTAACCTAATCTAATATAACCTAACCTAATCTAACATAACATAACCTAACCTAACCTAACCTATAGGCAAGTAGTCTAGGAGAGAGGAACGTGACTCCAAAATTAAATCTTACTCTCCTTCCAGGTAGGAAGGCATATGTTTATCAACACTAACCCTGTAAAAGTCCTAATGCTCAGTTAATTTTACGAAAGCCCCGGACATGATAACTTGAAAGACATATGAGCTATGGGGTTAAAAAGGAAACGTATCGTTCAATATATAAGAGGACAATAGAGGACGTATTTGAGAGAGGGTTGTGGTGCCAGAGGGTCTGGACAGGATACGCGTTACGGTCAAACAAACAAACTGCATTATTATACAGACGATTTCCTAAATAATCGGATTAAAACAGGTTTGTAGATTATTGTTATAGTGTATGTGTTAAACTTATCTGCTTGAGTCGACTT
Source organism: Aphrophora alni (assembly GCA_963513935.1). Lineage (NCBI taxonomy): Eukaryota > Metazoa > Arthropoda > Insecta > Hemiptera > Aphrophoridae > Aphrophora > Aphrophora alni. The sequence goes on along the minus strand of OY740769.1, from coordinate 5,647,348 downwards.
CAAAATAATTGCATTTTAAAATATATTACTTTTATTTCAATTACTCATTATAAGTTCTGTTTGGGAAAGAAATCAACAAACTGCAACAAATCGAGACTCATGGTATAATCCTTTTAAAGCCACAAGCTGTCTCAATCGCTTCACACTTGACGTATTGTTTCTAATATTTAAGCTGTAAAAATCTCCACAGTATTGGAAATACAATCTCTAATACTACCCAATAAATTAATAACAAAAAGGTTTAGTGTTGAAGTTATTGTTATTAGTTTTAAAATTCCGTTGAAAATTAGAGGGGAATTAATGAAACGGCCGTAGTATTGCGGAATTTATTTTGTAATACACAGTTCGATTATTGGAGAGGTAGGGTGTTGATGAAAGGGGTTTGTTAGAATGCAATTGCAGGCAACACACCAATTTTTACAAAATTAATTTGAGTATTAGTGCTAACTGAAATAAAAACTTTCTGCCGTAACGAGTGCAATTTGCGCAAAACACGTCTAGTTAATGCTATTACCCCCATGTCAACACCGGAACCACTGACTATTCCATAATCCTGTCTTTTAAAGTAATTTTACATGAATTTTTGACTTGTGTCCAAGAAATCAGCTATTTTTTTCTAAAATTTTATATCTAAGCAATGTTTTACAAACCATGAACAAGTTCGCGTTAACTGGAGAAATCTGGTAGTATTTTTTTCAAAATAAGACTGATTTTTAAATTTTTAAAACACATTTTTCGGTCATAAATTTTGAGTAAGTCCTTTTACAACTTTGCTCAATTTGTGCTAATTTAAAATCTGAAATTGAATAACACCAATTTGTGGTTTCCGAGCTGTCCAGTAGCAGTTCAAACTTGGTGGCTTACAAGTTCCTTAGACATCTTATGGCCCAAACCCCTTATTTGACCCTTCGTAGATTAGGCGATAATAATAAATTAACCCCTTTTCATGTGGAAGAGATTCAATATTTTTCAACGTAACATTATTTTATTTTGAGAATTAATTACAAATAGTTACTTATTTATCAAATGGACATGAACGTTTAATTATTTTTGATGCCCACTGTATCCAGTGTTATTTCTATTCTCCATTCTAAACTTAACCATTTCTAAATACTGAAATAATTAATAAATGGGGTTGATATCTAAGGGTAGTAACCAACACAGTGGGGGATAAATTAGAATATAAAATTAAAGATTCATAACATAAAAAGAAAATTTTAAACACATCAAAATTATACAAAAACCAGCTCTAGAAGCTGGAACATGATTTTAATTTCTATTGAAGTGTATATGTCAAGTAAGTTGACTTTATCGTTGGATGTGGCATGAAAAGATGCTGTCAAATTTCAAAATTACGGCTGGTTGGACAAATGTTTCGATAGGTATTTTTTCTCGTTCTAATTTTGTGCAGTATTATGATCTTTACATAATAATTTTAAATTTGAAGTGTGCAATCGAGAATCCCAAACATTTGTTCCTATATACACTTTAGAATTAGAAGAAATATATTTTTTAAGAAAAATTCAAATGACCCAACATGAGCTCTGTTAGTAGAAAGATTTTGTTCAGTATTAAGTTTCCTTTTGTGTAAGTATTCATGTCACAATATGTGCACCCTTCTCCCTATAATAACCAGCATCATAATATATAAAGTTAAACTCATTAAAAGACATAAACATTCCTTAAGAAATTTATCTTCGGTCGTAAAATACGCAGAGATAGAAATGAATTTTACTTTTACAACTCCGTATTAACAACATGAAAGTAATAAACATTTCTGAAAGACAACTAGCAGAGTTAACGTAGAATTAACTTTTATTATAACGGACATACAGTAGATAGAAAGATCTGTGAATTGTTCACAGTTATTTTATATGTGACTCCTTAAATTTATATATGTATATAAAGGAAACACATTGAAAATTAAAATTTGTTTTATAAACTAAAATATTTGTTCTCAAAATGGAAATTAGGTTTTCTAGAAGTTTAGAGTTGTTTACATTTTTGAAATAAATAAATTAGAAAATATTTGGATTTAATTGAAATTTAAAAGAAAATTAGTACTCTTCTTTTCTATTGAATAATAATTGAAATATTTTTAGTTAAACCAAAGTTGACGACTATACAAGGTAGTTTACTGTCTGAAGATAACATTTTTTCCCGTTTTTATAAGAATTAAATCAGGAATATTTATTAAAAAAAAAAAGAGAAATTCTGACTTTTAATGAATAATTAATTATACTTTCAACCCGAATAAAAAGTTTACCTTTGGGAATGTCGAAGATGACGTCACAAAATCGGTAACAGAATACGACTGTTTTTACCAGGCTTTAAAAATGGGAGAAACTATTATTTCAAGTATATTTATGAATACATTTTACCTCTTAATTTGTATTACTTGATCAATTTAAACTTTTTTGTGTTATGTAGAATCCATATTTCATAAAAATTTGAAAATAACTGAATAGATTTATTTATGATACAATTTTGTTATAATTTTAAATTGATCGGTCCTATACACGTTCAATTAAAATTTTGGTTCTTTTTTATGGTAAAAGAGAAAGATAGAAAGCTATAATATTCCACATACATTAATATGAAATATTAACACTTTTAAACAATAAAAAGAAATGTAGTATTACTCTACAAAGAGGTTAAGTATCCTAACACCTTGGGATACTTGATCAAATACTTAGGGACACTTGTCCTGCATGTTAAATTAGGAAATAACAAAAAGGAATAATCAATAACAAATCTTTTTTAAAACGAACCATGAATAAAGTTTAATATTAACTAATAATATATAATGTTTCTTACGGTATAAAAATAATTATTTTTTGAGGAAAATATCATAATCTAATTAACAAGTTTATTCACCATCAACCATAAATGTATAGGTAAAAACAAAGCTTGCAACTCTATTATTAAAAAAAAAAAATAATAAATAAATAAAATCGATTTGAGACGTGAATCAATTTGGTGAAGGTTAACTCTATTACTAATTCCATAAATCGTCTGACATTTCGTTTCCTAAATTTCACAATCATCCCGTCATTAACTTTAAGGACATCATTTAGGCTTAATCTTTCATTATTTAGGAGAGGCTCACCACATCAGATTCTAAAAGCAACCTGTTAATAGATAATCTGAATCGCATGTTTCAATCAACTTCATGGTTTTCATTTTCCTTATTATAGTTTTTTACTTTCTTCAAGTAAAGCTTTTCTTATTTTTTGTCTTCTGTCCTTTCCCTTTTCTCTTGCAGTTGTTTGTGTTTCTCTTTCCATCTCATTTTTACTTGGCGAATCTGTTTAAATCATTGTCTTTCCCCTTGTTTACGCCCTAAATTACTCATTTTTCTATTTCCCGATTTAGAAGAGGGTAGAATATTGTCAGGACTAATGGGAAATCCTCTAGAAGGTACTTGATGTTGACTGTCTCTGACCATCAATTATCTGATTTTTAGGTAGGTGTAAAATCCTCACTGTCTATAAGCCAGCACACAAAGTCTCGTCTTACTCTCTGCTAATTTCTTTTTCATATGGCCGATCAGTGACAATCAAGAAAATCATTATCAGTGAATATGGTTTCATTAAGTGGCCAAATACCTATAGCGTTAATGCCGTTAGTTACTTTACTTGGTTCTAATGTCTGTAGGGTAGTTTTTCAATCAGTTCAGCAATATATATATATATATATATATATATATATATATATATATATATATATATATATATATATATATATCGTCCAAGACACAGTTTTATATTTCAAGCCTGTTTGAACAGTTAATATTTTAGCAACCTTTGAGCGGAGAATAGCAAGGAACATCCAAAAGCTTGAATCTATGTGTATGAGTAAATGTCACCTCATAATAATTCCGTTTGCTTGAGTGTAATCAATGGCGGCCAATGAAATATGATTTTCGATGTTATCTCAAAGCAACAATATTTTTGTATACTTTGAATATTTTGTAAACTTTACAAAATGATTAAGATATTGGACAAATATATCTTCTGTCATTCAGCCAGTATTTGTGAGCATCTGAGCCCAAAAATGCTAGGTTGGTTTCACAACGAAATATAAAAAAAAAGTTATGTTATTGTTGCCTAAAGCATCATTGCATTAGATAGTGTGGTGTACTGTCATGTTTCACCTGATTCACTATTCCTATTTGTTTCAGTTTTTAGGAGAAAATTACTTTTGGACATTTATGAGCTGTTGTCTCATCAGATTCATCAATCTTCCATATAGCCTCTGGTCTGACGTGTTCCCTTTTTAATATCTGACTTAAATCGTTTTAAAAAAACTTTATTATTATTACTATTAAAACGCGTTGCTTCCTGTTTTTGAAAGATAATTATTCTGTGTGCTTATCCATAAAACCTCTACAACCAAAAATAACCTGCTGTTTTGTCCATGTCCCAAATTACAGAATAATTTTAATAAATGGTAACCGCCAAGTCGCATGCAAGTTTTCATACTAGTTTAGTGTTCAAACCATGGTTCATCCGATCCAGAATGTCTATATTTTGCCAACTCATTTCTTCTCAGAAAATACTTGTTTGTCTTTTGGTTTAGCTCCGTCATTCCTCTTATATTTTAGTGTCATCTATAAAATAATAAAATATAAATTAAACGTGAGTTTTACGTTGTAATAGTTGTGTCAAGTATCCTTCTTTGTATCTTTAATATTTACTTCCAAATAAAGTCATTTTAATCCGGGATAACTGAAATTGCTCTAAAAGTATGATTAAATTTAAGAAACAATTACAAAACTTATCTTAGAGCTCAAAATACAGAAAAATTGAAGTTTAAATATCAAATATTTACTTCTTTTTGTTTCATTTTTGGGCTGTGATAACCTCCGTCAGAGGCCTCACCGACTTCGACCTGAAGGTCTTTTGTCGCCAAAAAAAAATAAAAATTTACTTACACTATTAAAAACATTTGTTGTACAAATTGAGTGAACTGTGAAACAAAGACTGTTTCACCGTTTCACCACCCGACTCAATCACCAAGCAGTGATGCCATATTACCAACCCTCAAAAATATCCCAACTTGTTAGACGTAACCTGTTACCCTGTGTATACACACTAAATATGAACAAAAAAAAAAACGATTTAAATGGTCGCTATTTTGATATTTACAAATAGATTTTTCTGAATTTCAATATGGCTCTATATTAGGACACTATAGTCCAACATAGCAAAATTCTTGTTTCTATCAGACACTTTATTATTGTGGTAATTCCACGGGTATTCGGGGATCACCGTATCTAGATCACGGCATAAGATATGCGATGCGCGCGCATCCTAGTCAAGACAAAAGGCAGTCGTTCACAGTGCGCCGAAGTCAGCGGACGTAAGTTGCGCTTTGTTACAATTTAACCTGTTAGTAACAAACCTAAATGGCTACCTAAACCTTTAATTGCGGGGTCTGATCGACCCCCGGGTGTTACGTAGTCATTAGTAGGTCATCCGACTAAAATTGAGAAGGAATTATTATGACCTAAAGGGTTAACGTAATTCTCCCATCACGCCTGTCCCTAACCGTAAGTTCTAATTGATAAGTTAATTAATTATAATATTTAATTAGTACATTATACCTCATCATAAGCTGGCTGTGAACATAGTGATTAGTTGGGTTTGACACTAAGGTTTAATTAACGATCCAATATATTTACTGGGTAAGTCCAAACACGTTATTCCAAACCCTCCTTCCGGAAACTTTAGCGGTTCAAACGTCTTTACCAATCGAATAACCAGGGCAGACGTTCGCCGCATTATATTGTGCTTTCGTATAGACGATAATGGACGGACAGATGTCGAAAATCATTCCCCCCTCCTTTGGCAAAATATCGGTAAAAAACGAGGGTAGTACTTTACTGAGCGAAGTGTAACCTCTAAAAAACTCAAACAGAACTTGCTGGTCTCAAAGAATACTGTGTTGTACATTAAAGGGGAAAAAAGAAGTCCATTTAAAAAAAAATTTAAGTATAATTTAAATTTAGGTTGTATTTATAATTTTAACAATTTTCAATAAATATTTTATACCCCATTGGGTCATATTGATTTGCGAATTACATTTATATTGATAAACTGTCATCACAAGGCATTGTTAATAGAAGTAATGCTTTACACAATAATTGAATTTTACAAATGAAAGAATAGTTTCATGATTATGTGTGTTTAAAATGTTTTCATACATGGGTGCGTTTCTTATAAACAAATTGACAACTAATTTGTTCATTGAATCTGTTTTGAACGAATATTGAAACCAATTATTTTTACATCAAAGCGCACAAAATATTCACTGAATGTTAAAGAGAGAATAAGTTGTGAAATATTTTAAAAAACAAAAATGTCTTTGAACTAACTCGTATTCAATATTGAATAAAAAGAAACGAGTCAATGATTTTATTAAAGTATTTTATTCATTTTACTTTTCATAAAAACAACTGTTGGAAATGACAATAAATTAGTTTTAAAATGACCGCCATCAGCTTTTACAATTATTAATGGAACTGATTAGGGTTCTATTTGTTACATGTTAATTAACGTAAATTTAATTTAACTTTGTTATTAGTGAAAGTTGTCTCTGAAAGGCTCATGATTAGTTTATAATTAAATACAAACTGTTTTTACTTTATCATTTACAAGTCATGTGGTAGGTCAAAATATCGATGTCCAAGTGAAAACAGGTTTATTTTATTTTGAAGTTTTCTGGGCGGAAAAGAGCGAAAGTTGCTTGTTCTTTCTGCCTATTTTATGTTGTCTGTGCAGTCATTTGGAGCCTAAAGAGAAACATTATGGTTAAAGTTGTTACGTAGTTATATTTCAAAAACATTCTTTTGTAAAGCAAAATTAGGGTATTTTTTGTTGCAACGATTTCGGTTGGTGAGAGGATAGGGGAAAATAGAGGCCAATGGATCTTTATGGTTCTCCGCTAATATGGGCCACTGGGATATACAACATTACCCCACTAAACAGACCCGTGAGCAAATCTCACCTAACCAGACATTATGATGAGACCAAATATACAATTAATAAAACTATAACCTAACCTAACCTAATTAAATTAACATATCAAGCTAGGTTTGGCAAGGGTTTTGACTTGCACAATCAGAACGTGGTTTTCTACTTTATACTTAAATTAATTAAGTTACGGTTCCAAAAATTATTGCAATACGCAGTTACGACACGGCCCTTTCAAAAATGCCCTAGCCCGTCATTTTAGGGGGTAAGTAACCACTCGTATCACGCATTTGATTACACATAAAAAAGCCGAGCCTCTGTCACGAGTTCTGTCCGCGCTTTCTGTTTTCATTTTCGTCGGCGTTTGCAGATCTCGCGGAGGTGGAAAACGTGAATTAGAAGTCTATGATGCCCCTTTCAATATAGCCATAGGCAATACGCAACCCTCCCAAGTTATTTAGACAACTGAGGCGTGATCAAGCGGGGCGATGATGCATATCTCACACGTGTTACATTATATTTTGAAAAATGTTAAAAGAAAATATATAAATTAAACAACCTATGTTGATATAATGAGTAATAAATTAATTTATATTACCTTATAGTTCCGTCATGTGACTTTGTTGTCTTTATTACAAAGACGCGTTTCGGAGACGTATCTCCATCATCAGTAATTTCACTCCGTAGAGGTCGTTAAAGCATTAAACATCACAAAAACACTGACAATGTACACACAATTAAATAAATACACATATATGTTGATTTTAACATTTTTATACATGCGCACGGTTTCATGGTTCGCGAACTGCTGGCATTACGGTGAGGCCAAGGTTATCTGACTATTGGTTGGTCTTATCAGTTTTTACGACCTCTACGGAGTGAAATTACTGAAGATGGAGATACGTCTCCGAAACGCGTCTTTGTAATAAAGACAACAAAGTCACATGACGGAACTATAAGGTAATATAAATTAATTTATTACTCATTATATTATACAAAGTGACTTGGACACCAAACAATGAACATTAAAACCTATGTTGAATCAGAACGTGTGTTTCTATCTTTATTTTTACTTTCTCACATATAAACAAAAGTTATTTGATGGGTCTAAAATCGATGTCAAGTTTATTGCGTGAGTATCAGTTTTAAGTCCGAAACAATTGTTTTTTTATATGATGTCTGTCGTAATTCAGTACTCTGCAGCCCAAATATGACAACCGATCTTTACCAACACATCTCTTGCGAGAACAACGTACAGAATCTCATTAATTAAGAATAAACGTTTTCTTTCACTCTCAAATAAAAGTTGTTTAGAGAAGTGTTTTGGGCAGAAGGCGTCGATTATTATAAGTTCCGTGAATGTGTGTGATAGAAAGTTGGTACATTTGTTTTATACAGTTTCTTTATTAATGGAATCAAATGGTTCATCAACTTTATAACATAATATTTCATTACTGGTGGAAATTCACAACCCGGCATAAATCATAAAGCAACTTCTGTGACCTTGAAATGGATATTTACAAAAACAACTAAACAATCTTGTCTCTAATCTAACATATAATTTTTACTATAAATGAAAAAACAAAAAGCAACGATAAAGGAAACTAAAATATAAATGAAGTCAAATATTTGTACCTCATTGCCAACTTCTTTGGAAACGCAGAAAGTTTAACAACCTCGTTAGTTTAAGTAAACTCGTAAATTTACCTGCCAATGTTAAACACAAAGAAAACAGTTACTTTCACACATTGTAAGTTACACGTTCATTTGAAAGAGACGTATCTAACATAGCCAAACGATACGTATTTTTAAGCTTTTCCTTAATTAGATAACCTTAATAATCGAGTAATAATGTTTATTAGATTAAGCAAAATCATTCGTTTAAAATTATAGGAACTTTAACAGTCAGTTGGTGTTAAATGAATAGGAATTGATAATTAACAATGATTAATATTTATTAATTTTGTATAAATTGTGATTGTGCTTTATAGTAATATTTATAACCTAAAATGTCATGAGTTATTTCCATGAGATATCTCATAAGCCTACTAGTTGATGTTTAAGACGGGTCATTACGTGTAATTCTCCTCTTTACAACCAGAGTTCGCTTATAATATTAAGCTTCATATACCTCAACATGTTGGGCCACTATCGTAACTCTAATGAACCTAAGAGGAATGAAAAACAAGACTTTTTTAATCATAAAACTAGTTTTGGTATCTAAAACAATGGAGACTCAATACAAATAATGAAGTAAATTTTCATTACCGAAGCTATTACAAACAAAAATATAGTGTTTTCATTCAATAATACTATAAATCCTGCGTAAAGAAAACCAGGTAAAGTGTGTAAAGGAATTAAACGGCTTTGACGTTGGATAATATATGATCAGCACATCAAGTTATAGTCTTTGTAATTCCACTCTTCGCAAATAGAGTTTTTTGTATTCTTAAACCCCAAACTGATATTGGTTTAACTTTATGATCACGCTGACATTGAATCCATAGTATTTCAAACATAAGCAAAAGTTTTTTCTACTAAAGCAAATTGGAACTCATTACAGTATAAATATGGTGATACAATTTGTAAAGACATAAGTCGTGATTGCATTCCGTGTGATTTGCTTTTGCCACAGATTACAGTAGAATATTAGGAGTACAAACAATCGCAAAACTAACTTTAACTCCAGATATATAATTTACAACATACTTTATTTAGTGAGGTTTATTATGATAAGGTTTATGATAAGGCACAAAAATTATTTGATGTTATCGTGTTGCCAGTTAATATGATGGGAGACATCAGTTCTCAATTTTATTTTCAGTTATTTCAATGTCAAACAAAATTATGATTGCTTTTCTCAAGGAAAAGAACGCAACATAAGAGAAACGGTTTTACATTTCATGAATTTAAAGATACTATAATTGTTAACAACAGTGTTTGAACATGAGAATACAAACCATAAAATAACGAATTTCTCCTACGTCAAACAAGTTTGTAGGCTAATATTAATTTGTATTATATACAGTTTTGCCATGTTTGGACTTAAAACTGTTTTTATTTCAAACAAAAATATGAGATTCTTATGAGGTTCTTCCACTTAAAGAGTTTTATTCAATTCAAATTGCAAGAATTCCTTAAATGCTTTTTATTTGTGTAACTACAAACGTTTCTTTACACAACGAATTTATTTTTTGAACGAAAAAGGATAATTTTAAAACAAACATAATGTTAGCAGCAGCTAAGGAATCACATCACTGTTGGAAGATTCATAGGAACACTTTTCTGGATTTCTTGGACATACTGAGATTAGTGAATATTTATACGTAGATAGGCTGGCTAGGGGAAGTGTCATAAAACCGGAGCCGTTCTGTGTAATAACCAAAAAGCTACGATCAAGAAGAATGTGAAGGATAAGAAGGAGGTAAATGATAAGAAAGAGGTGACAAATTGAAGGATAAGAATGAAGTAGCGTATTTACAAGAAGTTGATGGATATGATGGAGTTAATGGATAAGAAGCAAGTGAAGGATAAGAATAGGGTAAATAATAAGGTGTGAAAGATAAAAAGGAGGGAAAGCTATGAAGGAGATGAAGGATAAGGAAGATTTGAAGGATATTTCAGATTTAGTGATTTCACTTCTTACTTTCTGCAAACACCATTAGGCAAAAAAGTTTAACTTTTACCAAGAACTGTTACAAGAGTTTAAGAAAAAAAGGAATTTTATTCACAGGGCACGATCATTGGAGCTAACTCATGCATAGGAAGAGCATGTACACATATAATGGAAACATGTGGTAAACGGAGACATATGAACAAGAACATAAACCAACTAATGCAACATGGCAGCTGAATATATTCCAGTAAACTGAAACTTTCCCAAAGCTTATACAAACGCAAAATATTCCTGTGTCGATATTGATTTAAGCATTTATCGAAACCACAGAATGCGTTAACGCTCTAGTTTTGTGGTAAACAGAGACATATGAGCCAGAAGCAATTAATGCCACATGAATTGTGAATATAGTGGAGCCAACAGTAACTTTGACAAATGAATTTGTCATAGCTTATAAAAATGCAAAACATTTAATCCTGTGTCGGTATTGCTTCAATCATTTAAAAAACTACAGAATATTTCTACTCACGCGTGTTTTTTAGTAAACGATTACACATGAACAAGAACTTAAACCAACTAATGTTGCATGACCGGTGAATATAGTACAGCCAACTGAAACATATATAAATCATTAATTTTCAACTGTTTATACAAACACAAAATATTTAGTCATGTATCGTTATTGATTCTTGCATTTATGAAAAGTACATTGATGCTGCCTGTTCCAATATCAACAATTTCAGTTTGATTGCAAAATATTATTAGTATCGGTCAATATTTAGAGGAAAGTTTTTTACTCCAGCTTTAATTTTTTTAAATACTGTCTGTAATGAAATCAAAATATTTATTAACTATTGATGTTTAAAGTTATAAATTTGCAGGTGTATCTATTACATGAAAGCATTTTGTTCGTAATTTTTACCTGTGTTAGAAAACAATATCCGATTCTCAAAGAGTGGGGATTGGTGAGCGAGAAAGTTTGTGCAATATATTTGCACAGATTGTGCAATGCATTTAATTATTTGCACTGTAGTATCGCACTGTTGAAATACGTGACGTATGTTCTCTTTAACATTATATTTTGTCCATAGCGTGCCTCCTGGTGTATGACTTCCCCATTTATCCTAACCTAACCTAACCATACCGTGCCTCCTGGTGTATGACATTCCCCGTTTATCCTAACCTAACCTAACCTAACCATACCGTGCCTCCTGGTGTATGACATTCCCCGTTTATCCTAACCTAACCTAACATAACCTAACCGTGCCTCCTGGTGTATGACATTCCCCGTTTATCCTAACCTAACCATACCGTGCCTCCTGGTGTATGACATTCCCCGTTTATCCTAACCTAACCTAACCTAACCATACCGTGCCTCCTGGTGTATGACATTCCCCGTTTATCCTAACCTAACCTAACATAACCTAACCGTGCCTCCTGGTGTATGACATTCCCCGTTTATCCTAACCTAACCATACCGTGCCTCCTGGTGTATGACATTCCCCGTTTATCCTAACCTAACCTAACCTAACCATACCGTGCCTCCTGGTGTATGACATTCCCCGTTTATCCTAACCTAACCTAACATAACCTAACCGTGCCTCCTGGTGTATGACATTCCCCGTTTATCCTAACCTAACCATACCGTGCCTCCTGGTGTATGACATTCCCCGTTTATCCTAACCTAACCTAACCTAACCATACCGTGCCTCCTGGTGTATGACATTCCCCGTTTATCCTAACATAACCTAACCTAACCATACCGTGCCTCCTGGTGTATTACATTCCCCATTTATCCTAACCTAACCTAACCTAACCTAACCATACCGTACCTCCTGGTGTATGACATTCCCCGTTTATCCTAACATAACCTAACCTAACCATACCGTGCCTCCTGGTGTATGACATTCCCCGTTTATCCTAACATAACCTAACCTAACCTAACCATACCGTGCCTCCTGGTGTATGACATTCCCCGTTTATCCTAACATAACCTAACCTAACCATACCGTGCCTCCTGGTGTATTACATTCCCCATTTATCCTAACCTAACCTAACCTAACCTAACCATACCGTACCTCCTGGAGTATGACATTCCTCGTTTATCCTAACATAACCTAACCTAACCATACCGTGCCTCCTGGTGTATGACATTCCCCGTTTATCCTAACATAACCTAACATAACCTAACCTAAGCTAACCATACCGTGCGTCCTGGTGTATTACATTCCCCGTTTATCCTAACCTAACCTAACCTAACCTTCTATTCTGTATCATCTAGTAGTTCCGCTCAAGAGACTGTCTACAGACATTATTTCACGAGAGGATAAATTCATCAGCAGCTCTTCCTCCTTTTTTTAACGTTGTCTTAAGTGTTTAATTTTTAAAATGTTACTCATGAAGTTCACTATGAATTTAAATATCTCTTTTGTTATCATACGTGACTTCCAAACTTCCTGTATTTTCTATACTGGGTACGTATTTTAAACTTCACGGTTTTGCCGTGATCGCTTTGTAGTCGTAGCAAACAAATATGGAACAATTTGATCATAGAATGGACATAGAAGAATGCTTTGAGTAAACATTTCAAATTTACTAAATTCAAATATTAAATATCTATAACTCTTTGATAAAGACATTTCAGTTTCTCAATAACGCAGATAACCATTATTTGATCAATAACAGTTATGTTAACCGTTACACAATCACCGTTGCTCAGTGCGTCATTATCTAAATTGAATCTTTGCCGATCATTACCTTACCCATAAATGTGTATTAGGTTAGATGGTAACTGATGCAATAATAATAACGGAAATAATGAGATGATTATTTAATTCCACAAAACAGCTTTAATTGCGACATATGCCTAACGGCGAAACATATGTCGCAATTAGGGTTGCTTTTTGGAATTAAATAATCATCTCATTATTTCCATTATCATGGAATTCCATCATGTACCGACTGTTGTAACATTAAATTATATTAAAATAATAATAATAATAACCTTTATACGCACGGTTATGAGACGATGGAAACATTCATTTTACAAATTTCCTATGTAATGGAGTTTAAAAAATCTACAAGTGCTCGGGCTGAAACATGTAATTAACTTCTTTTTTTGTGTGTTGAGGATTAAGAGAGTGTAATTCCTTAGTGCAGGATGTGTCGCTCTTAGTAGCTGACTATAGTGATTACGGGCTTGGCAATCCCGAGGAAAGCAATCTGGATTCTACACCTTTCTTATTGTTGTCTTGGTCGTATCTCCCATGTCAAACTCTTGTTCTCTTCCCAACTTGACGCTATTGGAGTGTTCAAGATCTAAGGATCTTTATTTAATATTCTTGTTTCCCCCTTTTTTTTATAAAACGTTGATGACCTCATAGGTTTTAGTTTTAAACAAAACGAAAGTCAGAGAAAGACGAATTGTCCTGAACATAATATTTAACAGTATACCAAACACACAGAACACAATTCTCACACAAAATACGTCTAAGTATCAGACGCGTTTCAACGACAAGGTCGTCCTCTTCAGTGATACACGAGCTACACCAATCAAACTATAACTGTATAATTTTTCTCATAAGTCAAGCTCAACATTTAATGTAATATTTAACACTTTTGAAATTGTGAAATGTATTTTTTATAGGGTTTTAATTCCACAAATCAGATTTGATTTGTGAAATTTTACATGCGAGTTATTATTTACCTTAATATGTAATTTCACCAAATACCGACTGTGTTTACACTTAATATATAAACAAATTGCCGTCCATTTATAAATTATTTATAAAAATCGTTTATGTTTGGGAATAATAATGATTGCATAGAGTAAGAAAAACCTAAATTACATATCAAAATAATGAACAAAATCTCAAAAAAATCTCTAAAATTATTGACACGCAAACTTTGAGGTTTAATAAAAGCTCCATTTTGATTTAAATTTGTCTAACTGGGCTAAAATGTGAGCTATTTTAAGTACTATCAAACTAGAAAATTTTGGTTTTTTTAAAAATATAAAAATAACTAATAATAACTGTAATTTACATTTTACATTTATATTTTGTATTGTTTAATTGTCAGTTTTTATTATTATTAACAAAAATAGTATCTACACGCCAATCATTCATACGTATTCTAATAGCTGGTGACCAACATTAAAATCCACTGAGAGACAATAAATAAACAGTATTTATAAAACAACCTATACTGCGAATTTAAATGTTACAAAAAATCTAATTTCCTGCATTATAGACACTTCATACTTGTATTTATTTCTTAACAAGTATTTTTGGACCTTTTCATTTTTTTAAACTTTAAATAAAATTCTTTACTTATAAAAAAAGAAATGATTTTCAATCCTTCCTAACACAACACACTTCAATACTCACAACCTACCAATTGAATCTGTTACAGTGCAATGTTGCATGTACCACAGCTCGATGATAATTATCAAACAACCAAATTGCAACAATAGAGACATGCTATTCTGTCATTATTTAGCTGCTTATAGAATGT
Source organism: Aphrophora alni (assembly GCA_963513935.1). NCBI lineage: Eukaryota > Metazoa > Arthropoda > Insecta > Hemiptera > Aphrophoridae > Aphrophora > Aphrophora alni. The sequence goes on along the minus strand of OY740769.1, from coordinate 5,632,240 downwards.
TTTCACCTCGAGTAATAGGATTTGTGTGTCACAATATATTAATACAGACATGAACTGATATTATAAATGACACATTAGTTTAACCCTACACGCTCTCTGTTTTTGGAACTTTTCAAGTTTTTAACCTTTAACTGTAATTCTGTACTTAAAAAAAGAATTGATTTTCAATCCTTCCTACCACAACACACTTCAATACTCACAACCTACCAATTGAATCTGGTACAGTGCAATGTTGCATGTACCACAGCTCGATGATAATTATCAAACAACCAAATTGCAACAATAGAGACATGCTATTCTGTCATTATTTAGCTGCTTATAGAATGTTTACACCTCGGGTAATAGGATTTGTGTGTCACAATATATTAATACAGACATGAACTGATATTATAAATGACACATTAGTTTAACCCTACACGCTCTCTGTTTTTGGAACTTTTCAAGTTTTTAACCTTTAACTGTAATTCTGTACTTAAAAAAAGAATTGATTTTCAATCCTTCCTACCACAACACACTTCAATACTCACAACATACCAATTGAATCTGGTACAGTGCAATGTTGCATGTACCACAGCTCGATGATAATTATCAAACAACCAAATTGCAACAATAGAGACATGCTATTCTGTCATTATTTAGCTGCTTATAGAATGTTTTCACCTCGAGTAATAGGATTTGTGTGTCACAATATATTAATACAGACATGAACTGATATTATAAATGACACATTAGTTTAACCCTACACGCTCTCTGTTTTTGGAACTTTTCAAGTTTTTAACCTTTAACTGTAATTCTGTACTTAAAAAAAGAATTGATTTTCAATCCTTCCTACCACAACACACTTCAATACTCACAACCTACCAATTGAATCTGGTACAGTGCAATGTTGCATGTACCACAGCTCGATGATAATTATCAAACAACCAAATTGCAACAATAGAGACATGCTATTCTGTCATTATTTAGCTGCTTATAGAATGTTTACACCTCGGGTAATAGGATTTGTGTGTCACAATATATTAATACAGACATGAACTGATATTATAAATGACACATTAGTTTAACCCTACACGCTCTCTGTTTTTGGAACTTTTCAAGTTTTTAACCTTTAACTGTAATTCTGTACTTAAAAAAAGAATTGATTTTCAATCCTTCCTACCACAACACACTTCAATACTCACAACATACCAATTGAATCTGGTACAGTGCAATGTTGCATGTACCACAGCTCGATGATAATTATCAAACAACCAAATTGCAACAATAGAGACATGCTATTCTGTCATTATTTAGCTGCTTATAGAATGTTTTCACCTCGGGTAATAGGATTTGTGTGTCACAATATATTAATACAGACATGAACTGATATTATAAATGACACATTAGTTTAACCCTACACGCTCTCTGTTTTTGGAACTTTTCAAGTTTTTAACCTTTAACTGTAATTCTGTACTTAAAAAAAGAATTGATTTTCAATCCTTCCTACCACAACACACTTCAATACTCACAACATACCAATTGAATCTGGTACAGTGCAATGTTGCATGTACCACAGCTCGATGATAATTATCAAACAACCAAATTGCAACAATAGAGACATGCTATTCTGTCATTATTTAGCTGCTTATAGAATGTTTTCACCTCGGGTAATAGGATTTGTTTGTCACAATATATTAATACAGACATGAACTGATATTATAAATGACACATTAGTTCAACCCTACACGCTCTCTGTTTTTGGAACTTTTCAAGTTTTTAACATTTAACTGTAATTCTGTACTTAAAAAAAAGAAGTGATTTTCAATCCTTCCTACCACAACACACTTCAAGCTTTCACAACCTACCACTTCAATCGGCTCCAGTGCCGTGTTGCATGTACCACAGCTCGACGATTATTATCAAACATAACCAAATTACAAGATATTGAGACATGCTATTCTGCTTAAAGAATGTTTTCACCTCGGGTAATAGGATTTGTTTGTCACAATATATTAATACGGACATGACGTGATATTATAAATTAATGTAAACTTACAGTGGAATATTGTGAATTATCTTTTTTTGACGTGATAAGGTTTTAAATCCTTATAAGGGGGGTTTGTATGAAAACATTACATGCTAAAAGTTGCAATATTTGTCACGCTTATATCTCGTAAACTGTACACGATAGTCGAATGATGTAAATGTTTGTGCTCGTACCTTAAATTGGCTGATTTTCAGTTGTGAAAGAAGAAGGGTAGCGCTTTCGCGTGAAAACTGAAAATGACGACGACGTGCAGTACAACTTCTTATTGCATAGCGATAGAAAGTTGAAATCAGTTTAATCGTATAGAATAACAAGATATACAATATTATTTAGTATTAATAATCGACAAAATAAAATCTGTGATGTTTTAAAACGAATTGAAGAAAATTGGCATAATGTCGAAAAAGTTGCGAAGGAAATATCAACATTGGAAATACAAATTCAAAGCCTTAATTGACAAAAAAATACCAAATAATGCAGATTGTATAAACATTAAAAAAACCGAGCGCTTCAATGATGCTGCGAATACATAATAACTTTGAATAATTAAACAATGAAATGAGTAGAAATGAACGCAAACAATTATGTAAATACTATGCCACATGCATTTAACTTTGCTACCATAGGCTTTTAATTCAGTGGCTCACATATAGTGAGTACGGGAGTGGTATTCCCGAGGTACCACGCTGGATCTACACATTTTTCATGTACTCTTTGGCTACCTACTATTTTCTTATCAGGTCTCACAGATTATTCGTGGGTGGATCTTTATTTTATATTCTTTACTTACATTTTTTATTAGAATATAATGACCCAAAGGTTTTTCCCTTTTAAACAACAAGAGAAAATAAATAATTAAATAATTCTATATTTATATCTACAAAGACTTTATTCATTTACATCTTAGCCTTCCTCAAATGGCCAAAAAAGATTGAGGTTATGTGTTCCGTACACAATAATAACGATTTTTTTGTTTTTCAGGCTCATACTTTGCAAAGGAAGTATTGCAGAATCTTCGAAACAACTTAAGGTAAATAGTGACGTTTCAAGTTAACAAATTTAAGATATCTTTACTCACTATAAATTTGATTGTATAATAATGTTTTGTAAACGCATGATATCATTAATGATTGCTCTCTAATTTGCTTCTTTTGTAATCAAAGTCTTTGCAAGCATAAGGAAATATAGTGGGGCATAAATATAATTTAAATTTCTATCAGTAGCCTTTTTTAAATTAGAGTGACATGTAGGTATACTTAAAATTTGTGTAGTTTGATTTACCATTTGGTAATTGTTATAATTTAAAATTTGTAAGTTGCCCTCCAAAATCTAATTTTATGGATTATAGTTTTTAAATTTTTTAGTATAGACATATCTTTGTTTCTTCCTCTCAAAGGATCGCCTAAATGGCATTTCTTAAAAACAGGATAGATATCGGCCAAAATTCTTCCTTCTAGGTTATAAGTTCTAAAATACAGTTGGTCGCGTACCCTTCCCTGCCTTTCAACTCTCAATGACTCTACTCGAACCCTGAACGCACACTTGTCACTGTCGTGGGGGTCCATAGAAAGGTACTTAAGTGCTTGGTCCTTTTGGATTTTTCTTTCAATCTGGCATAACTTTTGAACCCATGGTTCAATCTTGATTTTGATTGTAGATTCTTCTTTCTCTTGATTTTGCACTTCCGTACAAACTCGATTTGTAGTCTTAATCCGCCCGGTTCTAAAGTTAAAACTTAAATTTCCAAATTTACTTTTTGTATTAAATTGTTTTTCGAAATTCTAATGTTCTTAACTTGTTAATCTGGCTCTAAAATGAAGATTTTTATTTTTTTTGTTATGTCTTTTAGTTTCAAAGATATTCGCCTTTGAAGTTGACGTTTATTACACTTAAATTTACGTAATAAAAAACCATCCTTTTATTATTTTTACTTGTATTGCTGGGTCATCTTACAGTAAATATTACTTACTAATTCTATTTATCCATTTACCTTTCGATTATTACACTTATTTTAATCTTTCTTTATGTTGGTTTATTTTCAATTTTAATTGCCCATAACATTTTACTTACTATTGCAATCAAGCTTGCATTTTATAATTTTGTTGCCTTTTACGCTCTTTAACTTAATTTATTATTACCTTTTCTTTTGTTTATTGCTTTCGTTTTATATTAATCAAAAAAACCCCTCAAGAATAACTATTAAAGCCCCTTTTCAATAACTTCCCCATTTAATTGTTTTATTATTATTTAAGATTTTTGTATTATTCCCTTTTGTTAACAACTTCCTATAGTTACCTTTTAATTATCTTATTTATTTCGAATTTTGGTTTTTCACGCTGATGTTTTAACCTGCATATTTTTTAAAATTTATTTTACGACAGTTTTTAATTATGTTTTATTACTCCTCCCTTAATTCGACCTTATTTAACCAGTTTTAATCAAAATATCTTTATTTTATCAAAACATTAGTTTTAGTTAACTAATTGCCATGTCAGATTTTGTCGATTGAAGACTATAACATTGTTAACGCTTGTTGCAGCTTTACAATTTCCCTACGTTAGCTTTATACAATTAGGTTCTTAAATTAATCTTATGATTTTATTTTATAAAATCTGACTTGTACGATATCTGCTTTTTCCAGACCATTACAACACCCACCCCCCTTAAAAAATGAAAAAAATTGTATTTAAAAAAAAATGTTTTAATTTATATTATTTTTTGTTATTATTAAATATAACATCTTTAAATTTGAATGTTTCTTATAACGGACATTTTAATACAATTACAACATATACACTCGAGAAAATATACATATTATAAACATGACATATTATTAAATCATATTATTTTACAAAACATATACTTACTAAGACATACTACATAAAATATAAAATCATTTATTGTTCTTCATTTTATAGTCCTTTTAGTAGTGTCTCTGAAATATACATATTTTATGACAATTTCACTGCACTTTATCGTTTTATCCACGCAAATCTATGAATTATTCATTATATATTTAAATAAAAAACCTTTTTAAGATTTGTTTAAGGTCATCCGACAATACTACTATTGAATAGATAATTACGAGTTGTTTTATATAAAAACAATTCTTTCCCTTATTTATTAGTTTTTGTAGTTATTAGTTATTTCAAGAATTGTTATTTTACTATGGGGAAGGGTTATGTATATAAGGCTAAATGGCTGGAAAGCTGAGCCACGAAGTTGGAAATTCTTTTTTGTAAGAATGTGAGCCTTAAATAAATAAATAAATTTATTAGGTTGAAAGACATTTAAAAGTCCATTGACACATAATTACGGTGACTGTTGTGAATGACAGTAGGCCTGTTCCCCCTCCGTGTTTGGAATGCCATGCTTATTTACTTAGGATCATCCGCTTCCTGGTTGTTGTTCAGTAGAGCTTTCCTGTATACCTTCAATCTATTGTTAAGCATAGCATAGTAGTTGTTCCATTGAATTGGTTTAACCTACATTTTTCCTTTTAGATTTTTATTCCTAATTTTCGTCCAGGTGTTTCTAATTTGTAGTCATCTGATTCTTTTATTTTTACTTTCGTCTACGATTTCTTCTTTGACTGCTTTCCTTGTTCTCTTTAAATTTTACTTTTCCTTTCTCCTTCTATTTCTCTTGTTATTCTGTAAGTTTAAACAATAATTTTGTCTTTCTTACACTCTCCGTATTTGTCACGTCCGTTTAATTCCATCTCCTCCTTTTCCTCTTCTACATTTCGTTTCTTCTTTCGTACTATCTTTTACGATTGTGTTTAATTTGTTAATAGTGTTTGTTATTTCATTTCGTTGATTATTGAATTTTTCCCTCTTCTCCTGTACTTTCTTCACGAATTGTTTTCGACTTCTGTTTGCATTTTGGCAGAAAACATAATTCCCCAATCTCGCAAATACGAATTTGAGTCTTGATTTTGAACTTCTAAGTTGTTAATCGGTTCATTTCTTTACTCAATCTTATTTCCTGTTTTGGAAACAAGTTTTGTTTTCATTGTTCCTTTACCGAGTCTTTATTTGTTTTTTAAAAGTCTGTTACAATTCAAATGACGGATAACATTAAAAATAATGCATTAAAAAAATTATTACATATATAGTTATTTAAACCTATGTAGTAGGCTAGGGATTTTGTTAGTAAAACTGATTTTACAGTTTTTAACCGATTATGACGGTAAGGTTTCGTTGGATAGGGCTCAGGCTGAAGTTGCTTCCACAAAAATGTCAAAAATATGGAACATAAGGATTCATAATTTATGCTAATTATTATTGAGGAAATTATAAAAATATGTAATTTAAAACATTTCCTTTTTATATTAAGATATTTCTGATAAAATGTTTTATTTTATATTTTTATTTTTTAATAAAACCAAACTTTTAAACTACAACAATCAAATAACATCAGCTGTTGTTGATTTAAACAAAAGTAATACGTAGCAAACTGTCAAAAGTGTGGTTATTTGTTAAAAAAGTGTCGTTACCTGTTACTTGATATTTTTATCATTTCACTGTAACAGGTTTATACCGTTGTAAAATGCGATTTTTAAAGTTTGTTAATATATTTTGCAATATATTTTTTCCCATGGAGTTTTTTAACATCATTAAACTGTTTTTCATTGTACTTTTAGAGGGAACAGAGACTTATACCGAAGGGAGTGTTTATCACTGCAACTACTTGAGAATTATTCTTGACCTTAACTATAAGGAAACGAACGTTGATTTGTAAACACGAGCTCTATGGACGCCACACGAAATTTAATATTTAAATTAAAAATATAAAGAAATTACAAAGTGTAAAGGGGAACGCTGAGGAACAAATCTGTAAAAGTGAGGAAGGTTTGGCTTGTCTTTAGTTATGCTATTGTGATACTTTGACCAGCACATTAAGTACAGCTGATTAAGAAGATGTAGAGCCTTATGGAAATCGAGAGTAGTCCCACATTTTGATCATAATGCTTCCCTCCTCTTTGAAAAACAATAGTTAGTTATATTAGAAAGTTAGTGCAATGTGTATTATCCGTAAATAAAATGTGTGGTATAATATTGTACTTTTAATGTACGGAAGATAGGTTTACAATTTTTAATTTAAACGACAAGTGTTTATTTCTCAGCTTCATATTATAACATTGTAATAATTTACCTTCAGGTGTATCTCAGCTAATTAGTATCGAAAGTGAATTCTTAATTAGTAAAAGTATTCTTTTGCCTACGTACCCGTAGAAATTAAAACAATGGAAAATTGTTGGTTTACAGTTACAAATGCAGTTTACCTCAGTGATTTAGAAGTTCTGTTTGTTCGGTTATTGTAAACGTGATGTATAAATGGACTGCAGGTTTAGTGATATAATCTGCTTCGCAATTGTTTTCCTCTTTGCAGTAATTATACATTAGGGAGTAGAAAATTTCAAACGAATAAATTAAAACAAAAGAAGAAATGTTTCTCTGCCAGTTCAGAATTAACAATTACCCAGAGTTTAAGTTTGAATGAAAGAATTTCAATTCTTTTCAACTACAAAGAACATTTTGAATACTGCCTCGTTTCTATTTGGATTTACGAAAATATTTTCTGCTGTGTTGAATGTTATAGAATGGTAATTTTGAACTGAACTTTTAAATTTTAATTATTTGTTTTATTAATCTAACGTTCCTTGTAGCCTACAACTTAATTAATCAAAGTTATTATTAATAATACTCCGAACGTGGTAAATATTTGTGGTTAATTTCTTTAAGTTTAAATTCGTGGACAATTTGGATTGAAATATTTCATGTATTTCTAGTGGATTCAACAAATTCACGGTCGAGAATCTTGCCTCTAACACAAACTGTCCTGGTGACCTTCCTTTATATTTTAATTACTTGACGCAGACTATCCACTTCATTATATGCAGCAGAGTTTCACTGCAATTAAAACCCGTCTTTGAGTACATTACATCTCTAGTGAATATTCAATTCCTGCATAAGAACAGCATATCTTTTATTGGTATCTATTTATTAAATATGAGATACTTCTTATTGTAAAGGGGGAAACCCTCGTGGTCATCAGCGGTCTTTTAAAGAAGTAGAAAAGATGATCAAATGTGTAATGATGACCGATAGGTTTTTACCGCTTTAAAGAAAAAAGATTTAAAATAGACACGCTAGCCCTCGAATACTCCAATAGCGTCCGGGTCAGAAAAGAACAAAACTTGGTCAAGAGAGACCTGATTGGAAAGATGAAGGAGAGATATCTAACCGTAGATAATTTATAATTATTATTGGGTATCAATTAACTTAATATACGTCTATTGTGATTCGAACAGTGATTCAACATGAAAGTAAGAAGTGCTTATAAAAATTGGAAAAATAAATCTCTTGACAGTACGAAGTTTTGTTATGTCACACTTCGAATTTGGAATTCATGGTTTACCTGGATCTTGATACGCAACACCAAACATTTTGTCCTGAGCGGCAAGGACACTTCGGCACCACATAAATACTTAAAATTTGTCAAACTCCTTCCAATTAGATAACCACTGTACGCCAATTCATACCAATTTTAAAAAAAAGTAGTTTTCCCTCAATTAAGTTTCTTCTTCGAGGACCCTTCTCCAATCTTTAGTCCTGTTTTACTGTTGGGTGTTTGCTGACGTGATATGGTGAGACCTATTATCGATTTCGCTGCCCGTCGGTTAAAAGTAGGTTTCTTTTCGTTCCTAAGAATAAACAATCATTTCCCACTCCACTTGTCCTCCTTATCTGAGCAGGTTTCTATCTCAAGTTATTAAACGGGACCGCCTGCCAAACCGATACTTCCTTCTAAGACCACAATTCCTTCTACATATTTGTATATATTATCATTGGGAGAGAGATAGCAGTTATATACTATTGTCCTTCTAAATAAAGTCTCGCGAAACCCCTATCTTCACATATATTGTAACTGCTATCAGATTTATCTGCATGTCTCACAGATATCGGCATTGTTCCATTATCAGGAGGATGTCGACGTTTTCCTGGTCGGTCTTCTGAAGAAGCAAGTCGAATGCTTATTTATCTCTCGCCAAATTTATCTACATTAAAGTAGTTTTCTTTCCGCCCTTACCTCTATTCGCTTCCTTTTCCGATAATCAACTTTTTTGATGCGTCCATTGCTCTCAACGGATGAACGGAAATTCCCAACCTTTGACATGACTTAACTAGTCACCTCCAGTTCTAGATACACACAAAGAACACAACGCGATTTCCTCTCACAATTTCGATTTATGTGGATTTTTCTCCACATCTATAGGATATTGTTTTTTCTCAGGATATCTGCAGGAACTTGCCATGTGGCTGAACCTAGGTACATAAAGCCTTTTTATCCCCCCCCCCCCCACCTCTGCCTTTGAGCTCTGAATTTCTGCGTTTGTAGTTAGCCTGTGGTAGTTAAATAAAATTTAAAATAAATAAAAAAATATTATTAGAGTATATTGTAAATAAAATATTTAAAAAATTATTAAAAATTATTTTTTTTAAATAAGTTAAAATAATTTTTTTTTTTTTTATAAATTTCATAATTTTTATTCAAAAATAAGAAAAACATTGTAAAATAATTGAAAAAATTTATTATAATATTTAAAAATAAAATTTAAAAGATATACCTTCATTTTTGATATCTTAAAATCAATAAATAACTGGCAGTTTTTGTGGCCTGGTATTGAGATATATCACCGGATATTCCTGGACCACGCGACAGTTTGCTATCGTTACACGTTATCGTTTTGGTTACAAACCGGAAGCAGTAACGACAACTGTCGCCGTCGATGGGAAAAATAAATATTGCTTCGTATAGAAATAGCTTTACTTTCATCGCGTTGCCAACCAAACATTTTGCAATAACAGTATAATTTATTTTTTCCTTTTTCCTGTCTTGCTCATAGGATTACAAGTTTATGTAGGCCTTTTCATGTTAGGGATTTATTTCATTTGTTCTATCATTAGACATTATTTTCTATCCTTTAAAGGAATCAATCAACTACGTAAATAAAAGTATACTCAAAACAACTACTCTTGACTAACACGCTGATACAGTTCTCGTGATTTTTACTAAATTATTACAAAGTAACTTTGTATCGTCGTTTCTCATTTTTGAATTTTAAAATTATTTTAAACTTTTTGTAGAGTTTATTAATATGCATAAATAACATTTAACAAAATAATATTCAATTTTATTTAAAAATAGATCCGTTTTTATTATTATTTTATAGTTAATTGATAAAATAACCATAATATAAGCTAAGACGTTACGTAACAACCACAAAGCAAATCAATTAACTTTAAATTAATATTGAAGAAACCTGTAAATAACCGATTTTTTCTATTGTTTACAAATAGGCCTACATATTTATTTTAATTTTACAAATGGTACATTATTCAATTTAAACTGTTAATACCACATTAAGACTAGAGGAAACATTTTAAAATCTATTTTTAAAATAAATCTAAGAACGAATTTAAGCAATCATCTTGATCCCTATCCCCTTCCCCCTCCCTTAGCATATTTTATTCGACTATAATGAATACACACAAAGGTAAGAATTATCACAACCTGTTCAGAATGGCCGTAGGTTGGTGGAGAAGGAATCACTTTCCGGCACGCCTCAAACCGAAAAGAGTTATTAGTGAGCAAAGGGGCACTTTTTTAAACGAGAGAAAAATGTTGACGCACGAGGCTTGCCGAGTGCGTCAATTTTATCGAGTAAGAGACACTATGCTCACGAATTGCACATTATACTTTGTCTACAGTTGTTATTTTGGCAATAAAAACAGTTCATTCTGGCGGTCGTACTTTTTCCTTGATTTGACAGGAAGGAGATTTAGTACAACGTTGTTAGCCTTTTCCGCTAATTTAGGCGGGGTATTTGACAGGTTTTCATCCTCTGAACTGTCCATATTTTTAAACTAACTACACAAAATATAGCAGTAGTGCTAAACAACACATCAACACTGAGTAGAAGTTCTCACGTCAAAACTGAGGTTATTTATGAATATTACAAATAACTTAGGTGTATTGTTGAGGAAACGGGATGCCAACTTCAAAACTCTTGCAAACGAAAAATACTCTCCGTGTACATACACTGTCAATCATCTTCATGAATAATTACTTAACTTTTCAACTTTAAAACGTTTTTTTTTGTTTATTTATGTTATTTTACATGTAAGAATTAATCTAACCTACATACGGGACATTTCCTGTATATTATAAATCAATTCAAATAAACTTAACCTAAATTTCGTTTTGTTCGGTTGCCATTCGGAGTGAGCAAAGTAGTGGGCAAAGTGAAACTGTTGAGAAATCAGATGTTTTGCAAACTAATTTAAATGAACAAAATGCCACTTTGTCAACAACTGTAGACAAAAATATGTAATTGAAAAGTGGGAAATTTTCATTTTTAGCAAGGTTTGGGTCTTGCGGTCAACTAGATTCATTAGGAGTATCGCCGCAAGTATCGAAGGGCTTATTGAACGTTGTAAACAGTGAACACCGACTGCCTGAACAGAGTGGTCACGTGATGAATCGTGGGATTCGGAGACAAAAATACGTCTTGGGGACATCTGCGGTATTGACTCCCTACTGTTCTGCCTAGCGATGTTGATACTCGGGTGAAATAGATACTCGCTATACTCGGCTTCGAATGATTTCAATACTCTTATTATTAGTTCGAGTAACCATAACCTAACCTAACCTAACCTAACCTACTGTTCTGTCATGTCTAGTGATTTCTTGGATGTTTTCTAAGTTTAAAATACTACTGAAGAGAATTTGACTTCAAATAATTCATTTCCTTCTTCACAGGTTGACCGCTGGTGATTGATCCTCTATGCTGACAAAAAAAAATCACATATAGATGACTACCAACGTAGGTCACTTCCCATGCTTTATTATTTACTGCAGAAAAATTTCACATTGGATACTTTTGACGAAATCTCATACAACACTCTACACATAACATTCGTGTTTTAATTTTCAGCTTTGATTACCTCTCTGCTGCTCGTATCTTGTAAGGAGCAGACACAGCAATGTTTGTTGTGACAAAATTCCAATTAAAGCAATCACATAACCTCAAAGTTTAATTGCTTCTAGAATGTATTAATTGCAATTACATTTCCCGTAATGTAATTGCGTGAATTCAGCACTTTATAATTAGTTTTGTATCTCTTTCATAGTGTTGCTTTGAATTCAATTTGAATTGACTGTTATCAGGGTTAGTATTTTATGTTTGTAATGATTTGATGTTGGTATATTATTCTTAGTATACAGATGACTTTGTGAAACATTTATGTTCTCTTACAAGAAAAAGTTGGGTTATAGTCGTACATCGATAGTATGTGGGAAAAAGTCTCCTAGTGTACGTCATCTAATCTAAAATGATTTACAAACTTGGCCGAATGCCTAGACAAAAAAAAATTCACACTCCGAGAAGATGGCATCGGTACAAAGCGCTGAGAATAGTGTCGTGGTATTGCACAGTTTCAGTGAGTGGCTGGCCATTTTGCGTCTAGTTTCCACGTATAAACATGAAGTTCTAATATAGCAGTCAGTCCATGCATCCTCTGAGAATGGCAAAGTGGATAGACAACGCTTTTGACCAGACCGGTGTGGTGAAAGTGTTTCTGAAGGTAGTCTTTGGCGGCTAGACTATGGAATTCTGCCATAGCATTCAGGAGGTGTGGCATAGGTTAAGAGTTAAGGCATTCTCATCTTTTAAGCAAAAACTGTTACTTTAGCACCAACCAGCCTACTATTTTTAGGGATAAAATAAAGCAAAAGCTTAAAATTTCAAATATTTAATAGTATAAATGAGCTACAATTGTTTCGCCTTGCGGCATCGTCGGGCAACCCTCGTAATGCCGCAAGGCGAAACAATTGTAGCTCATTTATACTATTAAATATTTGAAACTTTAAGCTTTTGCTTTATTTTATCCTTGAATATGGAGTTTCAACAAGAAATATCTGCTATTACATTAAAGTTTTTTTACTATTTTTAGTTTTATTTTCCAACGTGTTTACGAAAATATATTTTTCATGTTTCTAACTTTATCACTTGATGACAGGAGTAAATCCATGCTCTCGAAGCGTCATATGTTCATTTTTATATAAACAAATATTGGCAATATTCAGATAAATATACCAAATCCTTGTAGACTAAGGTGAGATAAAACAAGACAACTTTACTTTTAACACAATTTGCTATACATGTTGAGCCCTAAGTTCTTGGTTATATTATTAATATTACAATCGTATAATTTTCATAAAAACAGAAATTTCAGACGAAACGTTTTTGAATGTTTGCTTGGTTTTGGATGGATAATTATTTTATTACAAAATTGGTAATTGATTGAATACTTTAAATAATGAAGTTTTATTTCTACTATTTCAATACTACTATTTCTTGTCATAAAACGTCGACAGAACTACATGCCAACGAAGAAAATCAATAACGATTTCACGGGGTCCACTCTCTCAACGATTTAGAGCGTATCCTTGTAATCACTCCTTGTGGAAATGTTTTAATATTGTTCCTGATCACTATTGTATACAGTCTCAGACCGAGCTTAATATTTAGCTTCTATCATAGATTATTAGCTTTATTTGTAGTTTCCACATTTTTAGTGATTTAGTTTTTGTACTTGATAAAGGGGGTTGATTCAAACCCTAGAAACGTGGTATATTCATTTGTATATTTTTTAAAAAATGCGATGAAACTGTACAAATATTATGTACCAAATAATTATATTGTATACAGACGACACATTGACTTACGCGTATATTTGACAGTGTATATTCCCCCCCCCCTGATATAATGCTTTTATGAAAAGTGTTAGTCACTAGTTGTCGCGGGGATTGAAATCAATCAAATTAAACAATTTAATTTTCTCGCGTGTCTCAAATACATTTCTCAACCTACTGAATGTGCAAAAACACATATTTAATATTATGCATTAAGGAATAGTTCTAAACTATAAGTGGTCTTAACGATGCAAGAGGCGCAACAATTGGAGAAAAATCGAAATTGATAGTTTAAATTTAATGTAATCAACTTTTGACTGCTGTATTACATTTTTCGACATTACTCATGAAAAGCAAAGTTGGTGTCTTGAATTACAACAATCTACTTCTTCGACGGTCTGGTTTTTTTTTTTTTAATTATGATTTGTAGAACATAATTTGATATTGCCACCTATCCACTCGTTAACATCTGTCGCATATTTTCAGGTGACAATCGCACTCTTAGTTCTAGAAAAGATTTTCTCTTTTGAGCTGCCATGCCTCCAAATCAAAAAGTGTTTTCATGACGTCGTTCACAAAGCATTCCACGTCGCTTCTACACAAATGTCGATTAGCTTTAGGTAGGCTTTAAACTATCATGATCTCTAAAAGCTTGGGAAAGATGGTAACTAACTTCTCCATTTCTCCTGTTACACCAATTTTCTAGATCTGTGATCAATTTGTGCGTCCATCTGCTTGTCTTGTCCATGTCCCATCTCGCCTGCCACCTTTACAGTACTCTTGACTTTCCCATCTGTTGTTTTCATTATTGGAAGCTACAGGAGATATCAACGTTCTAGAGCCAATAAATGTGTACGGTTACACTTGCCAATATCAGGACAGCACTCTCTGGTACCGTTCTGTACAATGCTCAAAGAAACTCTTCCCTCTATTAATGACATATTACTCCATACCGCCTGTTTTTCAAGAGCAACATTACAATAATAAAAGATCCAAACACATTCCATAAACTTTCTCACTCACTCATCAACAAAACCAATAAAAATTTAATAATATTCGTGAGTTAAAAATTGAAAATGAATCATGGATGCAGTTTATAAAATAATATATATTAAAATACGGCTTAAAATTATTAAATTATCTTGTGTCTTAAACACGACCTAAGATTAAATGTCATTTCATTAAAATTTAGCTGTTAATAACAAGGGTCAAGGATATTTTATTTTGCCAAATTTTTAATTGCAATTTTGAACACGAATTGGTTGACTGATCGTAACATTTTATTAATTTATGAACGAAATTTGATACAGTCGATTTTTGTATCTTTTATACCCGATTTTTTTTTTAATCGATATTTCAAGAACCAACATTTTGGGGAGATGACGTCATTAAGCTTTGTTATGATCATTGGACGCTACACTTTGAGACAATCGTAATTTCGTGCTTTATTAGAGCAGCTTTCTCGAAATTTTAAATGTCTATAAACCAAACCCGCGCACAGATCGGCAAATAACTTGATCGCTTAACTTTCTGTGCTCTACGAATATGTGCGAAAGTAAATATTAAAATTTACTTAGTAAAAATTAAAGAAATTAATGTGCATTTAACATTAATTTTATTAAATGTTATAAAAATATAAATTTCTAATATAGAATAATTTAAGAAGGGATGCCCGTCATTTTGATTAAAATGGTGAAAATTTCATTTTTTTAAAAATCATTTGTTTCGTCACACTAAGACCTTTTAAATGAGGTATCACATGACAAAATACGTCATACAAAATATTTTGAGTCCCCCTCCTTCTTCTGAAATCTAAAAACCTAAAAGTGATTCCATCACTTACCTGAGAAGATCATCACTACAATGAAAATCGCAACACAGTGTTTCATAACAAAGTGAATGTTTCATTTCTGACACCGTGTTTCAAAATGTGTAAGATTAGGCGCTCAATAGGCAATTTGGTTACATTGTGCTGCTTATTGCGTCCTGAGCCGTACATAATTGATTTTCACGATATAAATGATTTGGAATGTTACCGAACCACGGTATAAAGGGTACACTGTTTACCTTTCGTTTAATTCCAGGTGAAGGGAGGGAGGGGTGTGGAGTGTGAATACGAATTTTATTTCAAAAGTTGCCCTCTTTAATATTTTTAAGTAGTTTTTCTAAAAAAGTTTTGACTTCTAAACTAAAAGAACTGCAGTACAGAGCCACTGAACAGCTAACCATTCAAAAATTAGGATTTATTGCGTATCCACTTTTATTTGAGAAGATTTTCAAATAACAATGAAATTACCGTATGAAGATACAATTGCCTTTTTAATAATCGTTTTGTTGATGAAGAAGATAAATGTATTAGATTTTTTTTTTCGAAACCTTAAAAATGATGTATCCCATTCGAAAATTTTGGACCTTTATCTAAATTTATTTCCTTTCACTCCTTTAAGTTCAATATTTTAAAATGTGGGCTCCTCCTAGATGTAATTGTCATACCAAAAAGTTTGTTCCCTTTATCCCGGTTGGTTTCAAAAATTGGGCTTTGAAGGAAATGTTAATATATATTTGTAGATCATGGGTCGCTTCGCTTATAATATTTTCTCGGCTCTGGAGAGGCCCAAAGCTCTAAATATATGTGAAGAAGCCTCCACAAAATACCCTCGTGTTGGTTACTCGAACCCGGATTTATACGACTATCAGATTTTTTAGGAAGCCAATGTGTTCGAAGTTACATTTTTTCAGAATAGAGATATTTGGTTGGCACCTTTACATGCAGAAATGAAATATGCATTTCTATTTTAAAGTTGATAATACACGAAATAAGAATTAAACCTTAACGCATTTATGAAATTGATTATTGGAATTTTTCTGAATTTCAATGGGGTTCTATATGAGCACACTGTAAATGTGCCAAAATTCATGTCCCCTATTTTTATTTTATAGCTGCATCGTGCTTACGTACTTTAAAAATGACGACGGGCGAACGGTATGTTGGGAATGGTTTCTTTCAGTTTCTTGAGGAGAAACTCACCCTCTGTATTCTGGGTAAATAAAATTGCCACGAAAAAATGTTTAGCCATCTTGATTAATAACAAAATTAAAGTTAAATGCACAGTTTTTCCCAACCACCCTGTATAAAAAATAAACCTAATAGTGTACAATTTGTCATTTTAAAATGTAATTTACGTTTACAAACATATATTTACATCATAAAGCATTATTCTCTTCTCTGTTATATTTTAATTATCCTACCATTTAATTGTTACCATCATAAATTCCTTTGTTGGAGTCTAATTTTATGAAATAATTATCTGTTTTAAAAAGGTAATTAAAATAACACTTGTTTATACAAAACTAGCAACAACATTGGAATAACATTTCATTAAGAGTAATGAGTTTTTGCATGTAACTCTGTTTTCAACAATTCATTAAAGAAGACAATAACTGACCTGGATGGATGCAATAATGACGTCATTATCTTCTCAATATGATTTTAATTACAATGAGAAAATATTGTAATACAGTTGTTACACTTGTAACTTAACAATTTATCTTATTTTGATCATAAATTAATTTCTACAAATTGGGAAATGTCAATACGAAGTACAAACTTGTGTTTTTTTGACCGATTTTCATGTTCTTGACTTCAGAAAACCGGTCATTTTAAACAGTTCGTATTTCTTACATTATGTACAAATTATAACACATTTAATGAGTTAAAAAATTGGCAGATTTCAATTGTGTATGATACCAACCCCACGAATCCACTATTAGAAATAGAGAAGTTACTATCAAAAATGTAAATTCAAACCATGATCTCTAAATAAAATATGATATTCATATAGTTACGAACACCGGAAGTGTTGAGTCACCGACACGAACGTAGCGAGTTGAGGTCTTCTAGGTCCGAGATACTGATACGAGCCAACTGTTTTGGAACCAACTTTACTGGGTACCCCTTGATCAAACAATTATATTAAAAATTTACTAACGTTTCTGTGTTAAATTTAGAAGAACTGTTTGTGTTATATTATACGATTGGGCTGGGTAAATGCTATGATGTCGCTCATCAACTTGTTTTAATTTGAAAAAAGAAAAGAAATCAATCTAATGCGGGGTATTGTGTAGACCTCTAATTTCTGCTTCATTCTGTTGGTGGTCGAAGGAATATTGTTTGGGAGTGGTACACAAGGAATAAATTACACTAAGGAGATCGAAACTAGATACGTTAGCGTAAAGTTTGAAAAAAAACTCTTGACAGTTTACTCGTAGGATGTAAATTTCCTAAATATCCACACTTTTTATTGGTGTCTTTAGATTTATACCTCTTTGCTAGAAGTCAAATATTCTGAGATAGCCAAACCGGTTTGAAGTTATTCATTATTCTTTGAATCCAGGTTACTGTGGATTACTTTAATTGTTTATTTAGTCATTGTTAACTAGGAACTAATCTGGTGATCGTCTTTCTATAACCGGTCCTCACAAAGTCTTCTAAGCTGATTAATACTATTGCGGATGAGATAGACGCCGGGCCGTCTGTGGTTGAGACCTGGGTAGAGTCTAAGGTCTTCATATATTTATCACTGGGTAGAAGTTACTTAAGACAAACAATAGACATGTTGACCGGTCACCTCCCAGAGGGGATACCATTTTAAGAAAATAGGGGTTAATAGAATAGAATCCTGGTTCTATAATCATTGGAGATCTTTGAAGATCATTGGAGAATAGCTCCTGGTTTTTCTCCAATCGGAAAGAATCGGCAGAACACGTTTTGTTGGAATGTGAATGTTTACTCAGCGGAGGTTCATTGGGCCCTGAATATTTTAGAGATACTGATTCCATGATCCTTAAGACCCTGGGTAGAATAAAAACAAAAATTCCCACCACAACATATTTATAAGTGTCACTGTGTTTTCTGTAAACAATAAAATAAAACAAGTAGATGGGTACTATCATAGTACTTACTCAACCAGTGAATACGATGTAATAAAGCAGATTAAGGATCTTATCAAAGGATGCTAGTAGGGTAAGTTTGCTATAAAATGTGGTTTTCTCGTAATTCACTAGTGTTTTAACGTCGGCTAAAGCAGGTTTTGTAGATGTGTCCATATGCATTAAAAGACTACGTCCATATCTGTGATTTTACACACGAATATCACATTTTCTTGTTACATCAGAGTTCGGAATCACATTTATAAAAAAAAAAAAAAAAAAAAAAAAACTTAGTTATTTATTATTTTAGTGATGGTACCATTAAAAGCAGAACTAAAATTTCCAAACGTTTCTCTAATTTAGTGTGTTAAGTTAAATAACACGAGAGATATGAACAAAAACTTTTCAAAGAGCTAATATTTTGACATTTTAAACTGCATTTTCAATAGAAATCTTTATGAGAACAATACAGTCGCCTCTCTCGGATTTCATATTCCTATCTTCATGTTTGTGGCCGCTATCATGCTTTCGAACAACAACGCACGGACTGGATGTCGAAAATTACTTTCATTTCCCTGAGACCATAAAACGTGACTCTAGTTAAAAAAAAACGGAGGTCGCAATTTGTTTCGATTAATAAACTTACCCTATACTTTTTATACTGGTTAATTACTATTTAAGAAAAAGAAAATTACTGACATTTTTACTTAAATTACAAAAAATTGTTAATACTCTAAAACATATTTTAACAAGGATACATGTTTGCACTGCTCAAACATTGTACATCAGCAAAGCGAGAAATATTAGACTAAAAGCTTTCCTTGTGAGTAGGAGTTCTTCCATCTCCTGAAATGGAATTGGATATATATTTTTTTAATCTGATATAAAATGGTTCAGTAAAACGTATATATGTTTGGTGTCAGAAATGTGCGGCATTATGTTTATTGGAATATTTGTTTTGCTCGTTAGTGTAGATGTGCGATAGGTTCCTCATCGTACACCGAATGAGTTTTTTGTAATGAAATTTCCAGAAGAACGGATTGAAGAAATTCTCCCCGAAAGTTTGTTATACCAAAAACAGAAATATGGCTACTCGGTTCTAACTGTGAAACCTTCCTGGGATATACCCCTTGACTTAGGATTCTAATTCCAACAGTTCAGATTGACACACAATAGTTATACATTATCTGGACAGCAACAATATAGTGCTCAGGTGATTGTATAGTGCAAAATGTTGTTCCAGTTTTGAAATTTGGAGTAACCGATATAAAGATCAGTCTGATAAACCTACTGGGGGGGGGGGGTCATTATAACCCTGGGGTCGTATAAATATGTCTGTGATTTCTTGGAAAAATAGACAGCTTAAAATTGAAATTAATGAATAAACTCTGTATACCAAAAGATAGAGAAAATAATCAAGTTTTGTTTCATGACCAAGTAAGTTACAACATAAGTACTCCCCCTAGATGTGTAAACATCCCGGTGACAGTCGATCTTCGCTCAGGTACGCTCAAGCCAGGAGTTATGGAGGCAGTGATTATCTCTCTAAAATTGCGTAGATTCTACAGTTTCTAAGGGTCGTCAGTGTTCATAAAGTAGCGAAAATAAAAAATCCAAAGAGTTAAAGTTGTTTGGTGGCCACAAAATCCAGCTACCACAACGGGCCGAAGTCATGGTGAAAATCATTTTTTGGTCTCCCTAAGGCAGAGAATCTGAAGATCATTCAACAAACGAAGGTCAACTATGTTTTGCGTTTACCAAACTTACACTGTAGGCCTACAGAGTAAATAAAAACGGAGAAAAGAGCATACAATACAACCTGTAGAATAGACTACTAGAGACAAGTCAATATAATAAGAGTCCAGTGAGACCTCATAAGAAAGAAGACAGAGAGGGATCTAAACCTAAAGCTAGAAGGTGTAGATTCAGTAAGGTACCTCGGAGTTGTCACATTTGTACTAACTGTAAGAGAAACTTGTATTCTTTGAGGGATAAACTATTGATCAAAATAGCGATGTCTAGATGTTAAACATGAAAATTAGCCTGCAGTTTAAATTTACCTACCCTCTTAATTATTGGTTAACAATTTAGTTCAACAAATGAGTGGGCAAAAATTACAACTTATACATTGTTTACACACACACACACCACACACACGCGCGTTAACACGAAACAAATACACGCACTATACATTCATTAAAATAGGGAGAAAATCTATGGATGATGTTATACCGAGGTTTGATCAAGCTGCTGATGGAGTGGGTGTTTAATACAACTCTCTTTAGAAGGGGAAGTTATCTCACAACTCTGTAAAAGTCTTTCCTAACTTTGGAAATGTTTTGAACTGTGTAATTGAATTTATTTATATCCCAACAACTTTACTAATCATCACAAGTAAAGTAGTCTTATTAGAGAAACTGTCAACAAGTTTGAAATATTTAAACAATTTGAAATAAACTGTGCAAAACATTGTACAGACTTTCTCACTCCACAACTAATCGTCTCTAAAAATGTGAGTTCTTAACAGTTGTCAATGAAAATGTGAAAATTAATGAGCCGTGTACGCCATTTCTAAAAAAATATTTACTTTAAATAAGTGGCTAAATTTGTGTCGTAAATAGGTTGTTAGAGTAAATTCTATCTAAGGATTAAAGTCGAGCTTTTAATTACAGCGTTCAATATCCATTTTGGGGTTTAACATATCATTCGTAAACAGTAATACTTTGTTTTAGTCGCTATTTTTCACGGAGGTAATTGAGTTTTCGCATTAGATGAAAATTTAATCAAAATCGGTATAGCGTATTTTGAAAAAAAATACCTTATTTTATAATTCTCATATTGCACGCTATCGTGATCCTTTACAACTAAATTGTTAACTGTAATGTTTTAGAGATGTCCCACCATTTGTAACCTACATCAAATTTAGGCGAATTGTGTCTACTTTTTCCTTCTTAATACAACTCTCTTTATTTCACAACTCTCTAAGGGTCTAAATTAAGTTACTCAACATAACGTTTGAAATGTTTTGATCTGTGGAATAATTTATTTTTCCAACAGTTCTCCTTATCATCACAAACACATTAAGTTGAGGAACCCTATAAGGGAAACTATCCCTTTTTAAAGTACTTAATCGTTCCCTCAAAAAACAGTATTTTTTTTAAATCTCGTAATTGTGTATATGGCTACATTCTTGATATCGGCTAGGCTGTAGGGGATCTCGTGGATGTATAAAAAATAAAAAGATAAGTGAAGGAGTCTCCACTCGCTTCGGATAACTCTGTTCTGCCACATCTCGTAATTATACATAACATTTAATGGTAGTTTTTAAATTACATTTTTGATAGTTGCTTTGCTATTTGTATTTGTAGGAAGATATAGTTTGGTACCATTACATGCAGACTTGAAATCTACAATATTTTATCCAATTTAGTGTGTTCTAAAATAAATAATACACGAGATATGAACAAACAATTGGTAAAAATATTCACCAATTTCATATTTTAAATTCCATTTTTCTGAATATTATAGGGGATTTATGTAAGCACACTAGTACTGTATACTAAATTTAATGTAGTAATGTTATCGTGCTCACTTACAAACGACTGTCTGACTCCGTATCGAAAATCACTTTCTGCTTTAGAAATTAAGTTTACAAATTAATCTTTTGTCTATACGAGTATAAAGAATATTTCAATTAATTCTCAAGTTGTTTTTAACTTTAAAGAAAACAACGGACTTATAAAAATACCAAATCAAATAGAAGACAGCATTATATAAAATAATAAATATAAAAATGTCTACATCGCTTTTGTTGTACCATTTAATACTATCTCGACCCGGCTTACGGAAAGTATCACCACGTGTAATGGACTTTAGTAATACAATATTTGTCATCATCAAAATATAATGATAGTACATAAAGGCAAGATGTCCATAGCTTGGAGTATAATCTGAGAGATGTGAGATAAGGGAAGAGATCGTGTTTCCATTCAATTAGTTTTTTACAAAGGAGACTTTGAAATCTGTAGACGACCCGGTTGCCAATGGCGGAAGGTATTTTATAAAATGTACTTTCACTTCAAACATAAAACATACAAATGATAAAAAGCAAAAAATTTCTGCAGATAACAGACAGTATATAGAATACTTGTGGTTTAACAATACATTTTCAAGTAGGGAGATATTTTTGGCAAAGTTTTATTTATTTTCAGATTATCTGTATTTTTAATGAATGAAAGGTAGCATTTTATAAGTCACAAGGGGCTTTATTATTCAAAGCTCCAAGATAGACGGACAGACAAGGATAGTTAGATGTGATAATGAACCGTTTTATTATATTAGCGTAAAGCGGAATCGAAGTTGGACGTTTATTTTTGTTTTCAGTTAATTCGACGAAACTCCATTCAAGAGCCTTAAAAGATGGCTACCACATGTCAATGATACAAGTTATGCTATCATGACTGTCATCTACTACTTTACAAGACAACTGCATCGGAGATAACTTTTGGTACTCAAGAGGAACATTCCCTCCGTCAATCAGGACATACCGAAAGCCGTTAAATATATTCAGGGAAGAAATAACAGATTCGGTTCATTGTACAGTATAACAACTGTTCTTGTTTCCTCAACTTTGAAATCGTTACTGATATCAGAATGATAAACCTACATGGAGAGAAGGGAGAGGAATAGAAATACACCATTATTTATTTTTATAACAATAATCCATGCATTTAAGTAATCATGTTGATATTATGGTAAGACTAGTTTAAATTTTTTTTCAGTTATAAACAAATTTATTAAAATACTCTATTTTAAAATTCGTGAGATATTTTTGATAAAATAAAGTTATGTCTTCTACTTTGGTTCCTTGAAGTCTTGTCGGGAGTTGTGGTAGCTCTGTGAATATTTAATTTAATTATATGAAGTTCTGCAAGAGGTCGTCTTGAATTCATAAACATATTGTCTTCCAGTGTTTCTTAGGTATTGAAAAAAGTGTATATAGCTTGCCTAATACAATTTGTATTGTTGTACAATGAAATACGGCGTAAATTTATGAGTTTGTTGTCAAACTTATTCAAAGATTTCAACTGTTGTTGAAATTGAATAATGAGCTATTTTCTTTAATAGAAAAATAGAAGAATTAATTAAATTTTGTTATTCCTGTATGAAGAGAAGAAATGATTGACAATTTAAAAGCGAAGGACCGAAACTCAAACCTAGATGAAGGAAAGTGTAGGTTAGGGTGAGGTTTAGCTAGGTCCCTTTAAAATGAAACACGGGTATTCAATATAAACGAATACCTTACACGACGGTAATGGCGGTATCTACACTTTATAGTGAAATTCAATCCGCCATTTTGAAATTTGAAACCCATATTTTGGGTAACAAATTAGAACTATAATAGCGTCAGTATAGAGAGAAAAAAACGGAGAGAAATGATAGGAAATATGAAAAAGAAGAATTTAAACCTTAACCTATCTAGTCAAAGAAAGGTGTAGATCCTGCTAGTTAGGTACCTCTGAATTGACACACTTTCATTCCCTTGAACGAGAAACTATTGATCTAATAGATACTTCTAGATTTGATAGTGAAAATAGGACCATTACCTACCCATTTATTGGTTAACAATTTAGTTCAATATTTCAGTGGACATAAATTTAGTTTACATATTCACACACACGCGTGAGAGTTCACGAAATAAATACGCACAATGTAATAATTATGAAAGAAGGGAGGAAATCTGTGGAAGATGTTATACTGAGGTTTGATCACTGCTGCTGATGGAGAGGGTGTTTAATAAAACTCTCTTTAGAAGGGAAAGTTATCTCACAAACTCTGTAAAAGTCCTTCCTAACTTTGGAAGTGTTTTGAACTGTGTAATTGAATTTATTTATATCCCAACAACTTTACTAATCATCACAAGTAAAGTAGTCTTATTAGAGAAACTGTCAACAAGTTTGAAATATTTAAACAATTTGAAATAAACTGTGCAAAACATTGCGCAGACTTTCTCACTCCACAACTAATCGTCTCTAAAAATGTGAGTTCTTAACAGTTGTCAATAAAAATGTGAAAATGAGTCATCTTTGAAAAATATTTAATTTATATAACGACCTAAACTTGCTTACCTTGCTTCATAAAGACGTCCTCAGGGTAAATTGAGCGTTTAATGACTGCAGTTATAGTTTTTTTTTTTTTCTTTTTTTTTTTTTGTTCAAACTACACTAAAACGATATTTTTATTTTTTGGCTGTCACTAAGCACAGGGGCGAATCTTTGCATTTCTCCGAAATTTGAATAAAATGTGTGCGGATTTTATGAAATTACGTAATATCTAACTTCCCTATTGGCTGATATTGTGATCAAGGCTGAATTGTGAACTGTAATTTTCCAGAAATGTCCCATGATTTGTAACTCTGATCGTACATGCCAAATTTAGGTGAATTGTTTTTATTTTTCGATTTCTTAAAAACCTCTCTTTACAATTGAATAACATTTCACAACTCTGTAAACCCCCCTCTAATTTTCGGAAATATTTTAAACTGTATAATTGAATTTATTTATTTCACCAACAGCTAGTAATTCATGAAGTTGAGTAAAGTTGATCACAGAAACTGGCAATTGGTTGAAAATATTAAAACAATTGTATAAATGACACGAAAACATTGTACAAACCTCCTCCCAAATAAGCTTAAAAGAGTTTTTACACAGATTTCTATACCTCGTAATTGTTGTTATCAATACTTTCTTGACATCGCAAAAAGTCTCCACTAGTTTAGTTCCTGTCTGTGTCTCTCACTATCGGGCATTGAAGATGTGTATACGTGGAGGAGACATCTCGTGAGATATGTGAAGTAGGGGAGATATTGTGTTTCCATTCAATTAGTTTTACAAGAGAGACTTTCCAAATCTGTAGACAACGTGGTTGTCGAAGTGCGGACAATATTTTATAAATGTTTTTTATTCCAAATATAAAACATACAAATGAAGAAATTATTGGAATAATCTTGTGCAAGAAAAATACAGTATAAACATTACTTGTGGTTTAACAATACAGTCTTAGGTAGTGTGTTATTATTGTCAGTTTTATTGATTTAAATAGTGGTTGTAATTTTAATAAACTCTGTATGGTAAAAAACCAAAAAGAAATTCTTGTCAGTCACAATGGGCTTTGTAACACACAGTTCTAAGATAGATGGACAGATATGGTAGATAGTATTAGGAAGCGTTTTATTATGCGGAATCAAAGTATGAACGTTCTTTTTTCTGTTCAGTTAATTCGACATTCAAGAGCCTTTAAGACGGTTACCATATCTTAATAAAATTATAGACGTTATTCTACGATGACTGTAATGTACTACTCTATACAAGAGCATTCCTAGAGATACCTTTCGGTACTCATGAGGACATTCCGAAAGCCGTTAAATATATTCAGGGAAGCAATAACAGATTCAGTTTATTGTACAGTATAACAACTGTTCATGTTTCCTCAACTTTAAAATCGTTACTGATATCAGAATGATAAACCTACATGGAGAGAAGGGAGAGGAATAGAAATACACCAATTATTTATTTTTGTAATAATAATCTATGTATTTAATTAATCATGTTGATATTATGCTAAGACTAAACGTTTTAACGTATTGAATATAATTTACGATGAACATATTTTAATAGTTAAAAGCATTTATCTTAGAAATATATTCAATTTTGAAATCCTTGGGATATTTTTGATAAAATAAAGTTATGTCTTTTCTACTTTATAAATAATTTGGTTCCTTGAAGTCTGTCGGGAGTTGTG
Source organism: Aphrophora alni (assembly GCA_963513935.1). NCBI lineage: Eukaryota > Metazoa > Arthropoda > Insecta > Hemiptera > Aphrophoridae > Aphrophora > Aphrophora alni. The sequence goes on along the minus strand of OY740769.1, from coordinate 5,605,722 downwards.
GTAGCTCTGTGAATATTTAATTTAATTATATGAAGGTCTTCTTGAATTCATAAACATGTTGCCTTCCTACATATAGACAGTGTTTCTAAGGTAGTGAAAGAAGTGTATATAGCTTGTCTAATACAATTTGCATTATAAAAAAATAAAAAGATACATAAATTTATTATTTTGCTGGTTAATATCTTCAATAACTTCATTTATTAGTGAAATTGTTAAACTGAACATTCATTTAACAAGCATAAATGAAATTCTTCTTTTTTTCCCTTGTTTATGACGATTTAATCCTACACTTTAAATATAATACATGTCAAAACATTGTATTCATAAAGTGCGAAACATTTCTAAAATACATATATAAAAATTCAGTAGAATTGTTACAGGCAGTAAAAATCTTTCTCTTGCAATTGAATCAGATAATTGAATATATTTTTAATTTAAGTTTATCTTCAAAAAGTTACTTTTATAAATATTCAAGCTTACCATGAAATTTATTTTTATTGAAATTTTTTTTTTTTTTTATGGTTTACTGTTTAACTGATAAAATTATATTTATTTCGTAGTTCTGCTTTTGAAAGTAGATTTATAAATTAATCTATAATTAATTATAATATTAATCTATAAATTAATTGTGTATATAAAGAATATTTCATTAATTCTCGAGACGTTTTTAACCTAAAACAAACTGATAAAGATCATCGAGTTTTAATCAATACCGAAGCAAATAACAAACAGTTTTACAAAAATAATTATTTTATTTCAAAATAAACATTTCTATGAAAATTTCGACCATGATGTTGTTAAACCGTTAATATTATCTCGACACAACTTACGGAAGGTACCATTATGTTTAATCGACTTTAGTTATACAGTTAAAGTTCGTCTTACATAAATGATAGAGTGTACTATCCATTTCCTTATTGAGATATTGTTAGATTAGGTTAGGTTACGTTAGGTTAGGTTAGGTTAGGTTAGGTTAGGTTAGGTTAGGTTAGGTTAGGTTAGGTTTGGTTAGGTTTGGTTAGGTTAGGTTAGGTTAGGTTTGGTTAGGTTTGGTTAGGTTGGGTTAGGTTAGGTTAGGTTAGGTTAGGTTAGGTTAGGTTAGGTTAGGTTACATTAGGTTAGGTTAGGTTAGCTTAGGTTAGCTTAGGTTAGGTTAGGTTAGGTTAGGTTACGTTAGGTTAGGTTAGGTTAAGTTAGGTTAGGTTACGTTAGGTTAGGTTACGTTAGGTTAGGTTACGTTAGGTTAGGTTACGTTAGGTTAGGATAGATAGAGTGGACTATTGTAAGATGGGATTGTGTTTCCATTCAATTAATCTCATAAAAAAAAAAGACATCCAAAATGAAGATGTCGCCGTCGCCAGTGACGGAAAATATTTTATAAACTTATTTTGCACTCCAAACATAAAACAAACAAATGACAAAAAATATATATTCTGCTGGTTACAGACAGTACAAAGATTACGTGTTGTTTAACAAAACATTTTCAAGTACTGCAGTATTATTGACAAAGATGTATTGATTTTCAGAATCTTTGTATTTTGAATGAACCCAAGAGAGATTCTTGTAAGTCACAATGGGCTTTATTACTCAAAGCTCAAAGATAAATGAAAGGAAAGGATACTAAGGTGAGATTAGGAAAGAGTTTTTTTATACCTGAGCAAAGCGAAACCGATATATGGGAGTTCATTTTGTGTTCGGTTTAATACGACCTATCCCTCTTATAAGACGCCTCTCACATGTTCCAGTCGGACTTTAAACAACCCCTTGTCTCACTCACTCACTCATTCCAGTGCAAACCTACTTTCAGATATGCTACAAACTTGAAATTTGTCAAATTTATGGATTTTAGTCTGTAAGTGACAGGAAAATTCCAAAAAGTAAACGTTAAAATTTTTACTATCGAAAAATATTCAAAATGGCGGACTAACTTGAAAGTTGTGTAGACCTTTTTGAATTTTATTTTCGTTAAACAGTAGGACCATAAAAAAAAAGTGTTACTCTAGCAGTCATGCACATTGCAAGATCTATAATAATTGTTTTTATGGGTTTATCTTATCTAGATCGTGTGCCGTACCACACGTGGGTATCCTAAGTTGCCTAACTCGGGGTTCTAAGGCGCAAGGTGTTTTGATAACAAACGGTGGGGGAGGAAACGTCCCTTCTACTCGAGGGGAAAGAACATAACTTTAGAGCAGAGTGCGTGCGGCCTTCAGGGAGTACGGTTGTGTGTTAGCCATTTGATATCGATTATTTAACCGTTGGTTCAAAAATTCAATATGGACACTTAAGCCCAAAGGAGTTTGAGCCGGCGCGCATTCCCTATTAATTATGTGATGTATCCGTGTCCAAAATTAGGTAAAATGGTTGATTAGGGCGAATCGCATTTGGCCTGGTGCAATGTCAATATAAGTGTACTCCATAATTACGTAAGTTAAATTAATATTAAAATATATTAGGTTTAGAGTATAATTAGATCAAATAATAATAAGGCTAAGTCTGGTGGGACAAATCAAAAAGGATTTGGTAAATTAAATCGGTGATTCACGATCCTCTGGGCAAGCCTCCTCACGCATCCTTCCTAATATTAAGGTAGTGTTGATATAACCACTTAAAAGTGGCTAAATTATGCCGTTTTCACCCAAGGGCGACCTACCCGTTACACTCGGTTACAGCCTCAACTAGCGAACCGAGTCATCTACTCTATACAAGGACAGTCAGTTCATCAGAGATACCTTTTGGGTATTGAGATAAACATTCATTCCGACCATCGGGACCTTCTTAGTCTATTGTGCAGTATAACAATTGTTTACGTTTCCCAAACTTTAAAATTAGGAATAATCTGTATGATAAATCCCTAAGGGGAGAAGGAGGAGAAATGAAAACAGATTCCCCCCCCCCCCAAGAATCGTCTATGTATTTATGTAAAAATACAGATATTACACTAAAAATTAAATGTTTTAACCTGTTAAAAATATTTAAATATTTTAAAATTAAAAAGGTTGTCTTTTAGAATATACTTTTTAAATAATTATACAGTTGTGGGATGTTTTCGATAAAATAAAATAATGCTTTTAGCGTACAAATAATTTGGTTCCCTTAAATCTGCCAGGACTTGTGACAGCTCTGTCAATACTGAATTTAATTATATATTATAACCTTGAAAGTAAATACAAACGTTTTAAGGTTAAACTTGTTTATATTGATAAACAAATAATTTAGGGTTTTTTTTTTTAAGAAGGTAAACCAACGTCAGAAACTTCGTACGAACTGATTAGAAAATATTAAATCCCACACCTAACATAAAGCGTAATATTTTCCTCTCTTTTCATTTTTACATTTTTAAAACAACCAACTGTAATATATCCTAAGGGAGTTTACAGTTATATTTCACGAAGTTCCCAGTTGAGCGAGTAGCATACATCCTTCCTTTCTTCAGCAGACAGGAAATACTTTTGTTTTGTTCTACAAACGCATCACGCGCGTTTTGAAATATGATGTATGATTATGTTCTCAGGTCGTAAAATGGTGTTTTGTGCTCCAAATGTGCGGAAAACGTGAATTTCAAACATTTCTGACAGATATATTAAGGTAAAACCTGCTGTCTTGGAGGGAATTATAGGGATGATTAAAATTACAATGTATTTAGATAGTATAAAATGTGTCCAATAAGTTTTTAATCAATGAAAAAATCTTGAGGCGGTCGCCTCTCGCCTCAGTCTGTGTTGGGAGTTGGTACTAACAACGATGTCTGCAAGACGGCTAGATCGTGGACAGTAGTCGGCGCCGACTGTTTCCCCTCTGACCCCACGCGGCCTCGAACCTCGAACTACAAACTTATACCTCCCTTCCACGCGCAGCTCACAGCTCAGATGAAACCTGTCCATTGATACATTTTCGAGGTAAGCCAGGGCCAGAATTTTTCTAAAACGCCTCCGTTATTCATCCTTTCTACATTTCGTGTTTGTTTTTTTTTTTCAAATCAAACTTGAAAACTTTAGAAATTATTATGATTTCGAGGCGAAATTAGCTAAACACATTTTTCATGCTACGTTTTACCAGTATACCAAGAATCAAACGTTTATCTTATACAATTCCAAAATGGCAGCCATTTACATTTTTTAAAGTTTACAGATTTTAAGAGATATTTAATATTAAAAACTTCAATCGACCGCCATTTTAACAATTAGGATTCTTGGTATACTGGTAAAATTTAACATGAAAAATGTGTTTATCAAATTTCAACTCGAAATGAAAATAATGTGTATGTTATTATGTTTAAAAAAAACAACAACACAAAATGGCGGATAAAGAAGCGTTATTTGACAAATGTTTAATGGAAATGTCGTCTTAATTTTTATGACGTAAATCACTTGTCAAAGGTAGAAGACATTTATATATATATATATATATATATATATATATATATATATATATAACTTTGTATCTTTTTAAATTCAAACAACATCCCAATCTTCATAAACTAAAAAAAAAAAAAAATATGCTTCTCATCACGAAAACCCAACTTTTTTTTAATTAAGAAAGAGCCATTTAGTTTTTTTTTAAATAGTCTAATAATGTCAGGGTCGGAAGGGAACAAGAGATTTTTCACGAGAGGCCTTATACGAAAAATAAAAGAGTCTAATTACAGACTTTAAAAAGAAGGATGTAAATCCAGCTATGGTATCTCGGGGTTGAATCACTGTTCTTGTTATAAGTAAGCCCCTTAGTTTCAATTATTTAAAATATTAAGATTCGGTTTGTTTTACACTATTGCCTATATAAAACATTTAAAAAACAATTTTAACCACAATTTTATTCAATCAATTATTAAACAAATGAAGAGTTAAATATACGTAAAGTGTAATGATTTCAATACACGATAAAGTCAAGCATACATTGCAGTAAACTCATGTTAATGCTAGGATTGCATGTCTTTAACCTTGTTTGTTATAATTCACAATGGCTTATCAACATTGCCTATGTATGTTATGCTTTAATGGACAAAATACATGTTATCTTGTTTATAATATATCAAAGAGAAATTAATTGACAAGTAAATAATAGGTAATATAGAAAAAATGCAGTTTTACTAACGAAAATTTGAATGAATTTTCTGAATGTTTACACAATGATTCACTGTAACACCCAAAGCTGGATTTTTGTACTGATTAATCACTTCAATACACGGTTGTCCTAAATTTCAAAGTTGGGGTCGTGTAAACATTACTTATAATACAATAAAAAGGATGGGTTTGTTATTGCTACCGAGATAATATATCTTATGAGTTTGGTCACGAATGTCTCCCTGGAGCCTACACTAAATTCCAGAAGGAGTACTGGAGTGGCCATAGTTTTGTGAGGGGCGTGCCCCCGAGAGGTAAGGGAATTGGTGGCAGCGGACATTAGAAGGCATTTGTTAAGTTAATCGAACAGAAATATGGATTCTTCGGTTCTTTTTTTCCTTTGGGTTCAGACTATCCATTCATCATCTAATTTTCTTTCGTGTCTGTCCTGTAGGAATGAGTAGAAAAAGCGTTTTTATTATCGATTTTTGTTTTCTTTCAGAAACGTTTATTGTAGAAAACGTAATATTGGTAATTGGGAGATTAAAATCAGTTATAATAGGAATAAAATAAGTTTAACAATTTAATTAAGGATTTTAATTTCTAAAGAAGATTTACTAGTTATTATTTCACTGAAACTTGAGTTACCGATTGTGAAACAAGATAAATAAATATGTTCCTTAAATAGTTTTTAAATCTTTCCTACTAGTCTACTTCATACTTATCTAAAATAGAAAAGGAAGTTGGGAGGAATAACATTTTTTTCCTTGTTGATTATAGAACGAACACTTTTCGGTCATTATTGGTTTATAAAAAAGGAAGAAAAGGGTGTGAAGACCCCTTGCCCACGAATGCTCTAAAAACGTCTGGTTCGGAATAGAACCCAGAATAGAATCAAGAGAGACGTGGTAGGAAAGATGAAAGAGAGGGATCTAACCTACAACTACATGAAAAACTGTAAGATTCCTAGGAATTTCTACTCCCGTAAAACCGTAAAGTGAGCCCTTGAGAGTGGGAAGATGATTTAAACCTCCTATACTGGGACTTAATATAGGTTATTTTGTAGCTGAATATATAATGTATCCCCTAGAACTGAAGTCAGCACATTTACCTCTCAAGATTTTTTAATAGTAACGATATAGAGTTTCATGCGAGAGGTCTTGAAGAATCTAGCCTCTTGTCAAACGTAAGAACGTGATAAGAATCACAGACTAAGTGATTGTGTTGGCAGCAATTTGATTGTCTATCCCGCATGGTTTCCATTCAAGGGTCTCAGTGACAAGTCTTGTTTAAAAACATCCTAAGATCAGAATATCAAATTAATAAATCCTAGTTTTTTTTACTCTACCTTATTTTACGCTCTTATTTTCTTCCTTTCCTTACTAGGCGATAATGATCAAGAATTGTTTTACCCTTAAACAACATAGAAAAAATAAAATTGTTATTGGCTGCCCAAGTTTGGTGCATCGACAATACTACTGTTGATTCAGGTCCTATAAATTTAGTTACAACCCCTGCTGTAACCAACCCATCAACCTTGTCCTGAATACCCTTGTGTTTCGGAATCCAATGAAAGGAGATATTTTATCAAGTGAAACAAGGTAATGAGATTATAATCAAAGTTATTTACCAAATCAATTAAATATCTAAAATGAAAGTATTCAGTGAAAAATAAGATTTTCTGGCCTTTACCGCGCCTTGCTAAACGATATCCTTCTGACTGTTTAGGGCGGAAAACATCTCTGCCATCATCCCCTTTAAGAATAAGTAAGAAAAGGACATGAAGTGAAAAACTCTAACTTCGAATACTTTAATATAGTCAGGGAAGTGAGCCCTTACAGGAAAGACAAAAGAGAGGGCTCAAACTTAAGACTACATTAATAAGTTGTATATCCAGCTTGGGATTGTCAACCTTGTACTCAATATAAGTGAGCCCCTGAGGGGTGTTTCTAAGAGAAGAAGAGAATAAGAAAACACAACTTATCATTTGTTTAACCGACTATTGATTATTATAGTCGGAATATTTTCTTAGATATTTAAAACTTCTTCAAACAAAAGATGACCTCTCTTAGAGTGGAAAATGGGAATTAAATGGCTTTCATATTGGAAACAGTTTGCTCAGAGGTTTGTCAAAAGGACAGGTAGGATTGGGAAACTTTAGTAATTAAGATACTGTTCTATTAAGGAGATGGTGAGTAGAAAGGTCACATGCGGCCTAACTACGCCACGTATTAGGTCACCGAAATATAGAAATATTCTCAGTAGAAAACTCATCAATATAGCGGTTTCAAATTTTACCACATTCGTACCGAAAAGTAAAAATAAACTGATGTAAGAGTCTGAAATTTGTTTAAATAAAATTATAGAAACACTACTTTAAAGTTGAATTACTCAAAAGTTGTTACTTCTTTTTTTATGTTTAATACAAATTATAAATTGTAATTTCTTTACGAAATTTGTTTTTAAATATATTTTATTACACTTTGAAGGGTTACAATAAGTAAAGGCTTAAATATTTAGGATTGATTTTTAGACACCTTATCATGGGAAGCGACGTCGTTATGTTGTTTCACCATGTTGTAATCTGCAGGATTAAAAGTATTAATAAGTTCCCTCATGAGCTCACTGTTGTGAATATGTTGTGTGGTAATCCCGACATAGCCTGATCTGTATCTACATATTTTTTCATCTTAACTCGGGTGAGATGCCTCACTTCCACCTTTCCTATCACGTCTCTCTCGACAAATTCTTGTTATTTTCAGAACCTGATGCTGTTCAACCGAGTATTCGAGGGCCAAATATTTCTTCTTTTTTTAAAAAGATTAATCTAAAAACCATTAAAAATAAAAAGAATTGGTGTTAATTGTTCTAAAAGTGATATTAAACAAAAATTAAATTGTTTATTACATTACTTTATGACAATAAAAATATCATTATTAATATCATTTATTTTTCTATTTTAACACAATATTTTCTTCGCTTTATTTGTACTCTATGTTATGATTACAATTCTAATAAGGAAAAGTAATAAACACTAGATTATTAAATTGCATACGTTATAATGACTTAAGCCTCTAACAAGTACGAAGAAACCGGCGTTATCAGCATTTATGCACACATGTAATTATGCAAATTTTAATTGTTATACTTTCATAATTTGCAGCCTTCACTTTATTTACGGTTACTTATACAAAGATAGTCGTGTTTACTGTATTTATCAATTAGAGTCAGCTATTTATTCATTTAACAACAATTAGGTAAATAAAGAGGTTAAATTTTGAAAGTGTTAACATTACTTAATTAAAGGGGAAACGAACATTGCACCATCTTTCTCCCGTTATCATCTACGTTTTACTTATACATCAGATTATTTGTTTCTCTATGTATTTCATACGATAGCTAAATTGGTAAATATTTTTGTTAATAACTTTAATATATTTAAGGTTTATAACCTCGGGGCAGTTTTTATTTGTTTGTAGTTTTTAGATTAGTTTTCTCTCTATTGTGTAAATATTTTTTTGTAAAAAGGAAGAAAACAATATTTCCATTTTGTAATATGTAGAAAAGAAACAAACAAATAAAAAAAATGTGTTTTTAATAATAATAATAATTTAAAATTTAATAATAATATTTACCTAAATGAAAGTTATCTGGCTTTGTTTATCCATAAATTGGTTTACAACGAAAATCGTATATGAGTAAAATGTTTTTAATTATGGCTGCCCAGGCTTTTTTTTTCGGTTTATTACCAAATAGCTAAAGAACGATAATTTTTCTTTTAGTTGCTAGTGTTGGTCGTTAACGTTCACATTTCACCACAACTTGAACGAAATCGTTAGAATTCATAAAACAAAATTCACTTAACATATTTTTTACAAACGATCCACTCTTTTTCATTGGATTACAGGGAATAGCACATATATCAGAGGTCAAATTAAGACGAAAAAATAATAGACATAATTCCCAAAATCATTTTTTTGGTCTCAGTAGAGCTCAACACGGATATATCCACTAAAAACGCGACATCAGTTTTCGATCCATCAAAAAACATTATTGTACTCTATTGTACGTATCTGCGAAAAAGTAATCAAAAAAGAAGGTAAACAATGATAAAAATAAATATGAAATGAGCAACATTTAGGGCGGCTGCACACTCGAGCGATATGAAACGTATCTTAAAAACGTAGGCGATAAGCGATAATTATCTTCTAAGATATGTAAGGTTAGTACGCTTTCAAATAGTGTTGTACTAGCTAAACAGATGTACACCAGTACAAAACAACTATTGTAAGATACATGTATTAGGCGACACTCTCTGTGTATCACTTCGCTTAGGATCGTACGATAAATCTCGGGGGGGGGGGGAAGATGTCTGGTGGTACAAACAAGTAAAGCTCAATATTTAAATTTTTCAATTTTTTTCATCAGTAATGTTGAAACATATGGAATTTAAAACTGAAAGACTACCATAAAATTGACGTGATAGGTTTGACCTGGAAGAGCAATGCAGTTGAATTAAAAGATACAAGTGGAAAATCACGTTTTCCAAGGGAATTTTCAGGCCCCATCCTATAAAATTCGTGAAATTTGTTTTGGAGTTGACATAGTTTTTTTACAACTCCTGCAGAACTGTGTCTCACATTCAATAAATTATATGACTGTAGCCGATACCTCATTCACTCCTTTCTCTTGTTTTTCAAATACTAATACGAAAACGTCATCTTCAGTGAAAGAGTTCATAATAGAAAACTGATACACTTATTCGGGAAAAAAAAGTGTTTTGCCTATAGATCGTATCGCTTTGATTTGCAGCAAAACTATCTTAAAATAAAAGTCGCGCGTCGCAACAACCGTTCCATACACATCGTATCGCTCCAGTGTGCAGCAGGGCTTATAGATTTTATTTGTAAAATACAAAGTTTTCTTCTTCTTCAGTTGTTAAATAAACCTGTTGACACTGAACCACAAGAGACAATACCAATATCTCATATAACCCACTGTCCCTAAGGTTTGTATTCTTGCAATGACAATGAAAAGTTGTTGTGTTACAAATAAAATGTTTATTGGGAAAACAGTATTTCCTTTCATTTAAAATTAAATATTTGGTCACATGATTATCCGAATAATATTTTTTCAGGACAAATGAAACACAGAAGGTGACATTATACAGACGTTCGTAAATTGCAGCTTTCAGAGAGCGGTCAGTTGGTGAGTATAGGAATGTACATCTACTTTACAATGTAGCTGCTATGCTTCTAATGATGACGACATTGTCGTTGAATCACAGGTGAGTTAATAAACTTATTACTTGTGAGAAATTGTCTTCAAGTTTGAAAACATCTCACAAGCCAACTTTGATATTTATTTATACAGATATTTTGACGTACAAACATTTGTTATTCGATTTATATTCATCGTGTTCTTTAAATGTTTCGGTCATCATCTCTTTAAAGAACATAAGGAAGTGCTGTTTGTTTCTGTAGTGAGCCAAAACTACATTTTTATGATGGATAGTCATTAATTGTTCTTGCAGTCGGTTTCCTCCTCTTCGTCATTGGGCGAGATTCGTTGGGAGGTTGGTTCCTTTTCTTCCAACCTCTACTGCTTTATTTTTTTATTGCATCAAATTTTAAACTCCCGGAAAAACGGAGTCCCTTTTAGTGTCATTATCAGCTTAAAGAAAAGTCTAAAACTACAAAGGGAGTGTTGTTGGGGGTCTTGATTTATCACGGGATAACTCCCAAGATACTTGTTATCGTTCGGAATGAAGACGTTGTTATAAAGCTCCTTTCAGCAGCTTTGATCTTAAGCCGCAGGATATTGAAGCGGAGAGGACATTCTAGCTTTTGGTAATACTTTGACCTTGTTTTGCATACTTGCCATTCATCACACTTTAGGTGTTAATTACTCATTTTTGAACAAGGTTCTCAGAAAGGTGAGGTTGTCATTTGTAGAGTCTTCATGTCCTGCGGGACTTCCAGAAGATGTGGCTTCTACTCCGTCGTTGAAAGCTTCGACATGGATTATACATCCTTTGCAAGGTCAAAGATTGCTCAAAATATAATTTATAATGTACACATTCAAAACAAAGTTTCAAGATAAAATATATTTATTGTAAAATTACAGAACCTTACATACTATTATAATATGTACATAATATTTCTATGGACTCATTTCGTCATCAAACTGTCCTAGCCTATGTTCTGTTTTCACTATTTACACTTAAAATAATAATTTATTATTATTTTACATATCACATACAAATTATTCTTTTTACATAGAAACCAGAATAATAAAACATCCTATTTACGGTTGTTGTTTTTTTTACCTGGAATATTGAGAGCATCATTTAAAGCACACACTTTGAAATTACGTAAATATAGTATGAAGTAAATTTAAATTGAACTCAATTTATATTTGGTTTTAGACACTTCAATTATAATAATAGTTATAGATTAATTTTTATTTCAATAAAAACCAAAAATTAGATTTATAATACTATGGTTGAATCTATAGATACGCAATGGGAAGAAAATAAATCATTTTTATTTTTATTTATGTTTTACTCTTTATCCACAGTTGTGAGTACGTACTTACACTTGTCAGTTATTCTCAACTGTGTTATCAAATCAAATCTTTGTTTTCAAGAAAAAACCTAATCATAAAAAGTAAAGAAACAAAATAAAAATGTCAACATTATATATGAAGTACTCAATACTGATTTAAGGTATTCTAATACAAAGCGTAATAGAAAGAGTTTGTAAATGAAGAAATTAGATTGTGTTTAATAAAATTCATGTTTACTAACTCATATAGTATGTCATGAGTCAACAATTGTTTGCAATAATTAAAAAATTTAATTAGTATAGTAGCCTAAAATTAAAACGCAAAATTTATATTTTGTTTAAAAAAATACATGAAATGTTACCTCTTGTCCAAGCAAAATCTCTTATCTTTTAGTTCGCCATCCCCTTAAAATTTCGGCTAATATATATGTATTCATCACTCCTGTCTGTAATATCTTTATTTCTTAATTTTTCGGTATTCAGGTTTCAGGTACAAATAAAAGTATGAGAAGTGTCATATCTTGGTAGAAATACTAACAAAAAACATTGGTTTTTAAATTGTTAACTAACATCACCTCAAAATATCTTTTGAATAAAAAAAAGAAGATTATTGTAACTACCATATATATATATATATATATATATATATATATATATATATATATATATATAAAGTTGAAGTTACATGGATATTAGAGTAACTCTGTAATTATTCAAAAGTTATTTTCAAAGTGACAAATATAGTCTGAAACTTATTAAATGAATTCAATATGAATTGTATTCAATAACATGTAAGTGTCAGCTAAAACACAATTGTATTGCAAGTATTAAAAATATAGTAACGTAACAAAAGTAGGGAATGGTTAGTTTTTTTCATTAGAAAAGTAACTTTTTTGATGGTGTGTTGCTCTTCCCACCATTTGACTACTGTAGGAATTCTTTCTTTATTCAGCAGAAACCTTTCTTGTACGTAAATTAGCCAATCACAAAATTCACATCTTTGCTACCGGTAATGCATCCTCTGTTTATATGGGAGTAATCACGTTTCCGATCCTTATGAAAGTATGAGAACTAACATCTCGTGATACAATTTCTGTCATGTGAGTTATTACATGACACTAAATGTGATGTAACTAACTGATTTTGTGATCACTAACTGTGATCGCGACAAAATTTCATTTGTAGAATAACAATGAAGGTACAAACTAGAGTACAAAATATATACAAGTTTAAAAATTGAGATGACATGAATATTAGAGTGACTCCGTTATTTTTGAAAGATCTTTTTACAGCGCCACATATAGCTTGAAACTTATTGACTAGACTGTACTCAATACAAAATATATAAGTTAGAGCTGAAACACAGTCTATTACAGTATTGTAACGTAGCAAAAGTACAGAATTGGTTTTAAGATTCATTGTTTACTATAAATAATTAGAATTTACAATCAGTTTTCATAATGGTCCCAAGAAATTCAATTGCGTAACACAAATATTTTAAATTTGACATTTAACCATTCAATTTTAAATAGTCTAATTTCGTATTATATTAAACTTACCAAAATCGTCACGACATTCAACAAAAAATTGAATCCGATATTTTATAAATGTAAATTTACTTTTGAATTTAACAAAATAACATTTTCTTCTCTTGTGGAATATCATGTAACAAATGCAACGCCAAGGGCTAGTATGACGCAGATGTTGCTGATTGTAAACCTGAAACCGTTTGATTCGAGGGCACTCGCCGCTGCGTCCAAACAATGTCTGAACTCTAAGAATTCCAGGCGGGTTATAGCGCAGTAGTGCGTATGAATACAACTGGCTTCACAATGGCCTGCACCTCTATATTTTACAGAATTGGATTGGTAATACCTGAAAAGAAAAATATTATATAAATAGAATTTGATTAAATAAAATTAGGAGTTTATATTTTTAGCTGAAAAGGTAATAACGAAGTTTTAATTGTCATTCCACGAAATAATCTATCCATTAACTTACTTACCCAGTACATAAAGTAAGTGTAATTGTATTTATTTAAACAAAATGTATTTAATTCATGCTTGTCTGCAACTAATTGGTGAACAAGTTCGTACAAATATAAATTAATTGCCTATCAAAAATTCAATTCTTACTCAAATATTACGGGGAATTTCCAGTCCAGTGTAGAAGCAATGCACGTTTGCGCTAAAGGCAGATTATTGAATGCGAAGGAAGAATTCGAGATTTATAGAGCGTTCAAAAACGATCCAGTTCACATCTTGAACGACAAACTCTCCTTCCAATCGCATCAACTATATGATACAGCCTTGAAACATCTTCAGAAGGATTAACATGATTCGTTATCAGCAATATTAATAACTTCAACCTATCAGTACTCCGATAGACATGACAGAGCACACAATGTCAGACAAGCTCATATGATGCGTTTTATTGTTTTTTATTTTTGTGTCAGTGTATGTTCTTGTGTTAAATGTGTTTTTTAATATAATCAATGAAAAATTCATCAAAGTGAACATAGTAATTTTCTGATGATGGGGTTACGGCCTCGAAACATGTAAGAAGCAACCAACAACGAAGTCACAAGACGGACCTAAGGTAATTAAATATTTTATTTTATTCAAATATTACTCTGGGTTAGATTTATTTCCTTTTGAAAGAAGAGATATTTAGCCTATTTATAGCAAGGAATAGAGTGGAGGGAAATAATAAAGAAGAGAGTGAAGTTGGCATTTAAAGAGCTGCTTATTGATAAATGGTAAGAATGTAGGAGTAGTGATGGCAAGGAAAACTGTACCTTCCAACTAGTCCCAGACATAAGGTCTTGGTTAAGAAAGAAGCACGGAGGAGTGAACTGCGATGCAAGCATTATCCTGCCATGTATGTTTTGGAGCGTCCGGATTGATACCCTATCATGTGTTGCAGACATAAACTGGATGATGCTGATCACGTTGTTCAGCTGCGATAAATAAGTGCAAGACAGATAAGCTTTGAGATTAGGAATATGCTCAGAGACAAATAGCTGTAATATAGTCGAAACAGAAGTGGGTTATTGTAGATAATTATGTCATCAATATCTTAAAACTGAAAGAGAATGACTTCCGTACTTTCCATTGTGGCAAAATAAAAACATTTGTTAGAAAAATTGTATAAGGCAAAGTCTAGGAAGTGTAAATACAAATAATAATTTTTGTATTACAGTAGATAAAAATTGGTTCAAATCTACTGTAATTATTGTAAGCATATTTTTATCTGTTCCTCAAACTAGATATTTTAAATTGGTCTTGCATATGTATTTACAGTTTCTAGATTATACCCAACTAAATTTTAAACTTAATTCGACACAAGGGCAATACGGAAAATTGTCTCCTTAAAATTATCTAAACTCTAAATATTTTAAGATTCGAAAGCCTATAACTCTTATAAAGAGTTTGTTTATCTTAAAATACCGAAGAATAAAACAGTTTTAACAGTTAGTGTACAATCAGAAAATACCATATAAAAAAAAAGGTGTTTATATGAAATTTTAAAGTTAGCTACAATATAAAATTTGCAAAACAGGGCTATAAATGGTGTAGTTCAAAAAGTGACGAAATTCTCCCAGTTTAAACTTTTCAATAACTTACAACATACTAATAGTGACCACGATAAATGACCACTTTGTAAACATAGTAATCTAAAGAAATAAACTTTACATTTAAAGACTTATTTATTCCAGATAACATCATTAATAATTTCATGACACCTCAAGCAATAATGTGTCCCTGATAAAACTGTAAGAAGTAAACTTTGAGAGAATTAAGAAGTAGGAGAAATCTTTCAATGGATTTAATAGGCACGGATTTCATTAGAGATACGTCAAAATTTGGTATACATGACCTTTCTGTATTTAGAAATATTGTGCATTTTGATTTTAACATTGATGTTTGAAAAAAAGTTAAACATTTTTAGAAAGTCGGCACTGAAGTTTGATACGTCTAAATGTATCATTATTATTATAAGAAACAAAATTAATTTAAAAGTTTCAAAAGAAATACTTTTATAATATTAATTTTTTAGTTTTTTTTAGTAAATAACTTGGTAGATTTTGAATTTATTTGGTTCGTTATATTAAACTTGTAACACCCAAGGAAGGCGTTGTTTTGTTTTTCTTTCTAATATGCCATCAAATCAGTTTAAAGATTAATATTTTTAAGATCATTGAATGTTTATAATATAAACTGCCTGTGAAAGGTCTAGGCCTGCTAGATGGCGTTGCAGGCGGTTAAAATACGATTAGAACATAGTTCTGGTTCTAGTCACCGTAATTTTAACATTTACAAACAAAATTCACTATCTTCCGTAACTCCCTACGTTTCCTCAAAATTAGCAACATCGTAACGGTGGTTTAACCAGAAACCTCTTAAACAAAAAGTAAAAGGAATAGCCATAAGATGACCAACCGAGTGACTTACACTGCGGTACAATTTTATTTTGAAATTCTATATCTCCATCTACGCTTAAACAAACAAGTGGTTTCTTGAGCCTGGTCAAATGAATACAAAATTTCAATACAATTTCTCGAACAGTTATAGGAGGAAACCGAATAACAATCAATAGGTCTTCGGGTTTACCTACGTACCCAAAAAACACAAACCTATCACAAATTATATTTCTACATTTGATGCAGTTCTAACCTGTCAAACATATGTCCAGAGGTATACTTGAAACTTGTCGCCAATTCATGTAAAGATTGAGCGCTGACATTGTTGAGTCCATAGTAACTGCTAAGGTTGTATTCCTGTTGCCAGTCCGCTTGTTCCCTTTGATTCGCTGTCGACAGGTCTAAGTAATACTGAGTGTAGTCCAGGATCTTAGAATCATGGAAGGGAAGAATTAAGTATTTTAAAAATAATAGAAAAAAACAAATGTATACAAAGGAACAGAAAATCATCATTGGCATAATAGTGACAGGTGTCCTGCCATATAATAAAGGTATACAAAATGAAGAATAAAACTTTCTAAAATTCACCTATCTAACAACAGTTATTATTTCTAATCAAAAATGGTGAGGGGGGAGCTTCAAAACTGAGAGAGAGAGAGAGAGAGAGAGAGAGAGAGAGAGAGAGAGAGAGAGAGAGAGAGAGAGAGAGAGAGAGAGAGAGAGAGAGAGAGAGAGAGAGAGAGAGAGAGAGAGAGAGAGAGAGAGAGAGAGAGAGAGAGAGAGAGAGAGAGAGAGAGAGAGAGAGAGAGAGAGAGAGAGAGAGAGAGATGCTGAATTGGTGGAGTCTGTCAGAACCTTGTTTGGAAAGAGACTCCCTGGTAGGTGCTTTTGTTTTTGTCTTTCTAAACTCTTTATATTATAATGAAATTGGCAAGTTAATAAATGCTTTAAATAGAAATCAGTGTCTACCTTATTTGCACTTCCGAGCATACCATTGGAACTTACGCCGCCTGCGGTCTCGACATCGTGACAGCGTCAAAACGGGCAGCATTTGCGCTTAACGACGAGCTTGACTATCAGAAGGCATACCACCTAACTGGACCATTCGAATTCGGAAAACAGCCAAAGGGAATTTCGCCACAAAATCCACAAATAAGTTTATTTTTGCGTTCATTGTACCTGTTAGAGTAATCAAAACTAGGGAGATGCTAACATACTTAATAGAGATGGGCTTGTCTCGAAACAGTTTCAAACGAATGAGTTCCGACTAAGGTTCCGAAAGAACATCGGTTCAGGAGTCGTGGTTTGACACAATGAATCTCTTGAAATTTAGTGGGCGGTAAAACATAAATACAACGAAAGTGTTTTGAACTAACGTTACAAAATTATTAACAGTCTGTAGTTCTAATCGCGAATAAATTTGTAATTATTCATAATTAAATGAAATATGTTTAATATATTTTGACTTATTGTTAGTTTTATATGTTTAGGGATTCTTGAAACTATTTACTAAATAGAATATTCTCTTTGAAGTCGGAAATACTATACAGTGCCAGCTGTAATAATCGGAACCATTAAGAGCTCAGCCAAAACCAAACTTCTGGGTGAAAATAATTAGTTTTACCGAAAACTGAACACTAACTGTGTAAGTTGGAGGCTCGTTGTAGTTGCAGTGTAATTATAATTGGACAAAAGGGTCCGTTAAAATAGATGCATTGTAAAGCCTAAGCCTGGTAGTCACTAGGTGACTTGTAGCAAATCAACACCATCCCTAAACAATATAGTAAATTTCTTGTTTTTGAAATATCAGAACAGTTTTTGTTACTCGGAACCAAGGTTCCAAATTAGAGGTTGTGTTCTTTTTGGTACGTCGCTACCATCGAACCGGTTGAAACCTGCGTAATATTTGACGCTTCATTATTCAAAACTGAAGCGAGATAAAAAAAAAAACCACTTGCGTAGGGGATAAATTAGAACGGTGTATGCCACTGTAACTTAGATAAAGTAAGTGTTTGGTTTCTCCTACAGACAGAACCAGTACACATTTCAAAATATCCATTGACAATTTTCACGAGATAGCTAATAAAATAACACTTTATATATTAAAACTTCAAAATATATATTTTTTTAATAATTTAAAATGTCCATAGTTTTTTAAAACATTTTATGTTACGCTAAATATGCAGTTTTCAATGTAAATGAATCACAATATCAAATATCTGTAAAAGCATTTCCTTTTGAAGTTTTTGTGCACTTTGATTTACACAGTGCATTACTAAGCACACCGACAGATGTCGCTAAAAGCAATCGTGATGAATGTGGAACGCATGTATATAATATCTAACACATATAATTGGGAATGCATTTTGTTTATCAATTCAGTTCATTACTTAATCATCATCAAACGACAGGAGCAAAGCGAATTTAATATGGATTGATTTGAAATTAAACGTAAAACCCCCCTCATCAATAAGGTTTTCTTTTATAGAGTTAAGTAAAAAAAAATTAGATTGATAGACGGCTGGTGTTATTGTTTGAACTCTTCTTTTCTTCCTTACGAAAGTTTGTGTATAAACGTTTATCATGTACAAGATTAAACAAATATAAATAGGCGTGTGACGCAATAGAAATATTATACAGGGTTATTCTTGAAGAAAAGGTGAAATATTTGAAACGTGTTCTACTGGTAAATGAGAAAAAGATCATATAAACATAGGTCCGAAATTTTCAGTTTTCCGTCTATCCGCTTTTTATTTTATACTATAATTAGTAATAGATAAGACTTTTATTTTAGATTTGATACAAGCATTTAAAAAACCTTATTTCACGGTTTACAAATAATACCAAAAGTATAGTTCAAACTGTCGGGCGTTTACAATATCTAACATGGAATATATTGTTAGTATTGGTTCCTATAACCTGCCTGGGTTCTTTATTTTCAATAAAATCGAATGGTTCACTACTCAATTAACCTTTGTTAATAAGAATAACCATCTTATTACACTGCTATGAACTTCTTCTTCTTATTATTAATCCAGAATGACTCTAATTGTTGTGACTCACAGATCTGATTCTACGTTATAGTTTAATTATCTGACTCTGACATAATTACAAGTTTTTTAATAAACGAAGTTAGCTCACCCTGTTTGCAATTCTTATGGATGGTCGTCCGAAGTCTCAATTCTTCCAGAAAGCTCTTACTCGCCAAGTCCGCCTGGCTATCTTCAAGAATTCCTCCAGCACCTTCCCTTGATCAATCCTGGCACACTGACCACGTGTCCTCCCACCCAATGGTTTATATATCGTTGTAGCATCAATAACGTCTGCCTAACTTGCAAGCTAGACAATTTCATCAATTTTCTAAGTTTGTCATCGTACTAACTTCTTAAAAAGAACCTAAACTCTATTTCTAACTAAAACTAATTCCTAACATCCTAATATCCTAAGAGAAGGTGCTACAGGAATTCTTGAAGGTAGCCAGACGGACTTGGCGAGTAAGAGCTTTCTGAGACAATTGAGACTTTTGACGAGCATCCATAAGAATTGCAAACAGGGTGAGCTAACTTCGTGTATTAAGAAACTTGTAATTATTTCAGAGTCAGATAATTAAACTATAACGTAGAATCAGATCTGTGAGTCACAACAATAGGAGTCATTCTGGATTAATGATTATAAGAAGTTCATAGCAGTGTAATAAGATAGATAGGAGATACTTATTCTTATTAACAAAGGTAATTGAGTACTGAACCATTCGATTATAATGAAAATAAAGAACCCAGGCAGGTTAAAGGAAGGAATCCTAACAATATCCAAAACTTTACAAGAGACAAAATATGTTTTCTTTTAACGACAAACAAAAGATGTTTTAATTTTTTTTCTATAAGTTAAATGACCAACAAATTATTAACAAAAATTAAATTACGTATTAAGGATGAAATAAATGATTTTCCTGAACAAATTCTTAGACAAATATAAATAAAGATAATGCTGAGATTACCAAATAATGTAATCAAAATAATTAAGTAGAGCCTAGCAAATGTAGTTAGTATACTATTCATTTTAGTACAAGATTTAAAAAAGACAGACAAAATTAATCCAACATACATAAAGACATAAAAAATAAAATTGTTTAAGGAATGGTAAAAGAAAATATTATTGAGGATGAGTGCTTATATATTATTTAAAACAAATTTTGCATTTGATGGTAAACCCGAAACTACCTTACTCAAATGACGGTTACCTAATTACTTGAAGTTCCTAGCTTTTTTTTAGTCGGTTCGTAATGTATATTGAAGAAAAAAATGTATATTGTTTTAGTAAATACGTTTATATAGTAAAAAGATTTTCTTTTCTTCTGGTTGAAAAAATTAGTCTTAATTTTTGTTGGAGACTTTTTTCCAATTACGGTGTGCAAACGTCTGTTGGATTTTGTAATGAACATGAAATTAATTGTATATTTTATTTAGATAGAAATGAATTTTTAGAGCTAATGATTCTGTACATCTCAAATCAATGTGTAGATTGAATACCTATTTTATACATATATCAGCTGTTTTTCACCATAAGATTATGATGAATATGCTACTTACTTGTCCGGTTTCTGTGATGAATTTATACAGTCGTAATCCAGGATTATTTGAACCTGTGTTCAGTCGGTGTGGACTGATAGATGGTGCCATCATCATCCAAGACATCGGTCGACCTTAAAATAATATAATAGTTATACGTGATTATTTAATCATGGAAGGTAACAAAGGTTTAGTGATTCTACCCCCTTGGAAAAAACAAAATATAAACTTTTTATATGGAAAGGAAGGTTTTTACACCTCGCTGAATAATAATCAATAAGAGATTAGAACCGTCCGATGATGGTAACTTGGTTACCAAAACGTGCATCAAGGAACTGTAATAACATAGGCTAATGGTTTATTTGTGGCGTGTTATTGTACCTAACTTGTGATAGGGGGACTTAGTGTTTATAATTAATAATAATAACGACTTTATTGAACACAATTATCTACAATTAATATAGATAAATATAATTTAAAAAATACTTTCTCATTGTCATAGACTTTTTAAGTATTAGACAGTTATTCTGAAAACAACAATTTCCCCAAAAGTAAAACAACAAAAATTGGAGTAGAAAATATAAACGATTTTTTTTTTTATAATAGACTTAATAATATTTACAACTAGTCTTTAAAGTTCTCCTTAGTATATATATATACGGAAATAAAACAAAAACGAAACTTGTTGCACACACATGTATTAACTGTTTTTTATACCCCCCACTGAATATTATATTACATGAGAAGTATGTTTTAAAAGTTACTGGATAATTTTACACCAACAATTCCTTCATTCATAAGTTTCGAAAGCATGGATCAACCATCGTGTTGAAAAGTAGAACATGAAATACGTCCTGACCTAAACTAAAGTAACTATATCACAGACACTTTTGTCTTTGTCTAATTAACCAAATTAACTTAATTTTATGTCAACTTTGTTGTTTGCCATTCATCGTGTTGGTATGCAGTGTGTTGACCTGTGGTTTTCTCAACACTGAACTAGTTGTAATTGATTTGAACGCTCAATCATCCTGCTTCTCCCCAAGGGTTGCCCAAGTTAGTATGGGCTTGACAATACGAAAGAAACTTAGCGATATTTACACTTCTTCATGTAGTATTACACCAAATATATTTGTATTTACCAAATCATTATAATGACGCTATTAGAATATTCTATGGCTAGAGATATTTATAACACGATGATGACAGAAAGGTTTTCCCCTTTAAACATCAAAGGTAAATAATACCGCTTCTTTTAGGTTAGTCCATAGTTTTAATTTTAACGTGGGTCTATGTTTCAAAGAACTAAAACTCAAACAAAAAAGCAATTGGATTGATTTAATAATCGTCATTTTCCCTCTAAATATGAATGAAATTATTTTCACTGATTTTTAGATATTCATACGTTTACAACCTATGCTCTCTTTATCCCCTTTAATTGTTAATTCTTGAACCTTAAATTCAAGGCTAATGATTGTTGATTTTTTTTCTCTATTAACGCTTCTATTTTATTAAAATCCTTAAAGCCTTACAACAAATCCTTTAATATAGTTAATTACCTTAGAGGTTGTCCTCGATCCGTATTATAGTTATGGCCACAGCGCTGTTTCGCCGAACACTGTCGGCTTCGTCAGGCCCGCACTAAGTGCACGAAGCCGACAATGTTCGGCGAAACAGCGCTGTAGCCATAACTATAATACGGACTGAGGACAACCTCTAAGGTAATTAACTATATTATATATTAAACAGTCCAAGGCAACACATTATACTTTATATAGTCCTTTAAATTTTTAGGCCCATTTTCGTTTGGTTTTTTAAATGGGTTGGTGTTTGTGTATGAATGTTTTTCTAGAAGTAATTGAAGTCAAGAGATGGGAGAATATTTAATGTCAATAACCAAACCGTCCCTGACGTAATAACCTCAACTGTCATCCCAGTGCGTCGTTATTAAGTTATCAAATGTCCCGGAGCAGACGCGTGGTTGGCGTTTTTATTTCCCACCAATTTCTTTCCTCTGTTCCACCTTTTATAGAGTAAACTTCCAGGTGCTCATTACTTTTATTGTCTGTTCCCTGTGGAACCAAACATACGTCGATCTGGCGTTCAGTAACTATGTTTTGTTCACTTGAAGTGAGTTTGAAGTTCTGTTCTTGTTGGGCTAACGGAAGGCGGAGGACATACAAAAATTATTAAATCTAAATTTAAAATATCAGATGGAAATATCGATCAGGGAATCATGAAAAAGGGAGCAAAACATTTTACCCAATAAACAATTATTAAGGTTCCACTCATTTGAGAATCAGTTACTTGCCGACATTTGTCTAGTGTATGACTGTGTTTGGTGGTTTTATCTGAACACGGTTTACATTTAATCTTAACTTTGACTGCTCAGGCCTAATTTTACGCCTTAGTTCTTTTTTTTAGGTTATAGTTTTAGTTTATAAGATGGGTCTACCCTTCTAGGTTATGTTGGTGTTTTTCATCTTTGATTTAGGTTTAACGCTTGATAACGAAAGTTGATTTATACTATCAAGATGTTTTGTATTTGTTTTACACAATAAAAACCCATCATCAAATAACTTTAAAACCAGAACAATATAAATTATTATACTCCTTCCAAAGATCGTAGAACTTAGATAAAATCATCAGGAATAAATAAAACTAAAAGGATATAAATTAATTAAGAATCAACATCTAGTCAATGATGAATGATTATTTTTTGTATTATATTAAGAACTTTTGAAACTAAATTTTTTTGATAAATACGGTTTAATCGGACATCACTTATGATTTTCGTGTATAAAATCAAACACACGACGTTTTGAGAGAATAAATCAACTGTTAAATGGGAATAACGACTAAACTTTTGAATGAGGAGAAAATAGTTTTACACCCCCGATAAAGAGTTAATGCACGTTCTATTGGCACCATCCCTTTACTGACATGAGCTAAACGAGTTTCAGAAAAAACTGTTTAACAACTGTTTTAAACAAACTTACACTACTGGACAAGACCCACTTGATTTAACTAAGAAATCAAATTGTGTGCAATACATTTAGATAATCTGATTGTATTACATTGTATGATGGTATTGAATATGTACCATGATAAATCACCTTGTTTTTTCTCTGAATTTGTATTTTTGAGATAATGACGGGATATTATTTGTTAGTGATTTTAAAATATATCTATATTTTTTAAAGTTTAATCCTAATCATTAAAAAATGTATGTTTTAGGTAATGAACGATAGTACAATAAATTTAGTAAGGAAATTCGAATTCATTATTTCGTTGCTATATTCAAAATCTATTTGTTGTTAAATTATTTTGTTTGTCGATTTTTTTAAGGCAATTTATATACGATCACTCTGTTAGTTTAATACCTAGCTTTCACGTTTAGTGTATTTGTGGTCCCGTGTTTATTCCCCGTAGAGGCTTAAATAGTTAAGGTGTTGACCCAACATCACGAGAGCTACGAATAATAGCGATTTGTGGTTGGCAAATCTAGAATATCGGCGAGAGGAAATCTATAGCTGACCACACATAACCTAACTGAAAGTCGTCATGCAGGTTTAGGTAATTCACCAGATGTTACATCTCACGTTTTATGACATTTGAAAGACAATTACAATGCTGTTCCGATGGTCTTTTAATATGGGAACCGACGTGTCATGTCAAACTGTCATGTTGAGTTCTACATGATAATTGCGAAGAGTTAATCAAGTGGAATAATAATTTAATTGTCCCATATCGTGTTTAATGAATTAATCGACTTCTGATGAGAAGTAATTAAAACCACACACATGTTGATAGACGCTATCAATGTAATACAAACTGACTCCTCTAAATTTAATGCCCGAAAGTTGATTTCTTGGGGTTTTGGAAATGTTATTGCATTGGTCATAGATCAAGGTTGTATTGGTTGTAGATCAAGGGTTCATAACCAGTAGGGTACGTTTATTTTAAACAGTTGTTCACAGATTTTCCGAACCTCTTTAATTTGTATATCAATACTTTAATGAGGAGCCTCATAGATGTGTGTACAGGGTGTTTCACATTTACAGGAGGTGGTTTCACACGTAAAAACAGAGAAACATTTAATATATAAACTGTCTAAATTCCCACATATCCACCATTTTGTTTTTATCACAAAATTTGTTTATCCGTAGGACGGTTTGTCGGATTGATTTTAAACCATAATACCTAATAATGTAAATAATTATTTTTAAAAAAAATAATAATAATAACCAACCTAATCCAATAAATCCGTTTCAAAATGGTGAATACTTAAATTTAAAAAAATAATTAACTAACTCCAAAACGGGAAATTTTTGTGAAAAACGTCGAGAAACTTTTTTGTAAATCTTTTAATTTATCTATCGAATATTTTAAATGTCAAAACAATCGGATGAACGATTACAATAGAACTACACCAATCGGATTGACGAACACGAAATCTATGGTTCATAGATATTTTTTATCCTTCACTATAGCTATTACAGACTCATAGTTAGGAAGAAACTATCGATTGACGTTTCCAATTGGTAGCCTTTTTTTAAAACAGTCGGCTCCCATTATTAAAAAAAGAACTAAAATTTGATTATAATATCCCTATTACTAATAAACAAGCTGAAATTTTACCTGTTAAATCGTCACAAGGGGTTGTAACCCGATCTCATGCTAGGAAGCTTAATACAACTAACATTAGGCCACTCCCCTAACAGGTGTCACGCCTTCTGGACCACGTCACTTGTTGCTGTATCTTTGATACAACACGTACTTGCCGTTAGTTGTGTGTGTTTACCGTGATTTTTTTTTTTGACTTCTCAGTTTCAGCTCTGAGATGCATGCTTAGATATTAAGGTTGGTGGTATTCTTATTTAATTTTACTTCTCACATAGGCTTAGTTTCTAGTTTCATGTTTCTTTAGTTTTTAGTCACTTGATAATGGGAATCGATTCTTATTCCTGAAACGTCGTGTTTTGAATTTTTGAAGTGTCAAGTTTGTTGAATGTTCAAGTTTCTTTTCATCCTCCTTGTATACTATAGAATAAGACACAAAATCAAGGCCGATTGTATAGACAATTTAAAACAGTGAGACAATTCAATGTCAAATTATATGTGATAAAATAGAACCAATTATAGATTTAAATAATTACATTCTTCATGAAGTCCCTGCGGTGCCTTGAATATATGTTTAACAATGCACTACTGTGCTGCGGGTAAGCTTCTTAACTTTGCAGGGGCGTTTATTTCTATATAGTAGATTTCTAATGTACACAAATTTGAGATTTGTACAATCTCCATGGAAACTTTAACACCAGACACTGTCCACAGGTGTTGCACATGCGAGTTATATTTATTATATTATATTATATACATATAATAATTATACAGATTATCTGAAAATGGCTACAATAGCATTTAAGATCATTTGAACCTGACATACTAAGCTGAATAGTATTCCAGCAGTGAAAAATAACTCCTCATTCCATTGATATCCATTTTCTAGTCCTCATTCTAATTTTTTTTTTTTAAATGAAATTTATATTATTCCTTTTACAAATATGGTCCATCCCCATGAAGGTAAATGAAGTCAGTCCGTGGAACAAACCGTATATATATACAAGAAAATAAACCGTACAAAAACATTGGACACAATTTCTCACTGAGCCTTTTCCAAAAACCAGTTCCAAATCAAAAGTAATCGTCATCAAAAATATCAAGTTGGTAGCTGTCAATCAAAAAGTGAAAACGAACCGTGGATGTCGTCTTAAATAAGTAAATAACACCTTAAAATTCCTTTACTTGTACAATAAACATACGTCGTTTGTGATTAAATCGAATTTATAAAGACAGCTGCCAAGATTAATTTATTTTTTTCAAAATTTTCCTGAACCTTAAATATTTTTACCGTAGTTTTTTACACGGGTTTTGGTCACTAATAAATATTCGCTCTCAACGCCTCAACGGTTTTCAATGAAATTAATTGTTGAAACACTAACAAGTAGAGTGGTCTTCCGGAAAATTTTTAATTCCTCTTTTTGTGTGTTGATTCTTACTTGATAAAAATTGTTAAATCATTTTCGAAAATTTAGAAAACTTTTTGGGAATAACTTCTCACCTATAAGTCTAACAATAGCCACTCAAGTAACATATTGTGTAATTCATAATCTGCATTTATTTATTTATTCAGCCTAATTTTTAAACAATACATTTTGTTTAAGGCACGTCATTAATTCTAGACACCGACGTAAGCATAAACTCATCACAATATATTACCAATCATCAAATATATTTTTATATTGTTTACACTGATGACCGACGGTACTTGATAGAATTCCATTTTAACAAATAAAACACAATTTTTCTTTTGTAAATTCTATAATTTATTTGGTCTAGCCGACCATGGTTTCGCCAGTTACGGCATTGACGAGGCTTTTACTGTCAGTCTTGTAAAAGCCTCGTCAATGCCGTAACTGGCGAAACCATGGTCGGCTAGACCAAATAAATTATAGAATTTACAAAAGAAAAATTGTGTTTTATTTGTTTAAATATATTTTTACTTGAACTTAACAGTTTACTTACATAAAATTCATAATATGATAACATCTACAATTTAACAAATGACAACAATAAATACCATAATACTAACACCCCCCTCCCCTATCTAAATACAACAGCAATTTAGCAATAAAACAAAAACTTTATTTTTGGACCACTGTGAAACGTCTAGAAACCCTGTACAAAGCTAATTTTTTATCTTCAACATTCGTTCAAAAATTTGCATACATTTTCCCCAAAGATATATCCTTTACACTCTTACTGAATACTAAATAAGTAGTTTCTGCTTTAATTATATCTGAAAATTGGTTGTATAATTGTACCCTCATGTAATGGACAAAGTAAGATGATGTTGTTTACACCGCAAGTCATTTCATTCCCTGGTAGTCTATTATAATAATATTGAGAATTTAGCCTAAACAATTCAGGTTGTTTATGTACGAATAACATAATCTCCAAAATGAAAAGACAAGTTAAAGGCAATATTTTACTAAAATGAAAAAGAACCCTACTTGACTTTTTTCTATTTTGTCCAAAAATAATTTTAAGGGCTTGTTTTTGCAACCGAAACATAACACTATTATTTGTTAAATTTCCCCAAAATATGATTCCGTCTAATAATACGGAATGGAAGTATGCAAAATATACATTTATTTATAAACTCCAATGTGCTGGTATAGGAAGAAGATAGCATATTGGAATACTACGAAAGAGTTGAATTTTTAACGTGTTCATAGAACGTTAGATATAGAAATATACTATTAACGGAACATTTTAACAGTTTGTTCTTACCTCTATCACTGTAAACGATTCTGAAAGTATCAGAGTGCAAGTGTCCAAAAAACTGTCCAACAATAATACTAGAGTAACTTCTCACAAGATTCAAGTAACGTCTGGCGGACTCTTCCAGGAATAACGGAACGGTATCGGGTTGTCTCTCGTCGGCGCCAGGCCCCATGTGACCTACGATGAAAACCTGAATTGAAATAAACAATAAATACATTTCCAACAAATAAATACTACGTCCACCACTCCATTAAGGGGAAGGAAATGGTATGGTTATAATTTGAGACAGTAGGAGGGTGAGGTGATGAGACTGTAGGGTGGAATCCGCAGGTACATAGAAAGAGTGGATCACCCCTTCAGACAAACGATGTAGAGGGGGTTGAAACTGTTGAGGAAGGCGCGGGGAGATATGGAGATGATTGTGTTTGATAGGGTGAGGTGGAATTGTTTAATTATTCTATATTGCAGGAATGAAGGACACCTTTCAAGAATGTCGATCCTTCTCTCCATTGGACCCACAGAAAGATTAGATATGTCTGATTTGAAAGGAATGACTGTATTTACATGTTCCACATCTGTTCAAATATAGTCTACAAGAAATTAATCTCTGTATATAAAATTCAAAATCCACTGGCTGATCACGAAATCTCTGAGTCCTAGAAGCCTAGAGCTATGACGTTTTTTAACATGATTTGTAGGTCTGTAGACACGAACTAAGAAAGGGTTTTGAAAATGTTCCTCTCCAACGGTGTTTTTTACCCCTAAAACCACTATCATAGCTTTGTTATTAATAGGTCGATTTTGATTTTTTTAATTTGTGTTTCTGTATTTGTGCATAATTTATTTCCATAGGACCACCATTAATGTTGTGCTACAAAAATATTTCTGTAGGTCTGTAGACACGAACAAAGAAAGGGTTTTGAAAATGTTCCACTCCAAGGGTATTTTTACACCTAAAACCAGTATCATAGCTTTGTTATTAATAGGTCGATTTTGATTTTTTTTAATTTGTGTTTGTGTATTTGTTGAATAATTTATTTCCATAGGACCACCATTAATGTTGTGCTACAAAAATATTTCTGTAGGTCTGTAGACACGAACAAAGAAAGGGTTTTGAAAATGTTTCCACTCCAAGGGTGTTTTTTACCCCTAAAACCACTATCATAGCTTTGTTATTAATAGGTCGATTTTGATTTTTTTAATTTGTGTTTCTGTATTTGTGCATAATTTATTTCCATAGGACCACCATTAATGTTGTGCTACAAAAATATTTCTGTAGGTCTGTAGACACGAACTAAGAAAGGGTTTTGAAAATGTTTCCACTCCAAGGGTATTTTTACCCCTAAAACCAGTATCATAGCTTTGTTATTAATAGGTCGATTTTGATATTTTTAAAATTTGTGTTTCTGTATTTGTTGCATAATTTATTTCCATAGGACCACCATTAATGTTGTGCTACAAAAATATTTCTGTAGGTCTGTAGACACGAACTAAGAAAGGGTTTTGAAAATGTTTCCACTCCAAGGGTATTTTTACCCCTAAAACCAGTATCATAGCTTTGTTATTAATAGGTCGATTTTGATATTTTTAAAATTTGTGTTTCTGTATTTGTTGCATAATTTATTTCCATAGGACCACCATTAATGTTGTGCTACAAAAATATTTGTTTATTAAACTATCTCAACTATACCATGGTGAAACTGGGCCCATCAGCTAGTATTAATATTGAGTGTGACTACAGTCGGTACTCGGTGAAATTCCATAATAAGGCAAAACAAAAATGAAAAAGCACTTATAATTTCACAAAAAACAATTTATTGCTACAGCTGTTTCGCCGTTAGGCATCGTCAGACAACTAAGAACTAAAAACTAAAAGTTGACCTGTATTTTAGTTTTTAGTTCTTAGTTGTCTGACGATGCCTAACGGCGAAACAGCTGTAGCAATAAATTGTTTTTTGTGAAATTATAAGTGCTTTTTCATTTTTGTTTTGCCTTAGCTAGTATTAATATATAATTTTGCACAAACATTCCTAATCGCCCATCCCCAAAACCAAATAAAAAAAAAAAAATGCACCAAAAATATTATTTCAATAGTAGTTAATAAAAATAAATAAACTATAGACAATGCCTTTGAAAAAAAATGTACATATTTAAATAAGGGTCTAAACTAGCTTCAACTATGTCATCGTCATAGTCCATTACCTAACAAGGATAGCGGAAAAAATAGGAACATGAAATATTGTATAGGTAACAATAGCATACTCATATAATTCTCTTTTGGAATTAAATAAATATTTCTGCAATTATTAACAGCTTTTTTTATTGAATTTAAATTTTCTTGCAAGACCTAAAAAATACCTTTAGGCGTTACGTTTAGAATATATGTATTAAATTTTATAATGGGGAAAAGTAGGTTCCACGATGGCCCTATAAATGTTTATTTATTCACTTGTCTCAATTTAAAAGATGCTCCCTACATTTCGAAGTGAGGTCTATGTTTTTAGGTCGTAGGTTATACATGACAGATAGCTAGACAGTATGTTTTGTTATTCTGTGAGGACACCTTTTGTTTGTACCCCCATTGTTAGACAATTTTCTAAAGCGCCAGGATCGATTTTAGTTCTATTTTTAGAATGGAAGCTGATAGAGTTGAGGGAAGAGACAATTTTCATTTGAAAATAATGTGACAAAGCTGCTTCATGGACACTATTCTTAATCAAATTATACCTGTTTTTTTTTTTTTTTTTTTTTTTTTTTTACAGTTTCATCTTAATTTATTAAAAAATAAAAAAGACATAAATGTGCGGTTTTGCGACAAACTTTAATACACCCAAGGGGTACTAGTTTTGTCGAATCTAAGTAATCCTCTTAAGTAAACCAACCTAAATTATTAAAAATTTTAAATGACAACTCACCCCTTGTTACACTTTTAAAAGTTATAAATAATAAAATTTTTGACGAATAAGTAATCGAGTTGGATCAGCGTTATCGAAACACATTTTTGCTACTGCCAAAGCGTTTGCTCAAACTATTTATGTTGGTAAAAACCAATTGTTAGGGTAAAGAGTTTAATTCACATATTTAAAGTTTTTTTAGTTATTAACAATACAGAGTGGGGCCTATATGTGAAATTTTAATATACTCGTTATAACTCTACACTTACAGCATTATTGAATTTTCTTCTAAAATTTCACACGTTTGTACAGTATTGTTATCGCATCTGCCTCTTTATGAATTATTATCTTATCTATTAGGAGATGATATTTTGGAATATTTTAAATATTTACCTTCTTAATACTCGGACAACTCAACAGCATCAATGTTATTGCAAAATGCAGTCAGTATATAAGCTTATGGCACAGCGATTATAACGACAGTGGCACATTTTATGAAATTTAAACATTATGAACTCCCATTACTTCTTATTATTAAACTACCGATAGTTAAAAAAAACCCGACTGTTCTTTTGCAAGCAATATAAATAGCTTGAGTAAACGCTTTTGCAGCAGCAAAAATGTGCAAATTAAAGAGCATGCAATAATTCGAGAACGAATGATCCAATTACGTTACTTATTTTCTTCTTTTTTTAAAGCCCTTTAATTAAAGGTGTCACAAGGGGTAGGTTTTCATTTGAAATATTTAAATTGGTGGTTGCTAGAGTTGTGGTTGAGTGGAACCGTTACTTAGATTTCACAAAACTTGTACAGTACCGCTTGGGTGTATTAACGTTTCCAGTAAAGCGCATTTTTATGTTTTTTTTTTAAGTTTTTTAATAAATTGAAATGTAAGTTTAAAACAAACATCCGATATATAGGATTAAGTTAGGCTATACTTTCTTTCATTTTCCCATGTTCAAAAAATTTAAAGTTTTTAACAATTGGTGACAAACCATATATGTATCTCTTTATTTTATTTATTATTTTTACGTACTTTTGAGAACTTTGTGATGCAAGTAAAAATAGCTTGTCAAATTTAACTTTTCTAAAAAAACCATATACAATTGGATCTTTTTTTAATGTCTACATTTAATAATGGTTATTCCCCATGTTGAGCTTTTGTGTTGATTTATCAGTTTGAAGTCCAAAACAGTATTTTTTGAAGTATTTTTTTTATGTCTATGTTATTGAACACAAAAAATCTGTATCTACACCCCAAATGTGTGGACTAATTTTAACCAAATTTTGGTGCGACGATAAAGTTTTGCCGTATCGTGGGACACTTTTTTCATAATACAAAATCTGGGGGTTTTAAGGAAAATATTACAAAATTATGATTTTCTCAAGGTCGCCAATACAAATTTCGATTGTTATAAAGCGTAACCTTTATGGATCTAAGTAAAAAGTAGACTATTGACCTCTTGATCTCCAAAAATTACCAGTTTATGAGTTATAGGTAGGAAACTCAACAAATCAGGGGATTATAAAAGGCGTAATTTCTCAAAATCGGCTATACCGAATTTTAGTAAAAGATTAATTAGTAAAATACCCCGAAAAATCACGAGTGAGAAATATTGCAGTTGAGAAGCAATTTACAATAAAAGAACGCAGATCATCGTCATTATAAACTGGATTTTAATCAAATACTACTTACCTATTACGTGTTTATGGCACAAGCGAGGCAACTTAAGGCTTATATATTATATATATATATATATATATATATATATATATATATATATATTTAAAGCTGAGTCCATGTTTCCTTTTCACTATTTTGACTACGATTAATTTCGATTCGTTTTTATTCGATTTGGGGATGGATAAGAGAGAAAGTTCGTGCCATGTTTTGTACAATCTATTTTAATCTGTAAATCTTTGAATAACTAATATGCACATTATTCCTAAAGAAAATAAATCCTTACCCAAACATCTCGTTGTAAGTTTAGACCTGGATTCGTTATTAACGCTCCTCACATTTACTCACAATCCTAGATGAACATTAAAGCTTTTTTAAGCCCCCACGGGAAGTATTTACCCCAACCGAGAGATTGGACTAATAAATAGTTACGCTGTTGAATCATTATCATGGGGATAATTAAACTATTAATAGCGAATTCTAGTCAGATAAACTATAATCACGGCGACATGAACTAAATGTACTGACAATACATGAACCAATTAAAAGTTGTCAAGTAGATCCACAGCGAACTGCTGCGCTGTCCAGTTATTATTTTTAAAGTTAAATAAGTTTTATTATTAAATATATAATAAAATTAGCCGTTACTATTCTAACCGTTTCTTTGTGCCGTTGAGATTTTGCCAGTACACCTTCCAACCAACTCCACTGTCCCATGGGATCGTTCATATCTTGAGGTGAAGTGTACAAGTTTGTATTTAAAGCGATTATACGCAGTTTGTGTTCCTTCTGTTCTATTGTGTAATATCCTCCTGAAAATATGTAGAGATTAAATATTTATATTTACTTTTCCTTCATGTTAATAACAGATCAACTTGTTTCTTCTCCGTCACTTGGCTTTGTAACGCGTTTTGGAGTTTTTCTCCATCATCAGATCTTTCTCTAATTTGAGGTTGTTAACACATTAATGTAAACTATAAATGCAACACTTAACATATGGACTATTAAAAAGATGACGTGAAAGGTCGTCCGTGGTTCTAATAATTGTAAACTGTTGTATTTATGTTTTACTTTAATGTGCCGATAACCTCTATAGAGTGATTTGATGATGGATGAAAAGCTCCGAAACTCGCCAACGATAAGTGAAGCTACGCGACGGAGGAAAACTAGATAATTTGTATTATTATATATTTATAATTGTAAAGGTTAATCATATATACTATGTAATCACAGGTGTCCAATATTCTTCAATACAATTGTAAACTACTTCAATTATATCACCAATAACACTCGGAGGCTCACTTTGGTGAGTACATGTTTAGTGAGTACAGGTTTAGTGAGTACATGTTTAGTGAGTACAGGTTTAGTGAGTACATGTTTAGTGAGTACAGGTTTAGTGAGTACAATCCAGAGAGGATGTAGCTGGATCCACACCTTTTTTTTTATGTAATCTTGGGTTAGGTTCCTCTCGTTTATTTTTCCTATTCTGTCTTTCTTCACCAACTTTTATTCTTTCCCGACCTATACGCTATTAGGGTATTAGAGGGTTATTGGTATTTATTTTATTCTTTTTTTTAAGACGATGATGACTGAGAGATTGTTTCGTCTTTAAATAACACAAAATGTACCACCATCATTTTAAGCCACTCTACAATTTTTTTTATGAGTGTAAATGTTATTCTCTCATTGTTCTTTCTCTCCCTCTCTTGGCAGATACAAATCTCAGAGTGATGTAACCCAAATATGGATGAAAGGTATAGTTCCAGTTAATGTACTAGGGATTTTCACAATAGTATTCACTATAAGTGAGACCTTAAGGGGAAATTATCCCTATAAATGCAATCTATAGATATTATCTAAATTTTAATTTTTTTATGAGTGTAAATGTTATTCTCTCATTGTTCTCTCTCTCCCTCTATTTGCAGATGCAAATCTCAGAAGGATGTAACCCAAATATGGATGAAAGGTAAGGTTCTCCAACTAATGTACTAGGGATTTTCACAATAGTATTGACTATAAGTGAGACCTTAAGGGGAAATTATCCCTATAAATGCAATCTATAGATATTATCTACATTTTTATTTTTTTATGAGTGTAAATGTTATTCTCTCATTGTTCTCTCTCTCCCTCTCTTTGCAGATGCAAATCTCAGAAGGATGTAACCCAAATATGGATGAAAGGTAAGGTTCTCCAGCTAATGTACTAGGGATTTTCACAATAGTATTGACTATAAGTGAGACCTTAAGGGGAAATTATCACTATAAATGCAATCTATAGATATTATCTACATTATTATTTTTTTATGAGTGTAAATGTTATTCTCTCATTATTCTCTCTCTCCCTCTCTTTGCAGATGCAAATCTCAGAGGGAGCTAACCAAAAGATGGATGAAAAGTATAGTTCCAGTTAAAGTAGTCGGGATTTTGACACTAGTATTCACTATAAGTGACACCTTAAGGGGAAATTATCCCTATAAAAGCAATCTATAGATATTATCTACATTTTAATTTTTTTATGAGTGTAAATGTTATTCTCTCTCTCCCTCTCTTTGCAGATGCAAATCTCAGAGGGATGTAACCCAAATATAAATGAAAGGTAAGGTTCTCCAGTTAATGTACTCGGCATTTTCACAATAGTATTCACTATAAGTGAGACCTTAAGGGGAAATTATCCTTATAAATGCAATCTATAGATATTATCTACATTCTAATTTTTTTTTTAGTGTAAATGTTATTCTCTCATTGTTCTCTCTCTCTTCCTCTCTTTGCAGATGCAAATCTCAGAGGGATGTAACACAAATATGGATGAAAGGTATAGTTCCAGTTAATGTACTCGGGATTTTCACAATAGTATTCGCTTTAAGTGAGACCTTAAGGGGAAATTATCCTTATAAATGCAATCAATAGATATTACCTACATTTAAATATTGTTTTAGTGTAAATGTTATTCTCTCATTGTTCTCTCTCTTCCTCTCTTTGCAGATGCAAATCTCAAAAGGATGTAACCCAAATATGGATGAAAGGTAAGGTTCTCCAGTTAATGTACTCGGGATTTTGACAATAGTATTCACTATAATGGACACCTTAAGGGGAAATTATCCCTATAAAAGCAATCTATAGATATTATCTACATTTTAATTTTTTTATGAGTGTAAATGTTATTCTCTCATTGTTCTCTCTCTCCCTCTCTTTGCAGATGCAAATCTCAGAGGGATGTAACCCAAATATAAATGAAAGGTAAGGTTCTCCAGTTAATGTACTCGGCATTTTCACAAAAGTATTCACTATAAGTGAGACCTTAAGGGGAAATTATCCTTATAAATGCAATCTATAGATATTATCTACATTCTAATTTTTTTTTTTTAGTGTAAATGTTATTCTCTCATTGTTCTCTCTCTCCCTCTCTTTGCAGATGCAAATCTCAGAGGGATGTAACCCAAATATAAATGAAAGGTAAGGTTCTCCAGTTAATGTACTCGGCATTTTCACAAAAGTATTCACTATAAGTGAGACCTTAAGGGGAAATTATCCTTATAAATGCAATCTATAGATATTATCTTCATTCTAATTTTTTTTAGTGTAAATGTTATTCTCTCATTATTCTCTCTCTCCCTCTCTTGGCAGATACAAATCTCAGAGGGATGTAACCCAAATATAAATGAAAGGTATAGTTCCAGTTAATATACTCGGGAGTTTCACAATAGTATTGATTATAAATGAGACCTTAAGGGGAAATTATTCTTATAAATATGACCTATAGATATGATTGTAAGATGTTCATCGTTATTGCGATTGAAATAGTTGTAACTACTTAAATTGTACCACCTTTATTTTTATAATTTGACGTTTCATTTTTTTATGACTGCACAGATTCAATTGTCTTTGATTTTCTGTTTCTCAATGTTCAAAGTTTTTATAAACTGTTAAATGTTTTACATAAATGAGTGCACTTTGCTGTAAATATGTTTTAACTATAAATCTCTCTACTATTGAGTTTTATGTCTCTAAGTTTAGGGTAGTTCTCCGAATAGACTCTCAATGTCTCAAACTCAAGTCTCACCTCAAAAACTCAAACAATGGACATTTAGAGAAACGTGGCGGCTGATCATGTTGCATGAGTTGGTACAATACTACCGCTTTATGGTCCATAACCTTTATATGTGCCACGAATTAAATTGTATTCTGCTAATTAGGTTGATAAAATACACCAACGAGATTTCAGTACTTTTTTATGCTCCAGATACGAGTGAAATGATCTAAGTCGCGGTATTTTGAGAGCTTTAATTTGTTAACTCACTCGATCTAACACTATGTCTTTGCCAGTAATGTAGCACGAATAGTTATTTATTATTATTACTGCGTGACCTCTATCTTTTGCCTCGTGTGATTTGAAATGTGATGCAAATAAGTGAAACAATTGAAAAAATTCCAAACTGTCCCAAGGTACTAATGTTTCCCCCCCCTTTATTGTTTAAAGACCTTTCGGTGGTCGTCGCCTTATAAATAGAAAAGAAAAATTACGTAAAATACCGTAGCTCTCAAATAGTCTAAACGTTATGATCATTGGATGACAAGAGATTGTCATTGAAAAGATGAAGAGAGGGATCTAACCCCAGACTACTTGTAAAAAGATGTAGAGCCATCTCGCCCGTACTTACGCCTGTACTCACTATAGTCAGCCCCTAAGGGTCCCAAGATACTTAAAGTTATAAATCACATATTACCATCCCTTTAGAAGGACTTATCTACATTACGCCATAAATTAAATATAAATAAACAAGAGGTGTTTGTTATCTTCTTATATCCTTTTTCATTACTACCAAAGAGAACGGCTAATCGATTAGCTTTACACTGGACAATACCTACCTTTACTAAAAGTCTGTATTGCATCTGTAGGTAACCAATGCCTCCAGAAATGTGCCACGTCCCGATATCGCAATCTTTCTCCCGGATTCCAACCTGGATCATCGTGACCAAGTACTGGGAAGACAAACTGACCACTAAAAGTTTGACTCAGTAGGTGGGTTAAATTCTGCAGAGCGGATACTTGACGTTCTGAGGATCTTCCACTTGCAGTACCGGAAAGGCCGTCACTAAAACAAGAATTAAATTTTTTTAATTATATTGAGAAAAAATTAGTAATCAAAAATTACTTTATAAACATCTATTTACACAAATATAAAAGACACCGAAATAGCGACGTTATAACTGTTGCAATCAGCTCAAAAATACTTAGAAAATTTATATACTTAGGTAAATATAATTCCGTTATCAAGTAGAACATTGTAAAAGTTATAAACACCAACATAATCTAGCAACCTGGGTCCATTTTGGAAAATAAAACTAATAACCTAAGAAAAGAAACCATGTCTAAAGCTCAGCTGAGAAGTCAAAAACACTTTTGTAGTGAACACAAAAAGAAACATTTCACGTTGAAGACAAATTATATAGACAAAAACTAATTAAAGTTTCGTAAATAAAGCTATCGGTGAATCCTAACAGTCCAATAAGTGTATACAATATATAATTATGGGCTCCGTTAATAAATAATAAAAAAATTATCAACTTTAGATAAGGGTGATCTATTGGTTAGTTCTCAAATGGTAGTAATGACTAGATCAAGCACTATACTTATACAAGAGGAGACAAAAGGTTGTTGGCACCGATAAACCGTTAGGTCACTGTTCTCTTAGCACCACATCCCACTATCAAGGGGAGCGAAGAGTCAAACAAGTCTGATAAAAAAGGAAACAAATGCCCATTTATTGTTTCAGAACTTGACTGCTAAGTATCCTATACTTTATAAAGGATGTGTTTCTCCCAATGGGTTTTGAAAGAAAACCAGAACTTTTGGTAGGAAACGATGGGTAACGTACACTTTAAGAAAATGTTTAAGAGTTCATTTAAACTCCACACAGTGGAGACCCTAAGGTCAGTGGAGAGTGACTCTATTCCTGACTAGTCATTGGATTTTCTGTAGCTATCTATAACAAAATAGGGTTGCGTTCATCACCCCTTGGTGCAGCTGTAGAAAGGAATCAACACGTGGTTTTTGACTGCCCAGTTCTGGACAGGAAACTATTTGAATCCCTTGACACTCTTTGGAGTGGTGGAGAGATAGGGAAAGAGGATAACATAATCAGAACCATCTCACCATTTTCCAGAAAACTGACATTGAATTGATAAGGAAGATAGTGTATTGATTAGGGTTCACAATAAGCTATCTGAGACATACAGAGGGACAGTAAATCCTGAATCTCCTATCAATAAAAAAAAATCACCCACTATCATTCAGTTGATTCCTGTTGTTTGTGTAAAGTGTGTCTTACTCTGGGGACTTTTATATTTAGTCTTAATTTGGAATCCTCCGGCCTAGTTTCAAAAGTAACTTTGAAGTTCGAAAAAAATTATAAAAACTGTTTTAAACAAACTTATAAGACATATACTGGATAAGGCCAACTTTTAAGCATTATATTTAGAAAATTTTACTGTTTATATATTATGTACAGTAAATGTAATTACCAGAATGCTGTCTATCAAATTGTTTAATCTAATATTTTTATTTTACTTTATTGACGGAGACACATTACTTATTTGAATGTTGATCTAAACTTTTCGAACATTGTTTGGTTTGGAAACAAAACTTAAGTTTTCTCACTAGTAATTAATCTAATTGTAAACCTGGCATTTTAAATTACATTTGTTTGGCGGAGAGATAAATTAGAGTAGGCGAGGGGAACTACTTACTTCCTCTTTCTGCATAGATATCTATTTAATGTTCCACCATACAATTGTGTTGAATATCTATAAGTCAAATTTGGAACAAATTGGACAAATAACTCGGCATCAATAACCTTCAATAAACGATGCTAAAACACTATCCTACTTACCCATCCCTCTAAACAAATAATAATGAACATAACCAATCAACTCCGGTATTTGTCAATCAAAATGAACCATAGCCTACAGCCGTCATACGAAAAATATTTATATTTAAATAACGCCTTAAACATGCTTTGCTTGTGCCATAAACAAGCCCTCAGCGTCGTTTTTGATTTAAAACGAGTTTTTAGCAACAGCGGTTAAAGTTAATTAAGGTTTTTTCTTAATTATTTCTCAACCGTAATATTCCACACAGATGTAGGTGTTATTGTTATTCATATTTCACTAAAATTGGTAGAGAAGATTTCGAAAATTTACTTATTTTATAATAGCTACATAGCCGACTTTTTTGATTTGAACGATATTGAGGAAAAAAAATTAAAATAATAGCAACAAATACGTTTTGTATGGGTTCTTGGAGGAACGTCTGAACAGTTTTATATTACAGCACATTTTGAGAAAATCTTAATTTTGTGTGTGTTTTTTATGGCAGTTATCCCCAAATTTTGCGTTACAAAAAAAGTGACCAATATAATGCCATATATTTGTCCACATATTAAAAGGCACACTGCATATAAGATAGACAGACGGATATATTTCGAATAACCGATATATACGTAAAAAATAGACATTCATTCCAACCCATCACTTTCCTCATACTATTTCCATATGTGGTTGTTAAAACTCTTTTAAAGAAACAGGATAAAACTACATGATCTCTATAGGTATAAAACAAATTTAGCGTTTCCCTATAAAAAAACAACAACAAAATATCACAAGTGAACAACCAACCCTGTCCAAAGTACGAATTCTATGTTTTCGCCATGTTTTGCCTTCATAGCTCTAGCAGCAGACTCTACTAAAGCCCAGGGGGAATCACAGTTGTAGTTTCCAAATCGTCCAACAGAGGGTTGAGTTGTACTTCCTTCCGTTCTCCAACAGTCTGGAATATTTTATGTTTTGTTAGTAAACAGAAAATGCAATAAATTGTTGATATTTAATATTTGATAGCTGGATATAATTATCCTAATAAGCTAATGGTGTTAAAGTTTTTCCTGTACTTTAAGTTATCATTCTTTAACTCATATTTTATTATACATAAGTCTTAAAAAAAAGTTAAATAAACATCAAAAATACTGTACACTCTTAAGTTTTGTTATTTCGAAATATTATGAAATATTATTGTTATTGTATAACACAAATTAACGTTCGGCCCGGTTTCAAATAAAAATTATTTTTAAAATGTGGGAGACTCGAATGGAATTTCAGTATAATATATATTGCACCTTATTATAAAACTCTTTTTTCTTAGAAATATCACTAATAACTTTGTAACATTTAAAATGAAATTCAGATCATATACGACATACAATTCCATGACATTTTTTTATGTTTGTTGCTCAAAAATATTTAATAAGATTTCAGGGCACATTAAATATTGCAAACAATTTTAAAAACTACTAATTTTAGATGATAAAGTACATCTTACAAATAATATTCTAAATTAAAGTGATTTTTATGTTAGGGAAATTTGCTGTTATACAGAAATTGGAGACAAGTGGTTTTGTATACATTTGTATAGTATGTTACCGCGTGGGGGATGTCTTTGAATTATCT
Organism: Aphrophora alni; assembly: GCA_963513935.1. Lineage (NCBI taxonomy): Eukaryota > Metazoa > Arthropoda > Insecta > Hemiptera > Aphrophoridae > Aphrophora > Aphrophora alni. The sequence continues at coordinate 5,564,679 of OY740769.1, read as the reverse complement.
TCAAATCTTTTTAAATGTTAAATGTAAGGAATTGTGTATGTGTATATGAGTGTATATATGTGTGTATATGTATGAATGTATATGAATGTGTTTATATGTGTGTCTGGTGTTCTACACATATCTTCTGGTGTAGAAAGGTCTCATGTGTACAACAAGTACAATATAGGTCCCAACACACTGCCCTGTGGTCCCAATTATTTTTTGATTTATATTGTTAATTTAATGTTAATATTGTTTTCAATATTTTTGCTGTTTAAAATGGTATCCTAGTTATTTGTATGTAATATTTTATTATTTATTCAGATGTTTCTATCTGTATTTGAATGTATGTGTGTGATTATTATTCTTAATTGCTTAACTTCTATTATATATATATATATATATATATATATATATATATATATATATATATATATATATACCTCATCTGTTAAGATCACCTTAACATATTATACCATATTATATAATGGTATAAAATCCCAAGTAATTTTCCTATTATTTGAATATTATTTATGAAATTGTTAAAATATTTTATTGTCTCTTCTTTTGTAGATATATCATTTGTGTATATCATGTTTAATTTTCAATAGCCCTTTTTTGATCATGAATTCAGTAAATAAAAGGAACATTAGTGGAGGTAAAAGCTCAAATCAGACCTAGTAAAGATTAAATGATGTACAGTACATATATTTTTATTATTATTTTATTTAATATTTTTACACGAAGGTGATTTTTTTGAGTTTCTAATTTAATTATAACAGTTATTTTTCTTGTTCTATATTTATTAAGTTTGTTAAATGCGTTTTGAAGCAGTGTTTTTATTTTATTGTAGTTATGTTCTGTAGTATGTAAAATATTAATATATATTAAAAAATATATAAATATACTCATTTACTATTAGGGATTAATCTGCCATGTGATAAACCACCACTTTCAATATTGTTAACTAAATGAAATCAAGTTGACAGTATTGTTTTCTACAATACATTTGTTTTTAAATGTGGTGAAAACAAAATAAGTTTTCATAAATTCATAAAATTCCATTTGAGTAAAAATATTGAGGTACAAACTTAAAAATTTCAATTGACTACCATTTTAGATGGAAGTATCTACCATAGTGACCTTTTTTTTTTTTTTTTTTTTTATTTTATTTATTTTTTTTTTATTTTACTTTTAAATATTTTTGAAATAATGTATAACTAAATGGGGTTTGGTAAATCTACATTTATTAATCATAGAAACATTAAAAAGTTCCTGTTTTCTAAAGTCTCCAATATAAACGTGCCCCTCACTTGTTTCCAATCTTGTATATTATATAAAACAAGATCTAATAAATAATTTTTAATTGTGTGAATTCTACTTACTTTTCCTTTCGTTTCCATTTACTTCGTAATTCATGTCATAATGAATATCTGAGATGTGCCAAAAATAACCTGGAATATAACATTAAATGTATAATTAAAATAAAATAACCGCTTTTAATACACATTTTGTAAATAAACAAATAAATGTCTAAACCCTAGCCTCACACTAATCTATCTAAACTCCTTTCTACAGTGGCACATTCTAAAATACTATTTGCATCGACGGTGCGGGAATAGCTCTTAAGAATGTACAGTAGGTATTAAAGAATAAAATGTCTAAGAGTGATTTGAATATTATACCAGCTCAACAGCAAGGTATCAGAGAGTACTTTCCTGGTATTGGCAGGTGTACCTCCTTCCTGTAGGTTTGTTGGCTCTATAAAGGATATGTTTTTCAAAGGGCTTATATATGTAGATATTACAATAGCTTTCAATTAAAGGAAAATAACAAGAAAATCTCAAGGTCAAAAGTATTGCCGTGGTGACAAGCGAGATGGGACTCGGCCCAGACAGTCAGATGGACGTATAAATTAATCCCATAAGCAGAAGAGTGATGTAACGATAGATAAGTGGAATTGAAAAGAAATTTACGTTCTCAAAAAATCCTGTTGGAAAAAGAAGACCTAGACTGGAGTAGATGAATGTATGAACCTTGCTCTTTATGGAGTAATGCATGAAGGTGCCTTGAAGTCTCTTGAAACATCCGGAAGGTCATAAAGGAGGTTAGCTTTTATTTGGTTATGCGGTTGAATCGGAAGACACATACCTCATGATTGTGCCTAACGCATTCCCTCCCTCATCTGGGGAAAAAACTTAACTTGGCCACATTATACACATGTTCTGCCGATAAGCAGCACATCGTCAAAGAAAGTTGATTTCAAGGTCTATGATGATGTTAATGTAAATTTAGACTGACTAAGTGAAGTTGTAACATTTGTTGTTTCTCAATTTAGTAATGGCGGAGCAAGACACGTTTATGGTATTATTATGAGTAAAATTAAAACCTCGTTTTCCGAAATAAAAAAATCATTGTGTATACAAATGTACATTTTCTCTGTAGGTATAAAAGCTAGAATATTTCAATTTTGTTTCCATGTTTTCTAAATTATTACCAACATAGAGCATTAAGATTATTGCTTTGCCACTTCACAATATACAACAATACAAAATGATGAAAAAATATGGATTTTGTTTATAAGATATTGAAAAAATACTCATTGATTTGGAAGGAAAATGTACTTAAATATTTGTTCTTGTTGTTTAAAAACAAAAACCGCACGGTCAGCAATGTCTTATAAATAATAATAATAATATACTATAATGACCCTTAGCTTTCAACTACTCTAGTAACGTCAGGTCGAATGTGAACAAGAGTTGGTCTGGAGAAACTTCACAGGAAAGGTACAAGATAACTGAAGACCGTGAAAAAGGTGTAGATCCAGCTAGGTTCCCTTGGGATTGCTAAACCAATACCTACTACAGCAAACCCCTGAGGGTGTACCTAAATATAGCTGTTTTAACATTACCGACGTAGGGTCTTCCATTCCCCAATAAATAAAAAGGTCTAGTTGATACACACATCCAGTACTGCATAATAAATATTGGACATAGAACATGGAAGTTGTTCATTAAAAAAAGGGGGGGGAGTTCAATCTTGAGTGAGGCAGACAGTTAAGAGTTTGACCTATTTCCACTGCATTCACTAAAGAGAACCAGTTTATTATTTGGAGTGTCATTATATCCCTCCCACCCTTTCACATACATTCATTCTTTATCTCTCTCTTTCTATATAAAATAATAACAATGAAACTTACTTCCGTGTTTTCAAGTGCTTCCATTGTTATAAATACAAAATTGCACCCTGAATCGCTGTGACATCGTATTATTACATATTTCACTGACTCATTGAATCGCGTCGGTTTTGATTTATTTGCAGGGGGAAAAAAATCCTGAAACTTCTAGGTCAGGCATTATTATTTCAGTTTTATCATTAGGGCTTCACAATACCAGAACGAAACTAAATCATAGAATGAATTTCGTAACTTGATGCAGATTCTACGCGGGAATTTGTTCTTAAACATTCAAACTTTTATTTTCTTAAAACAAAATTTTTTGTTGTCTATATTATATACTGACATTTCTACAGGGTGATTCACAAACAAATGGAGGACCTATAAGGACGTGTTTGTTCTACTAATAAAAATAAAGAAAACAAATTACCAAATGAAGTACAAAATTTGAACTATCCATTGAATTTTTTTTTTCTATTTTTCTTTACACCTGTTCTATTTGATCATATTTCTGAAAAGAGTATCTTATATATCACTCAACTCAAACTGACCGTTTGTATCTTCATGTGAAATGATTGCAAAAATATCTAGTTCTTTTCATAGAGTCATCTATATTTCCAGCATGTAATGTTTCTTTTGTTTAGGAACTAGTCTCTATCCATAGGCCTTTTTGTTGAAACTCTTAGTATAAAATGATTTCGAGGAAATTAGAAAGTTTGACCATTTCAATGATAATAATTTACTTATATCTAAGGAACATCTGGGGATGACATCCTTGAAAAGGAAATGCCAGTAAAAGAAAGACTTTCTTGTGATGAGTAGTGTTCATCAAAATCCAGACTACCTGCAGGCCCACCTACACCGCTTTGGCTTGGCTGACTCAGACACATGCCCTCTCTGCTCAACCGGAATCATGGTGGGAAGTCACCTCCTCATCTGTCCCAAACTCAACCATTTTCCTGACGATCTCAGAATGCGATACTGGGAGGCTCGGCGTCAAATGACACAACCGCCACCGACGGGCGTTGGCTAAAGTAAAGTAGTTCAAAATCCCGACGTTTATTAAGTAAGTCTTATATGTTTTCGGTAAGTCGCAGCAGGGTTTGATACAAAGTCACGAGCTAAACTCTTGAAAGAGAGGACAAAATGCTTTTCATCCTTATGAAACATTTAGTTAAAATCTCGTTGGCACTAAAACCCATTTCGTTAGTTCTTGGTTCAAATTTATATTTGATATTTTTTGTGTTAACGTGCACTTCTATGACTTTTCGTTTTTTGTAATCATGTTTGAAATTAGTCTTGGTCATTTTGACGGCTTAAAACTAGTGTTAGTTCTCCTTCCTTTTGTTTTTGTTTTAGTTTTGCAACGACGTTCAAGGATCCTGAACTATGTTGGCCACTTCATATACTTTCGAAACGTCGAATCATATTATGTTTTATATAGTATACATTATGAAGTCACATGCTTGAATAAACTATAACAATAATAAAACCTACTGTAATAGTTTAGTGTTTTGTCTGTATTTTAAAATTTATAAATATTTTACAGGCTTGATAGCAACTATGTCTATCTTTTCCTACATTAAAATTAAAATTGCTACGTTGTATGACGGAGGGGGACAATGTTTTGAGATTCATACTTTAGCACTTCATCAAATAAATATAATTATTTATAACCCTCTTGCAGTACTTGAAAATGTTTAGCGTTTTAAGAGATATATAATAAATAAAAAAATTAAAAAGTGTTTATAGAAGTAGAATCAAGAAACTAGTAAAATTTCGTTGTTTGATGTTGGCAAGACAAACCTCAGTTGTGTATTATTGTAATTACCTAGCTACTATTTTGTACAATTACCGTGTTTAGAAACCGGTTTGTAATTAAAAGTAAAACGAATAATTGAAAAACAAAACTGCCTTTGTTAAATAAAAGGAAACTAATTTGTTACTGAAAGTTAATGTACATGTATTTACGAGCTCAACTCTCCAATTGTATCTATCTTGAATATATTGAATTCAACAGAAAATATTTCCCTCAGGGCAATTAAATCAATAAATTCAAGATTAAAAACATTACTACAATAATCTTCAAATTGCTTATATTACATGATTATTAAAATAATATAACCTACTTAAGGGGGGAGAGATCCGTTAAAAACATTATTTACATTTTTGTAAATTTTATTTATTTACATTCAAGAAAATACAGTGTTGTCAAATTGTGACTCCACACTGCAGAAGGAACATTTGTCCGGAAATGCTTAGTTTCTCAAATATTTGCGATTATATATATATTTTTTTTATCTCCAGAAGAGTTTGACTAATTGACTTAAAAACTTACTAAATAAGGTAAAGAAATATTTTCAATAAAACAACCTAATCCAATAACTTGTTCCAAAATGGTGGCTCCATAAATGGTTAAAGTTTTTGAGTTAAGATTAAAAAATTTAAGCAGTCGTTATTTTAAAATGAATTATCGGATTTTGTTCTATATTTTTTCAAAATAGTTCTTTGCCTTATTAGGTATCATGTCAAGTTTCAATTCATTCTGTCAGATCGTTCTGGAGATAAAAAATATTTTGTAAAAAACCAAAATGGCGGATGTATTAGGAAACTAGGTAATTCAGGATATATGTTTAGAGGAACTTTTATTTTAGCTCCTAGATATATCTGTAACTTTTGTTTAAAGTGAAACCCAAATTTTATTTTATCAATAATTCTAAAATATATATGATCGCTTTTAACGACAAGAAAGTTATGTTATTTTACAAAGTTAACTTATTTAATATTTAAAAGTGTCAAAGGTTAATCAAAAAATGATTTGGAAGTAACTCAAAAGTAATTATACAGTGTCTGTAAAAAGTCTGGAACCGGTTGATTATGAGACAAAAATGGCTTCTAGGTATCAAAGAGTAACCGGAGGGAATCAGTACAGATGCAAAAAAAATCTACTTTTTAAGTTGTCTGTAAATTTACTTCACCTTTCTTTAATATTTTCAGCTATTTGTCTAATTAATGCAATAACAGTTCCATACCAACACTTTTAATCGAAGTATTTCGATAAAGGTTGGTGAATCGTGAGTGAATAGGTTTATCGAAAAACTGACTTCTCCATAAATATCCTCTTGAAATTCCACTTTTAAATGATGTGTCATAGTATCCATTCCTATTTAATTTTTAAAAGTTAAATTCAAGATGGCGGAAATCAATATGGTGGCGGAAAATTACGAGTGCTTAAAAAGAAGAATTTTTGCATCTGTAATGATTCCCATTGGTTAGTTTTTGATACTTGCAGCCATTTGTCTGATAATCAACCGATTCCAGACCAGACTTTTTACACACACTGTATAACTTAAGGTTAACATAGACATAAAGAGCAACACAATTACATCTTGTTTGACTTCATGAAACAAAAGGAAACCGAGCTAGCTAATAATAAAAACCAATTCAGGTAAATAATACATTAGTATAAAACAACTGACGCTGTAGGCTATATCGACGGCAGTACCTAAATCTAAAATTAAAATGTGTACAATTCAAATTATGATTCAAATTTATTCTAAATTAATTAAAACTGTGCAATGTTTTTAGCGCAGTTAATATATGTTACCCTGGTATCATTTATATACGAAACCGCATCAGTATTAAACGGTGATTTGTTTTACATTACAGTATAATTAATTTATTCAATTGTAATATACCTGTACGGGATTAATATAGTTTTGTAATTAAACGATACTCACCAATTTTCCCTTTAACTGTTACTATAAATAAAGTCCATAATAGAAATGTGACACTGTTGAGCATTTTTTTCAATCTGAAAAAAAGAGAGAGTTTATTATTATCATTAAAATTTTGAGTGAATAGTAGTCAGTCATCATCTCAAGAACAAATGTTTCAAATGGTTTTAAAATTTGGTTGGGAGGGGCGAGGCGATTTATTTATGTTTTTAATTGCTTAAGAAGTAGGGTGATGTTATCGATGTGATATGAAAGTGACCTTGAGAGATCTATATTGAGATAAACAGCCTCCTACTTATATTAATATAATATAAGTAATATCTATTGAATTTACATACTAAACAAATATTACGAAGTTCAAAATTAAAAGCTTGAAGGATAGCATGGCGTCTCCAACACTAACGCATCTGCATCTAACCCACAAAACTATAACTGTCCATCCAACCCAGATATTGAACCTCAAATTATCGTTTGCAATGTCATTTCTACTTAAATATAAATTCAATGTTTCTAGTCAAGTGGAGAATGTTCCAACTCCATTAGGAATTTCAGCACAAGGGGGATCACGTATGGGTTACCCCTATACAAAACTAGCTTCAAGGGTTCGGCTATAGTGAGTACAGGCTTGGATATTCCTAGTTATGGATCTACACTTTCTTTCATGTGTTCTTGAGTTAAACTACTTTTCATCTTTTCTATCAAGTCACTCTTAACCAACTCTTGTTCTTTTCCGATCCTAACGCTATTAGAGTATTAGAAGCCTACGGCTCTTTATTGTATTTTCTCCCCTTAATTTTCTTATAAATCGATGATGACCTTGAAGTATTTCACCTTTAAAGAAGAAAGAAAATATCTACGTCAGTGTGGTACAACCCCGGACGTTTAGCCCTTGTGTGCATCACTACACCACAATTGATTAATAGATGATGTGGGGTCGTTTCCCTCTCTTGATAAAATCTGCAGATCCTCTATTCAAATCCTTATAAATTGTTCCCTGAGTCTACAATGTCTTGATAGGAACACAGTAAATGTTTTAAATTTCCTTTTAGACAACCTGACGCTGCTCCTGTACTTTTCCTGTTTAATTTGTTTCTCATAGATTTGTTCTATCGACATTTTCCTCATCCCTTACTACCTCCTTCAAATAATCATTTGCACGGCTGCCAAATGATTCAAGTTTTTTGGTGCGTGGGGGTTAGAGAGTATGTGTTTGTTCCTTGATTAAGGGTGCGCAGAAATAGAATTTAAAAAATCGTCAATCCAAAGTCTGAAAATCTTGAAAACTTTCTTATTGAAATGTAAAGATAAAGTAAGGTTGTAGTCGGACAGCTTATTATTTTTAACCACTACAGATAGAGCTATAAAGCTTTGCACAATAATAATGAACACCTAAAACCTATTTTATTACTTATTCAGTGGAAGGCTACCTTCCGTGAACGGATCACAAGGAGTAAATAGGAAATCTTAAATGAGAGAATAGGTCGAGTTTTATATCGAATTAAAGGCCTTTATAAGTAGAACACAATGCCGCGAATCCGACCTCAAAAGTTTCACCCTAGCTAAAATAGCGTGGGTTTAAAGATAAATAATCAAAAAAGGAAAATTGATTAACCAAGGTCTAAATCAGAAAATTGATTTTGGCTGGTAGTGGGTATTCCAGCAAACAGGATTCATACTTGCTTTAGGTTGTTGTTTTGCGACATTATACTCTACTAATAAAGTAGAGTAAATTTGATGTACATATCAACAACCTATGCTTACATTTAAAATTTCCTTTTGACTCCTTGAGCCCCGTCCCCAATTGGAGGTAGATAGATTTTTTAAGCCAGATATTGATATGCAAAGTTTTCATTTCATACTAGTAAACATTATTAAGCTGTTTTCAACATACCTGACGTTATAGCTAATATTAGCTTTAAAGCCACACAATTTTAGCTAGGGTAAACCTTTTGAAGTCGGGTTTGCGGTATTGTGTTCTACTCATAAAGGCCTTTAATTCTACGTACAACTCGACCTATGCTCTCATTTAAGTTTTCCTACTTACTCCTTGTGGACCGTCCCCCTGGAAATGTAGCGCTCCAATGAAAACGTACTAAAATATGTTAGGGTGTTCATTAACAGTGTGCTTAGCTTTGTAGCTCTATCATCACTTGGGAAGATATACTATATTACAAAAAAACAAATGTTCTACACAAAAAAATGTCTCAGTCACAACAACGTGTTGTAAAAGCAGATATAAAATAGAAAATAATTTAAATTATATTAATTTAAAAATAATTAACTTTATCCATTTTTGTGGAATTGGTAAATTGTTTAATGCATAATCAATAATTATTATAAAATTAATAACTATTATTGGATATGAATGATTTAAAAAGCTATGATTTATTTTGGAACTATGTTCCTATGTTCCGTCATCAAAAATTTCTCACTCGAAGAGGTCGTCAAACAATAAGATATTTTAACACAATAAAACACAACAATAAACACAATTTTTATCTTATTCATTTTTGTTAAACAGGATGTACAATGCGTACTGGGGTAAGGTGACCTTGATACGAGTCAATCCTTGACGAACAAAGTCACATGAAGGATAATATAAGGTAAAAATATAAATATTATATATAGTGTGACTTGGATACTAATCAACAATGTTTAAATTATACTTGTCTTTACTTTTTCACATATCCAATTTATGTGATGGATACAAAAATCTGTGTTGAATTTTGTTTGAGGATATTTCCGTTTTGACGTCCCCTACGCCCAAAAAAGTGTTTTTTTTTGGAATGTTGTGTATCATACGTGCAGTGATCTGCAGCCCAAATACATGGGCCGATTTTAATGAATTGTAGTATGTAGACATATTTTGCCATGTCTCACGACAGTTCTTCATTTTAAATATCTCAAAATTGAATGATAACTATATAATATATATATATATATATTCTCAAAATTGTCGCTAACGATTTTGATTAATTTTTTTCTCAAACAGCCTCAGAGGTATTAAAAAAACGTATATTTTCTCCACAAATGATAGTTTGTGAGTTATCAGTAAAAAAAAAAAAAAAAAAAAAAAAAAAAAAAAAAAAAAAAAAAAAAAAAAAGGACTGTTGTAAATATATAATTCTCAAGATAAGCTCCACATATTTCATTCAAGCTTTAGTGAAATGTGAAGAATGTGAAGATTAATTATTTAGACCTGTTTAGAAAAGCGCAAGTGAAAACGTGTAAAGGAATAATTGAAAAAAAAAAAAAAAAAAAAAGAAAAAAACAATAATTGCCATCGTTTGATTTTGCAAATTCGCAACTGAAAAAAAAAACAAAAAAAAACCATAATTATTTTACAATGTATCTGTCTGGACGAGATATTTTGTTTTAGAAAGACAAGGTCACAATCTTAAACAAATTAAACAGGAGCTATTTTGTTTAGCCAACTTCGAATGTTATTTTTAAAAAAAGGATGTCGTGATAAAGGAAAATTTTTTAAATTCATTTTGTGTGCCGAGATATTCAAGATTATTTAATCCGATAGACAAAAATTGTAACTCAGTACGAAAGTAATCAGCTGTTAGGTGTTGCTAACGAAACTTAGTTTGTTACTCTAGATAACTTAATCTATCGTGTGAGGTTATGTTACCTAGAGAGACAATTACAAACTTTGTTTTCTTAACAACCAATTTCGTTTATAGTATTACATAACAGCTAATTAAGTTTAAACTGTAGATCTTATTGCTGCTAGGGGGAATATTACTTTAACAATGAGTTACGTCTTACCCCCTCCTCCCCCCCAAATATCTCTACCCACAAAGTATAAATTTAATTAAACGTAGCAAAAACCAACCAAATATAATCGTGAACAAAATTTCTATAATATTTTCAATAATAAAGCTTTTATAAAAAAAATTGTTGTTTGCTATCTAAGCACATTATGCTTATTTGGATGCAATTATTGGCTCAAAATGGCTCTTTAAGGGCTACAAATGAAGTGTTAAATAATGTTTAATTAATAATAGAACAAAACAATTCCAACCAATTTTTATTAGTGTTGAACGATTTTATTGAAAAACTTACGAGAAAAACGAGAATTGCATTTTTTTTTACATAAAAGTGCATTTAAATATGTGTTGCTTACAATATTAAGCTTAACAATTCTTGTTATATACACCTGAAACAATAATTCTATGAAAAACAAATCCTATGGAAAGAAAACTTCTCAATTTTTTTTTTTATTTGTTTTTATTAATTCTGACGGACAAGTTCTTTTTTTTTAGAATTGTTTAATAATCTGAAGACAAATAAATTGTTAAAACAACTAACACAAATTTCAATGTTCATTTTACATTCCAATATTTAGATTATAACGACAGTATTTATAACACCATCTCTCACTGTCATTCGGTTTTAAACTCGTCACAACTGTGTCATGACAATTGATGACACCAATAAACCTCCAATCACAAAACCTTTTAGACAATGAAATCACAAACATACGTTTAGTAAATTGACACTATTAAATATTGTATTGAACACCATTTGTCTTTATATATTTCATCAAAATGTTGAAATATTTCCAATTGACAATTGTAGAACGAAAAATCAACATAACCTCATATTGACACATTTTAGAGTGTTACATTTTAATAAAACAAATTAAAATAAAACAATTTTTGTCTACAAATAACACATTGTTTGATTGGTAGATTATATTAATGTCAAATATATGTATGTCAAAATTTAAAAAATCAGTATTCTATAAGAGGAAATCACAAATTTATGATTTTCTCATTATGGCTTTGGCGATTATAATCTTTTTTTTCTTCTGAATATTTAGCGCCTCTAAATACCCAATCGAAATTTATTTCTCAACAAACCTCCCAGAATTTAGTTCATGATTTATCGGTAAAAACCCTGAAACATGTGGCTGTCATAAAAGGACTGGTGCAATTTGTTTCTATTTTTAGTTAAATGTGAACAATAATCCCTCATATACAGAGAAAAAATATTACAATGCAGGAGATACTTGCATAAGCCCAAAATAAACCTCGTCGCTATTATTAAATAAATACGACAACGCGCAAAGGACGAATTTATGGCACAAATGAAGCAAGTTTAGGTTCTTATTTAAATATTTGTTCATAGACAGCATCGATGGTTTATTTTTACTTCGTGATTGACAACTTTTTTTATTTGATTTTTAAAATGGTGGAGTAAGATAGTTTGTGCAATGTTTATGCAAAGTTTATTAAAATTTTCTGGAGTACAGTGAAACATTTTCGGAGCTATAAATAGTTCCACAATGTCCTGCAGACAACGTGCTATGTACTATGACCTTGAAGAGTATTCTAATCTTCCTCACGAAAGCACCGAGAGGCAAAACCATGACGTGTTCACTGATCCTACCTACAGGAGTAATTGGTATCATTGTTAGCTTAACTGGCATTTTTGGTTCAAGAGTTTCCAATTTTGTTTCGATTATTATCAAATTTTGTATGCAAAGTCCATTGAACAAGGTAGGTAATCAGTAAGTTCTGTACATTTCCACATGACATTATTTTTAATTTCAAATAATTCGAAGATAAATTTTCATTTGTAAGTCCTAAAATGATACAAAGTAGCTCATTTTGTGTTTTATATGATTTTTAAAAAAGTGAGAGTTAACAACATATATATATATTTTAAATGCTTCAAAATTATAAACCAAATAGTGAGTCGAAATTTGTATTGGATTTTGCTCAAATGTTATACTCAGAGGCAGTTGAACAAGTGAGGTACTGTAATCAGTACAATCTGTTTGTACCTTTCAACATGACAACGTTTTTTTGAATTGCAAATAATTCGAAGATAACTTTTCATTCGTAAATCCTAAAATGATCAAGAGTAGCTCATTTTGTGTGTTCTATGATTTTTTAAAAAATGAGAGTTAACAAAATATATATTTTTTTTAATGTTTAAAAGTTATAAAGCATTTATTAAGTCGGAATTCTAATTTAATTTTGCTAAAATTTTCGCGTGTAATACGAATATAGGTAATTGAGGTAAACATAAGCTAATTAAAAATAATCATAGAACATTTTATGAAACACACTAGGGCCTAAAAAGGAAGTGACAGCAGAATGCTCGTATATCAACTGCGGAGAAAGTAAGGACCGATCACGTTGATATTTGATTGGTCAGGCGTAATATGAGTTCACGATACTTTTCTTAGTGTTCTAGATTTCTAGTTTTTATTTCCCAAAGTCTTGGCTAGTAGGGTTGGTGTATTTCACTTGATTCATGTTCAAGGTCCATCACTTTATAACAGGAGTTGATTTAATAAACGTCCTAAATGCTGAATGTTCGTTTTTATGTACATGTCGTAAATTTCAGGTTAAACCATATTAGTAAAATATATTCCACAGTTGAAATTGGACAAAAATATGTATTTTAAAATTTAAATATTGCTTTATATATAAATGATGAATTTTGTTTTTAATACGAATTACTAAACAATAAATTTAAAGATATTTTTTCTCGATTTTGAGTATCCAACACTTTTTATTCTATATAAGAGTACTGTATATTTAACAGGATTTTCAAAGCCTCATTGATTATGTTATTGTCGTTCCACCCTCTACCTCCCCCATTTTGTCCCTCGTAGGGATGTTATAAAATATTAACACAGTACAAACTTCCTAAGCAGAAAATCAAGCACAGTCCGATAATCAGAATACAGTGTTATAAATATTGTTGTAAAACTATTTATATATATATATATATATATATTTAAATAACTTTCCATGGACGATATTCGGAGTCAGTGCTTTAAACTTTGTCTATTATTATAGAAATAAAATTACCGTGTGCATGGAGTTTTCAAGTTACTTTTGGCCGGCTACACACTAAAGTTATACGATACATATCTTAAGGTCTTTTGCATAGACGATAATTATCTTGAAAAATAAATAGTCTGCTTTTAAATAGTGTTTTAGTTGATACAAGTGTACACAAATACAATAACGTTATGTGTATTAAGCAACACGTTCGGCCTATCTATTCGCTCGGTATCGTACAATAATTCAAAATGTCTAGAGGTAGAAATATCACTGAATATTTAAGTTGCAATTAGTTTCATTAGTGTTTTAAAAATAAAATGGCGTCTTTTTTAAAAAGAGTTTTTGTTCGTACCGTTTGTTATTCAACTTAAAACACAGTAAATACATTTTTTTAAATATAGATTTCAAACTGCATGTAATCATACCAACCCCCGTCCGTCGTTGTACGTCTCTACGTAAGCACGATAGCGTCCACAATTTAGGCAAATGAAATTTGATGTAGGGATAAAATTAATTTAAAATGTCAAAATGAAGGCCATTTAAAATTTTTGTTCATATCTTGTATTAAATAAAAGATTGCATATTTCAATTCTGCATGTATACCAACTCTACAGTGACAAATAGCGAAGTTATTGTTAAAAGAGTAATTTTGATTCCTGATTCTCACAAAAAAATGAATAGTTACGAGCACCGGCAAGACACTCACCAAGACAAGCATAGCGAGTGAAAGATCCTTTATATATGTACAGCTTCTAGGCCCACAAGAGTTGAGACACTGATACGAGCGAAGCGAGTAGAGACTTTGTAATACATAGAATACAAAACCAGTTCGGGTCTAGCCGACGTCAAGAGAATAGCGATATGCAAAATATAGTTCAAGAAACTTAGTTTAAAAAAATGCCTTACTGGATGAGACTCCTAAATATACCAATACATTTTAACAAGACCAGAAAAACAACTTTTAGGCATTAAGGATATTTTTGTATTACATTGTATGATGGAGATGTGTAAGTGCCATGATGACGTTTATCAACTTGTTTAGTTGTTTCGTGTATTACGAAGTATTTCTCAATCGTTAAAAGTAACTATAGGGATTAGAAGTGTTGGTTTAAAGAACAAATCACGATGACTTTAACCAAAAACCTACAAATCAAACCGACCAAATAGATTCGAAAATAAATATAATAACAATAATTTATAAGTAGAGGTTGCTTCCTTTGCTTTGTATTTAACTTCTTCTAAGCGTAAATTGTATTTCATTAATCTCGATTTTTAAACAATTACTAATAAACAATATACCATGTGTCCATAAAGTCCCACCCCGTTCTTTTTTTTTTTTTTATTAATGGAAATAGACAGATTTGGTTTGGGGAAAGTTTAGATAACCAAAGAGGAGTTGTTTGAAATATCAAAATTTTCAACCCTTACCCCCAAAATGGGGTATTTTGGGGGTAAGTCAATAATTTTTAATAGCAACCCCTATTGATTGTTACCTCATTTTAAAGGTCTTTTCAAAATAAGAATAATGGCGCAAACCAGAGGTCTCTAAGTTCATCCTACCCAACACAGCAACCAATCGAATTGTGAATTTTACGTTAATAATTGGACCGGAAATGTTACGAAATGTAACATGCTTTTGAGTCCAGAATCTATTGCTGTTAAAAAGTCAATGGTAGCCTTTTCAAGAACTTAATATTATGAGCTAAAAAAAAACAAGGTAAGGCTCTTACCATCATTTTACCAACATAGAGAAGTTTGTAATGTAATAAAAACAACCGGAGTTTGTAGGTTAACATTCACAATTCGATTGGTCGCTATGTTGTATAGGATGAACTTAGAGACCTCTAGTTTACGCCATTATTCTTATTGAAAAGACCTTTAAAATGTGGTATCGCTGTATAGGGGTTGATATTTAAAACTCTTGACTTACCCCCAAACTACCCCATTTTGGGGGTAAGTGTTGAAAATTTTGATACTTCAAAAAACTCCTCCTTTGGTTATCTAAACTTTCCCCAATGCAAATCTGTCTATTTGTATTAATAAAAAAAAATAAGAGGGGGGGGGACTTTATGGACACATGTGTATTTGTAAGTTGAATAGCATGCGAGATATTAAAAAAAACTGTTTAAAATAACAGCCATTTTACATTGTTAATTTGCGCGTTCTGAATTTAAAAAGGGTTCTATAGGAACACGCTAAAGTTCTCTATATCAAATTTCATGTTCCTATCTTAATTTTTGTGGCCGTTACGTAGACAACAACGACATTGGTCAGAAGAAATGTTGAAAATCATTTTTAACTGATCTGAGAACATGTAAAAATCAGTAAAAAATCGGAGATCTAAATGTTTTCTTCCCCCCGATTACATAACTTACATTATAATTCAAATAAAATTGTTTTGCTTTCCTCAATTTACCTTCCTATCCTGGATATTGGAGTACACCAAGCCCATTGAGGCTAAGCCTCCGACATACACTTCTTACAAACAATTTCTGCGGGTTTTACACACTGTCGATCAACACAACATGAGTTTAGACTGTCATCAACGAACCTGAATTCTAACGTGTAAACGTCATTGACAGATCAGAACCATTATTGATTCAACACTACCTATTCAATGTTTTGACACTTGAACTTACATGTCAGTTCTGTCTCAAGCAAACACACTATACAGAATGTACCATAAGTTGTGCCCCTTTATCAAAATTATTTTAAATTTTGAAATAGTCAAATATAAATAAAAGGTTACACAACGTTTTACTTACCCATACCCAATACAAATAAAACCAACCAAAATCGGTAGACCTTAAAGTATTTAGTAACAGACTCATGGCAGATTTTTATAAACCGATACGCAGGGTCCGGTATTTTTCGAGAAATGAAATAAATTGTTCGAAAGTTATAAGTCAAAATAAAAAAAAATACCATGGGGCTCTTTATAAAGTAATTAATTTCTCATTAACGACGCGACCGATTTCATTAAAATGTTATTTATATATGAAGATTTATAACCAAAATCCTTTTGCAAAATCACAAATTAAAATGTGTTACCGTTAAAGAATAATTGGTAAAAAACTAATTTGAACAAAGTGAAGACTTGTTTATGGTACAAGTGTTTAGACCAATATTTAAATATAGAAACATTTTTAAAGACGCGTCCATTCTTGATTTTTACTATTTAATTTTAATTTATAACTACCGAAATGACATTTTTGGTGACGATTTGTTGTCGTTTGTGTTTATTTAGTTTTGAGAATAAATGATTGATAAGTTTGTGCAATGATTATACACATTTAATCTTGCTAACTAAACTTGTAATTGCGTAGCACAATATAAGACGCCATTGTTGATAAGGTCAACTAAACGAAATTTGGTTTTAATGATTCTTTCCTATAAGACGCCAGACGACATATTTCTTAAAACTGAATTTGAATTCTCTCTGCTACAATCGTTATTTCACTGAAGCCATTAACCCCAACAAGTTTTTGCTGACAAAAGCTACACTGTGAGTGATTTTACTTTAATTTAGCAGCCTCTTTTGTAGTGTACCTCCTTTAAATATGACGTAATATTGACAGAAGATATTTTCTATATCTTTCTATTTTCTATTTCTGTCGGTTGTCATTTCATATAGCGACCACCAGTTTATTAGTGTATATATCTACTTGTTCTCTCTTTAAATTGATGTAGTATTTTATAAGGTTTAACAATTTATAGATGTCACACAAAAGTATTATTTTGGTGTAAAATTTATTGGCCTTAGTGTCAAAAGTTATCTAAAAGTATGAGTTTTTCAAAATACACCGGTTATAAAACGGGAGATTTGATTTTTGGTAGTTCGTATTATCTAGTAATTCATAACTATGTATTGAAGATAAATTGCAAGATAGGCTATATCTAGCTGCAATTATGTATTATCATTAAAAATGCATTTATATATTAGAAGAGGTGGGAATTGTTTAACACCTGATGGGTAATAACGTTATTGGTAATATAGATTAGAGCTTACAGCTAATTTTCATTATTTTTTGCTTTTTGTTATTCCTTTACTAAATACCTTTATTCTTAAGGATAATTTATTTATTCAACGCGAAATTCACTTATGACCAAAAAGCCACACTTCGAAATCTCTTTATTTATAGATTAGAAATTATGTGAATTCTTCACATTCGCGTCTCGTAATGTAATGTGAAATGGGAATCGCGTTGATGGTTTGACATGCTTATTACATCATTACTTTCACAAATACTTTTAAATGACAGATTTCGACTGGTGTCTATATTATATTGGTGAGATCAATAATTTTCCTTACCTTAATTTCGCAGCTGCAAGAAAGATATTGTGACACGAATGCGACGATTTGCCATTTTGTCTGACCAATAAAGAGGTGGATTTCGTAGTTTTAAAATTATGAATTTCTGTTAAAAAGTGAATTCCGCATTGAAGAAATAAATTATTATTAAAAATAAAGATATGTATTAAAAGTAAAACAAATAAATAATAACTGTAACCTTCATTCAAAGGAATATAAATTACAATTTTTGATAATTGTTTTAAATTCCTTAAAAAATAAATCAATTATATGGAAGTTTATTATTATTTTAATTTTGCTGAATTTCTAAAGATGAAGAATGGTCTAAAAACATTGCACAAACTTTCCTACTCACGCGTCCTCAAAACTTAATAAAACCAAATCTAAATTATTTGTCACCAAAAATATCTTTTCAGGAGTTGTCAATAAAAAATAAAACAATGACGTAGTCATAGAAAAAGAAAGTATATTTATGTTTGTAGCTTTGCTTGCCCCATAAACATGTCTTCAAAGGTAACCGTCTTTAATGAAGGCGGTAAAGGTGATTTTTTTTTTTTGTAAATTATTCCTGGAAAGTAAATTTTTTTAGTTTCAATTATGAAAAAAGTTTTGGATCATTACTCTTAATATTTAACTAAAATTTGCACATCACACTTTCTTACAATTTACGAAAAAAATATAGGGGAGGGGTGCCAATAATTACACATCGATGAAATATTATAACTTAGTGTCTTAAAGAATAATTGTTACGTTTTTCATAAAATAAGACAATATTGAAGTTTTGGATTCATTTTATATTTTTCGCTTTCACGGGGGCATAAAGTTACCACACTGTAATCAATTTCATTTTTCATCCTTGAAATATTAAATTCTGAAAACATTAGGCTTAAGGGATAAGTGAAAAATTAACAACTGAAAATATATTACGTTAAGTTTTAAAAAAATTCTTGTCAATCACAAGATGTTTTTGAGATGTTACATGACAAAAGTAGCACAGTCTCACAGACAGACATCACTCTGAAAACAATTAGAACGATGCTTCAGGGTGTTCAGAACAATAGACAAAGTTAAATTGAAATTTTTACCTCTTTTAAAATACTTCTTAATTTGAAAACAAAATAAAATAAATGTTTGAGGCATTACAGTTTTTTTAATGTTATTGTTTTGTATAATTATTATATCATTAAGGTGATTTTTTAATAACGGAGGTTCTCAAAACGCCGTGTATTTTTGTAACACAAATGATTTACACAAACAATCCATTACAGTTTTGAATGTTATTGCGTTTTATACAATTACTTCATACAGTTTATCACTTGGTAAAAATATATGATACACAATCGAAATGTTTATAAATTTCATATTTCGAATAAAAAAAAACCCCCAAATAAATTATACAAATTGTAAAAATAATCCCTAATATTTTGCTTTTGTTTTTTATTATATCATCAAGTTGATTACTTGAAAACGAAATATGATCTCTCCTCTCGAAACGTTGTACATTTATATCTAAATAATATTAAACGAATAATGTATACAAATAGTACAAACCAGCCATCGTTTGTTTTTATTTAAGTTTATATACAAACTATTTGTTTTATTATTCAGAGTATCACTTGTTAATGAGAGATGATAAACACTCCCGAAACGTCCTATATACATTTGATATCGATTGGAAAATGATAAATAACACGATTAATCCATCACTATCCAATAACTGTACCATGTTTTTTAAATTTTTATTATAATATTCTGCATTGAACAATATTACTAACCAAATAAATTTACATATTATATTGCACTCTATTAAATTACACTCCGAATTATATTATGGAGTTATATTACACTCCGAGTTATATTATGGAGTTATATTACGCTCCGAGTTATATTATGGAGTTACATTACGCTCCCAGTTATATTATGGAGTTATATTACGCTCCGAATTATATTATGGAGTTATATTACGCTCCGAGTTATATTATGGAGTTACATTACACTCCGAATTATATTATGGAATTATATTACACTCCGAGTTATATTATGGAGTTATATTACACTCCGAATTATATTATGGAATTATATTACACTCCGAGTTATATTATGGAGTTATATTACACTCCGAATTATATTATGGAGTTACATTACACTCCGAGTTATATTATGGAGTTACATTATACTCCGAGTTATATTATGGAGTTATATTACATTCCGAGTTATATTATGGAGTTACATTACACTCCGAGTTATATTACACTCCGAGTTACATTACACTCCGAGTTATATTATGGAGTTATATTACACTCCGAGTTATATTATGGAGTTACATTACACTTTGAGTTATATTATGGAGTTATATTACATTCCGGGTTATATTATGGAGTTATATTACATTCCGAGTTATATTATGGAGTTACATTACACTCCGAGTTATATTATGGAGTTACATTACACTCCCAGTTATATTATGGAGTTATATTACATTCCGGGTTATATCATGGAGTTATATTACATTCCGAGTTATATTATGGAGTTACATTACACTCCGAGTTATATTATGGAGTTACATTACACTCCGAGTTATATTATGGAGTTACATTACACTCCGACATTGTAAAATAAATTGTTAATAGATTTATTCGTCATTTAATTATTTTCTTCAAGAATTTTACAGGTACTTTTTGCTTTTAGTTATTGGTAACTTTGTGACAAGTGTGTTTGTGTTTGTTATTAATATGTTATATGTATGTGTAATATGAATATAGTGTGTATGACTTAAAGGCTACAGTTTGTGTTATTGCGATTGCCAAAGGTAGTTAAAAAAATATGTATAATTTGAATATATTCTACAATTTTTGTTCCCTTTTCAGTTTTTTTTTGTAGATATGCTAGAAACCTGTTACTTTTTTGTATATATTATTTGCTGACTTAAGTTCACTTTCCATTAGGCAGGTTGTTTTCCAAACAGATATTCCCTTGCAAGCTCTAAACTTTTTCCCCATGATATATACATATTTTAAATGTTTTTGTTTAGATATAAGTTAAACAGGGTTTTTCTGTATTATTTAGTTTTTATTTTAGAAGCACTCGCTGTAATTAATATTGATTACAGTTAATTATTAGTTGAAGAATCAAACTTTTAAAAATTAAGTCCAGCCAATTGACGAACTTAATTTCATATTCATTTTTCTAATAATTATTTTATCAGTTTAAAACTTTTATTCTCAATAATAGATGAACAAAAGTAATAAATCTATTGTTTTTTAGAGATGTTTTAAGAATCACTACAAAATTTATTCTAATATAACATATGTGTAACATTCCATCAATCCTCCCCCATATTTAATATAATAGACTACTATATACATTATAAAATAAAAACTATTTTAAAATACTTACATTTGTAAAATTATCCCAAATACTAATCACTTTCAAATACCACCAGCAGAAGCCTTAAAGCTTTACAATTTTCTTGAAATAAAATCATATTTTCTTAAATAAATAGAATATCTCATTAATTAGAATTTATTAAAAAAGATTTCAATTTCGAATTGTAACATTAAAACTAACCCTTCTATATAGCGATGTCTACTCTACCCCTATCTTAACTACAACTGACTTCTCAACACGCTCTTATATTCCTACCCCTTGTTAATTTTCAACCCTTGCGCAGAGACAACACTCCCCCTCCATTGAGCAGTCTATTTCAACCTGTTAGTCAATTATACTTGTTATCAGTTTTGTGATAATCTTAAAGTTTGTAATTTAATTTTGCGATACAAAAATAATGGGTTTTTTGTTGTTGTTGTTGTTGTTGTTATAAATATGGAATTACATTAATTATTGCGTACATTTACATTTTAATTCGTCTACAGTATTTTTCGTCGTCTACAATTAATTGGATAATATTTTATGTTCTACTAATTTAAATAAGCTGTGAATATTTTCCCATTTACAAAAGTATATAAATATGTTTCTTTTGTTGCTTAAAAGCGAAAAGCTTTTCGGTCATCATCACTTTATAAAAACATAACTTAAAATAAACACCAAAAGCGCTTGGGTTGGAGGAGAACGGAAGGGTTTGTCGGGAGAGATCAGATAGGAAACATATACGAAAGGGATCTACCCCAAGACTAAACAAAAAAAAGCTGTAGACCCAGTTAAATTTACTTGGGATTGACAAGTCCGTACCCCCTATAGTGTTCCTCTGAGAGGAGCTAAATATTTACAAGGAAGGTTGGTAAAATACTGAAAATTCAAATTCTGATATTCTCAAAATCGACTGGGATGATTTTGATAAAATTTTGCTAAAATGATGGTCCTTGTCGCTATATTTCTACAAACCAAACAAATAAACCTATTATAATTAAATTTGGTATATAATTATATTTGGAATATAAGATTGGTTTTTTTCCATTCATTTTTCGATATCGAAAAATTTGGGTTAGCTAGCTTAAGACTAAAACTCAAAATCTGCTTCTACTATTTTGATAAAATTTGCCCAGAATGTAGCCGTCAAAGGACTCAAACATTTTTTTACTTGTCGCCATTTCTTCAAATGAACCATAAAAGTAGTTATAATTTTTGATTCTGTAAAAAGTCTCGCAAGTTAATTTGATTATTTTTTTCTAAAAAATAAACATTTGTAACCTAAACCAATAAATAACAATGAAAGCGAATGTGCGGTCAATTTATATTTCGATATTATATAAAAACTCAAGTATCTATTTTCTTCTCATTTTTTTCTTGCAATTTGGCCCATGAGGTTTAAAAGGTTTATAAATCTTCACATTTCATCAAAATCTTCTGTGTTGATTTCCAAATATTATAACTTTTACGATGACTCCAAGATTTACTTGAACGTTTTTATAAATAAACCATAAACTGGTATTCTTGTGTTATTGTAACCAAAAATGTTTGGTCCCTTAAAGGTCCAAATTTTCATAAACAATTCATCAGAATTGTTGTAATTAGTTTAGAAAGAAAATTATTTATGGTGTTACATATCCTAAATCGGTGACCCCAAATTGTGAGTAATTGAAAAGTAAAAAAATACCTAGAGGTGTGGTAAAAATGTGCAACTCTACGATTGTTCAAAATCTGTCCTTGATTTTTTAAACGCAAAAAATCTTTTGCTCATCTTCCACATTGTATAAGAAAGAAAAGAATGTAAAATTTAGACCCCTAGCTTTAGAATCATCTCTTGTCAGGGTCGTAAAAGAATAAGAATTCCTCAATGGAAAGCTGATAGTAAATATAAAAGGGATTTAACCCAGGACTAAATAAAAAAATGTAGATACAGCTAGGATCCTCGGAATTTCCAAACTCTTACTCACTATATTGAGGTCCTGAGAATTTGTGTAAAATCCATCCACTCGTTGATTACAACCAAAATTTTACCAAAACAAAATCAGGAAACAAGAAAATGTACTCAGTGTTTCTATATGAAATACTTCACTGGACAATGAACTCCATCATTGCTAACTTAACTGACTTTCAGAAATAGACATAAACTAATAGGAAATTAAATTTTAGTATATTTTTATTAAAATCGTTTGAAATATAATAAGTTAAAATTTTGGGTCTCAATTTAATTTTAGAATGAATTAAAATCTCGTGACAACTTTTACATTAGGTTTAAAACCA
Organism: Aphrophora alni; assembly: GCA_963513935.1. Lineage (NCBI taxonomy): Eukaryota > Metazoa > Arthropoda > Insecta > Hemiptera > Aphrophoridae > Aphrophora > Aphrophora alni. The sequence continues at coordinate 5,541,021 of OY740769.1, read as the reverse complement.
TACGAAATTTATCTGAATATAAACATTAAAAAACCGATATAATCTAAAAAATATAATTTTATATCCCGCTTTATCAAAATTTAACATAGGAGTTACACAAACATAAAATACAAATTGAAACATGCTGGTAATTTTCATTAACGCACAGGAATTATCAAGATAAACTTCCTAAAATCGATATATCGTATATTTGAGTATCGATGTATGGTCTACTTCTGACTTCAAGTGTCCAGTAAATATTTCTCCATCGAGTTATCTAACGTCAGTATCGATCCACCGCCGCGAGGCATTAACAATATTACTTCACAGACACTTTGCAAGACGAGGTTCAATCTAGATAAACGGTTTCTAACACTCAACCAGTTTCTTAGATGAAAGTTCCCTTCGCTAACCGAGAAAATCCATTTGTTTTTTTAAATTTAAAAAGTTTATATCCTAAGTAGTAAATCAGTTTTTAGTTTAGAAACAACATTTTTTTTTTTTAAACGAAGGGTAATAACTTATGAGTTTATTTTTTTTACTTAGCTAAGGCAGTTTCCATATATCCTTTTAATATATTTCTATGGGAATAGAAGAGGAGTATACAAACAACCCAAACCAATTTGTATAATTCTTAATATTACATAAACCGGACTTGGGGGAATAATTTTTTACCATGTTGCAAACTGAAGGTGGAAAACCATTCAGTCGTAATTGCTTTGTAAAATAATAACAAGAAAGGAGGTTAAAACTCTTATTCCTAGCACACTCTAATAGCGTCAGGGTAGGAAGAGAACAAGAGGTGGTCAAGAGATACTTGTTATCAAAGATGTAAATATAGGTAGGCTTCCTCAGGTCCGCCACAGCCGTATTCTTGATTGTGGGAATAACAAATGTTAACATTTAAATTTATTTATTTTAAACGATACGATTTTTTTTTATTATAAGAAGATTATTTTTGAACAGACCTTTTTGATAAAGTAGTTCATGTAAGATATAATTTAAGATGGTGGTGGGGGTGGTGGGGGGAGGAATTCGATGTACGACTAGAGTGGAATTGGAAGGAATGAAAAATATAGTCTTGGAGCTACAGACTGTTACAATCCTATCTCAGAATATTTAACATAAGTAAACTCAAATACTTTTCCGACTGGCATTATCCTTAAAGCCGATTTACAGAATAATTCTACCTTTTTTTAAGACTGAGTGTTCAGGACATACAAATAAAAAACATTTATGTTATGATCTCCTTTCAAAAGATCTGAAAATTCAATATTCCCTGCGACACAATGTTTTATTTACAGGTTTGACCAAAAGTCTGGAATATATTTTATATCTGTGCTTCTAGTTTAGATAGAAAGATGTAAGACCTGGCGATGGATAGTTTCGTACTACAGGGTGTGGAGAAAATGTGTTAAAAAAGTACAGCATGTTTCAAAATTAACAAAATGTTATTATTTAATATTTAACTTTTTTTTTAAATAGAACTCAATCCATCGATTCTTTTTATAACAATTTTGTAAATACAAACTAAGATATAGAGAATTGAATTTTTGTGATTCACAATGCATTCACTTTGTTCCGCATAAGACTTCAGACTGATTTGAAAAACTGCTATACCGATTTCCAAATTGGATTAGATTTAAATTAGTAATTATTTAGGGGATGTTCAACAATTAATGTTAATTGTTTGAATATAATAATTATAAGGATAAAATAAAGCAAAAGCTTAAAGTTTCAAAATATTTTAATAAAATAAATGAGCTACAATTGTTTTGCCTTGCGGCATCATCGGGCAACTGATAATTAACAGGTATAGACAACTATTTAAACACACACAAGTAACAGGAAACTGAAATACAATAGAGAATCGGGAAAGGTAGGGGGATCAGTTGCCCGATGATGCCGCAAGGCGAAACAATTGTAGCTCATTTATATTATTAAAATATTTTCAAACTTTAAGCTTTTGCTTTATTTTATCCTTGAATATGGAGTTTCAACAAGAAATATCTGCTATTACATTAAACATAATTATTATGTTTAAAAATCTAATGTAAAATATAAAATTTAAAAAGGGCATAATTTTTCTTACAAATTAAAACGTTAAAAATAAATAAATATTTAAATATATAATGTAAGATCAGATTTCTTTATTAAAATAAAACATTAGACTTTATTTCATGAATGTACATGACAACTAAGTTTGATCCAATCCAGTTCATAATATAAGTATACAGGTTTTCAAATCTTGGTTGTGTGATTTTTAAACCAAAACTTAGTTAATTCAGCTTGAAGTGAGAAATAAACTTAATATATCTCAGTTAAAAATTAATATAAAAACTAAGTATTTTTATAAATAAAAAGCTAAATAAATTATTTGATAATTTAAGCCTTTTGTATCACAATTTTTTTACAAGGGCATGATTCATTGATTCGGTACACACAATGTCCGAAATTCAGAAATTATAAAATAAATCAAGTTAACACTTTTATCATAATGCACTACGTTATAGAAAGAAAGGATAGATTTTCAGAAGAAAGTTACTGTAAATTATATGTTAACTAATTTGGACTGATGAAATTAATAACTCGATTTCACCATAAAACATTGTTTTTTCAAAGTACTATATTTCCTGACGTGTTCATTTTAATTATATAATGTAAATATCAGTTTGTGTAGCTCAGTGATGAACATATTTCATAGATTTTGTTGGTGAACAAAACCAAAATAATGATTTGATGTGATGTGTAGGAAACTTCCAGTTTTTACGGAGTTTGGGTCATTCAATGAATATTTTGACAAATTAATAATACCTTTTATTTAAGAGATCTTCATCCCTGTAGCGTGCAGCGAATTTGAGATCAAAAGTTTTTTTTTTAACCACGCCACCAATTTTGTTTAAATATACCTCTTATAAGGAATCCATTACTGTGAAAATAAACTTCCTAGAACTCTAGATATAGTGGTGTTTTAAAACTTATCAGTCCTCCAAATATTTAGAAGTATGCTCGTCATAAAAAACCCAACACTGTAAAATCGTAAACATTTATTGGCTATACGTACAAGAATTTTTTTAATTACCCCCTCCTTCCAAATATTTGGAAATATGACCTTTATAAGAAATCCATTATTGTAAAAATCGTGAAAATCAGCTTGCTGAACTCCAGAAATATTGGCGTTTTATATCGCTTATGGTTTTATTTATGAAATGAAATATAAAAAAAAAAGCAGAAGAATGTTCTTCAATTTAAGCTAAAAATATAAGTCTATATTACTGTCTATAAGGTGGGGAGAAAGGAGAGTATGAAAGCAAGTTGTTGCAATAAATAGGGATAATATTATAAATATCCTGTATACGACAGAGTGAGTATTTCTTTTCCTGTTCTACTTACCACATAAATTTAGTATAGAGAAAGGTGGGTAGCAAAATTGATGTTGAGTTTTTGTAAAATATTTATTTTTTAGTGTTTCTGAGCCCAACAAAGTAGTATTTGGAAGAATGTCTCTCTGTCTATTGTTATTACAGAAACAAACGAGTAGATTTTTATGAAATATTTTCGCCACATCTAGAGAAACTTTTAATTTCTTTCCATAACTAAATATTTAAGGCTACTTTCGTTAAATAAAAACACAAAATTTTAATTTTCTCAAAATATATAGTTTAGACCAAATTTTATTAAAAAACTAGAATAAATACATTGATTTTAAAATATAATAATCTAAGGAAAAAATAATAAAACACAATTTTTTATTTTGTAACTTTCACTTTTTATTAGTCTAACCGACCAATGGCTTCTTACTGTCTGTAATACAGCCTCGTCAATGCCTTAGCAGGCGAAACCATTGGTCGGTTAGACTAATAAAAAGTGGAAGTTACAAAATAAAAAAATTGTGTTTCATTATTTTTCTTTAAACATGAAATTCCACCTAGAACCTTCGGTCTCAACAATAATGAATATATATTTTAATAATCTGCCTGCCTGATTTTAAAAATGGACAGAATCCATCAATCGAGCTCTACCGATTTTGATAAAATGTGAAAATTGTTAAATATATACACATCTACGAGGCACGTTAGAACCTAGTCAAGTCACTAAATTAGTGATACACACAATTTAAAAGTTCAGAAAACCTGTGTCAAAACAATCTTACTCTATTGAGTGATCTGTTAATACAATTTAACAATTCCTACAAGGCCTTAAACCAACGGTTAGATATTACATTTAGATCGCAACTTGTTTTATATTGTACGATGGAACTTGGTAAGTAGCATGATGGCACACATCAAGTTGTGCAATTTAATTGACGTATCCGATTAAAGAGCGAGACAGAATAATTTCACCAATAATAGGTTCGCTGGTCAATTCATAGTCTAGAATTTCACTGTACGTCTACGAGGGGGTTGGAGTAACTAGAATTTATCTAAATCACTAATTATTAATTTAAAATAAATTAATATTATAAGTACAAGATTAATTGTATCGTAAGAACGTTATACAAAATATACTACTTTATAAAAACCGAATGCACACATGTTGGTTATAATAAATAACAGTCTGTTAACTATTGATTAGATTTTATCTGTTTAAGCGAAACGAAGGATATCGAAGATTGGTATTCAGGCTTTTAACTCGGCAACTGCCGCAACGATAAAAAGAGAATAATGATTCAACGTGATTCGACTGTAGACGTTAAAAGTTGCGTCAACGACGGCGTCGGTAATCGATAATGCCACATATCTGCCACATCTCAGTCACGATGATTGGGGGGGGGGAGTCTGATTTGTAGAATCAATCACTCAAACATACTTTTAGCTGTACTACAGTCCTTGATAACATAAAAAAATGATTTGACGTAATAATTTTATGTTCTTAATCTGTCAAGATAGAAAGTGCTTGGATAGCTTTCATTTTTACTTTTTTTTACAGTTGGAAAATAACTCGGTTTTATAACATTATAATTCGATGTTGTAAAGCAATTACACTTAAAAACAAATACTATTGACACTTATTAATAGGATTTGATATAAAATTACGGAATTTTTTGAAATTATAGTGTCATTTGGAAAAAGGAAAACTAAAAATAAAACAAGTAATAAGAGTGAAAAATGTTAACTATAAACTATAAAAAAATATACAATACATATTTATTTGTGGTATTATTTATTTACATAAATACATGTTATAATTTGTTTGTTGTTGTTTAATTTGTATAATTTTATTGCAAGTATTGTTGATTTTATTGTACAGTTTTTAGGGAAATTGTTGTTCATTGTTTAATACTACTAACTTGTTGTGATGCAGTTTAACAATATTGATTGAATGGTGAGTCAAAAATTGAATGTTTTTGGCGGATACGATGATGTATTGCAAATAATTTACTGTCAAAAAGTAATTAAACTGATCTCCCAAGGAACAGTGAAAGTTGTATAGCTACGAGATACGGTATTGTCAAGTGATTGACACGTAGGGAGTGAAGGCTCCTTTACAGCATTGTGGCCTACCAGGGAAGAGACAAACATACGGGAGAGGTTAGCGATGGTATTTTTATATATACTATACGTTTCCAGGATCTTTAAAGCCTAGCCGACATCAACATAGTATGTAGTCTACAATTAAGTATTTCTGTTTTCTCTCTCTCTCTCTCTCTCTCTCTCTCTCTCTCTCTCTTCTCTCTCCCCCCCTCTCTCTCTCTCTCTCTCTCTCTCTTCTCTCTCTCTCTCTCTCTCTCTCTCTCTCTCTCTCTCTCTCTCTCTCTCTCTCTCTCTCTCTCTCTCTCTCTCTTCTCTCTCTCTCTCTCTCTCTCTCTCCTTCTCTCTCTCTCTCTCTCTCTCTCTCTCTCTCTCTCTCTCTCTCTCTCTCTCTCTCTCTCTCTCTCTCTCTCTCTCTCTCTCTCTCTCTCTCTCTCTCTCTCTCTCTCTCTCTCTCTCTCTAAAAACTTCGTCATTTACTAATACAAATATTTTTAATATTGTTACCACTATGAATCCAGAATGACTTTATTGTGATTGATTGTCCTGATTTTACGTTAATAATTACAAGTTGTTTTACACATAAAGTGTTCTCACCCTTCTTGCAACTCTCGCAGATTCTTGTAAAGGAAATTCTTTCTCCCACGTATGTCTGGGATCTTATGAACCTCTAGCTTATGTCCACTTTATCAATTGACCTTATTCTTGCTCAGCTTAGCGTTTATATAGAACTGTCACCATCGTACTTGCTAGGTAAGCAATTTCACCAGTTTTCAGGTCTGCCAGAATAATTTTTGTTACTCTGGCTTCTAAAAAAAAACTTTAAACTATATCCCTAACTAAATTTAACCCTAATTCCTAACAGTGGCACATTTTGTCTACATCACGAGTTATTTCATTGTTTCAGTAACTCGAGATTTGGTGGTTAGTTTGTATAAATAGGAAGAAAAGTTCATTTTTTTCTAAAAATGCGAAAACGATTTTGTTCAAATTATATTAAAACATAAAATCTATGACGACGAAAATTGTAGGCCTGAGGATAAACCAGTGATTGATAAATTACTTTTGAAAACGTAGTACGGTAGTTTGAATAAAAACATCCAAAAGTTATTTCTTATTATTATTATGTGAATGAATGATAAACAAAAAAATTGGAAAATCACAAAAATCTGGATAATTTCTTTGTTGTTTTTTTTCGATAGAGTCAGTTCTTCTTTGGCCTGCGTTCATAACAAAAACATCTCTGTGTTATTCCTTAAGAGAAGATAAAATTTGTAAATTTTACATATGTAGGCAAAGTTATGTCATAGGTAAAAAAAATCGATGTACAATGTTTTGCTGATATAGCCATTTTGAGGAACTCAAAATAGCTAGGCAAAGTTATGACCTTAATTAGGCTAGCTAGGTTATTTGTACAGTCATTGATAACATCAAAACGATTCAACGATTTCGGGCGTAATAATTTAATTTTCATAATTCACCAAATCAAATAAAGGATAGAGTAAAACTTGAACACAAGATCTCACAAAATTACGTTTACTTAATCAAACGCGTTTCAACAACAAAGTCGACATCCTCAGTGATACATGAGCTACAGTAACTAAACTTATTATTGTCGTTGAAACGCTTCTGATTAAGTAAACGTAATTTTGTGGTATCTTGTGTTTGAGTTTTACTCTATCTAAATATTATCTCACAAGTCTAGCTCAGTATTTATTTATAAAGGAAATAAAGCTTGGAAAGTCTGTGCAGTTTTCACGTATACATTTTTACTTTATAAGTACTATCGAGAAGTAACCTTTGTCGGCATCACATGACAATGAATAGTTTTGAAAATAAAGTGTTTAGCGGATTCGCCCAATTCCGTGAACCAAAAAGTGGTTGCTGGAGTAATTTCTATCTACAGCCAAGTTATTATCTACAGTCCAAACCAGCCAACTTCGAATGTGGGCATATTTTATTTATATCTCAATGCTTTTTCAATTTTTTCAGTAACATTAGACCAATATTTAAAATTACATATTTTTAAATCGGCGATTTTGCTTATATTTGATTAAAAATTAACCTTTATAAAAGATCAAAATGTTAGATCAGAGGATAAACTAATTATTCATAACATGATTAGAAAAATCTTGGTATTTGACCAATAATTTATTCCTGCAGTTAATCCATTTTAATTACTACTCTTTGAAAAATATTAAAATTATAAAAACGAAGGCTTTTTTAAAAATTTTATTGATACACTGTTATCCTTTGATGTCTAAATAAACTTCGGCCACTGACAATAAAACCTCAATTTTAATTCAAATAGGATTTATGATGAGGCCGTATTTATGGTACACGCGAAGATAGTCTAAGCCCTTATTACAAGTATATATAGATATTTTCCAGCGTCGCTAGTTCATTTTCACATTTTGTTTTACAACTATCGAATTAATATTTTTAATAATGATTGGTTTCTATTTTATTTTTGGGAATAGGTGAGTGAGAAAGTTGTGCAATATTTGTGAATGATTGTGTTTTGATTATTAACTAATTTGCATCTATTTCCATTCAACGTAAATAATTTTACAAAACTCTCTACGTTTTAAACTCTTCATTTTCTTACAATTGAACTCTACCCTCTTCAGCAGATGTTAGAAACTTGTCTCTATTATTCTTTTATCGAAACTTTCTTCACATTAGATATTTACTTTCTGTTAAGAAAGTTTTTTGTTTGAAAAGTCGCTGTGCCTCCACCAATTAAGAATTCTTTTAATAATAAATGCCAGTAAAAATGTTATTTGAATCGCAGTATGTAGTTAGCGGGAACTCAATCTTTTGCTAAAATACAAATTACTTTGAAAAACCCTGTGGGTTTACTTCAAGGAGTACAATCTAGAGATGTAGCTGAATCTACAACTATTTCCATGTCCTCTTGGTTTAAAATCCTCTTCTTCATCTTTCCTATCAGGTTCTCTTGTCCACCTCTTGTTCTTTTCCAACACTGATTAAAGTGTTCGAGAGTTAGGGGTACTTTTATATGTTCTTTTCTTCATAACCTAAAAGTTTTTGGTTTTACACAACAACAACAACAAAAATATTTTGAATAAATGTTACTATGATTGAATTATAATCTGTAAATTCCAACTAAATATTTTTATATCTTTCACTGAAATTCGGGCACATGAGTTTATAAAATGAATTATCTGATTCTACCCATAAGAGTAAATTGTCACCATAATTTGGGTCAATGTATACAGAAGGTCAACAATAACTATGTTTTTAGGCTCACATGGCTTCTAGATTTAAATGCAATTACCAAGCTATATTTTATAATTCTAAGAATATTTTTCTTCCAATCTTCACTCTTGTACAAACTTTATTTTATTTTTAAAGTGTTACATATAATTCTAGCAATAATAATAAACGATAACTGATATTATAATAAACCGAATGTTGTAGACTGTTACCAAATATCGAAATGCAAATGTCAAAACCGGTGCCATTTTAAATGGTTTTTCTTTTCATTTCTACTTTGTTATTCCACATGTAACACACAAATTTAGATACGAATTTACAGATTTCAAATCTGAATGCATCTAACCTCACCTCTTTATTATAACGAATATTGAAGTTATTCTTGAAAATGTAATTTCGAACTACTCCCAAGAAAATTTAATATTGGCATAGTTATAGGATTGGGCACGAGCGAGACACCTACAGAGCTTAACGAGTGGGAACTCCTTCACATAAACACAGCTTCGAGGCCCGCCAATAGACACGAATTTAGACTTTTTAATATTTACACATATGAGAGACCCGTCAGAGCTTAGCAATGTATACAATTGAGAGATTCATTAAAACCGGATTAACAGTTGTTTTAAACAAACTTGATCTACAAATACAGTTTAAAGTTTCCTAAAAATTCGTGAAAACAACTTTTGAGCGTACACATTATTACATTGTATAACGGTGTCGTTAGAATGACGTAATGGAGCCAATCAATTACGTTTTTCTGTTCTTATTAGCTCATTTTAATCCTCAATCTACATCCCGTACAGGACACACAATCCAGCACTGATTAAAATCTATTTTTTTATTGAAGCCGGTCTAGGTTTGATCGTTTTATTAACTGAAATCTGGATTACAATTAAACAGTGTATTTAGGCCAACCTATGGTTTATGTACAAAGAGAGATACAATGTAATTATTCCACAACAACAAACGTCACTGCTCATTATCAGTGCACAAACAACATCAGAGAGTAAAGGGGATTAGTTATCATCCGTTCCTAATTAAGTCAGGTTATGTAAAGCTTGTAGTAGTAGTATTCTGTAATGCAAGTAAAGCGGAAAATCTTAATTGGTGCATTGTTCAATGAAGATTAAATGATTGTTGTTTTGTAACTAATTTAATGTTAAAATGTTTCTTTTTGTTACTTAATGGCGACATTTCTTTCAATAGTAATCGTCTGATACAAAAAGGAAGAAAATAAAGTAAACTCGTGGTCTTTGACTAGTCAATTATCGTCAACTACGGAAAATAACCAGAGTTGGCAGGCTATGTTTCAAAAATATCTAATCTGGCAGTCTAGAAGTGGCCCTTATACAAGTTTCACAGCAGTATTATTTTTGCCAAAATATAAACTATTATTGTTATTATTAAGACTGGGGAGAGTGTTTTAAAAGCGCCTCCTGCACTGCGACCTAATTAGATCTTTTGTGCTCCCCTCTTGTTGGACTCAGGAGAGATCTATGTCTTTGACAAAATTGATCAAACCCCTGGTCGGGAGGTTTAGTAATTCTTCTTCCGAAATGAAGATAAATTCTAGAAATTTATGTCTTTTTAGGCATAAGGCCGGGCACTCCATGATGATGTGTTCCATGCGTTCCACCTCTTCACCACAGTATATACTAAGTTCGTTTCTTTTTTGTTATAATTGAATTTTGTTGTGTGATAATTATATTCTGTAAAAAGACCTCCATCGATGGAATCGACTAATTGTGCGGCTTAATGATGGACCTAGGGTGGCCTTCACAAAGTGAGTGTTTGACCTCTAGACAGTGCACAAAAAAGGTATAAACCTCAGTGTACTGAATGCAGGAAACAAATACAATATTTTCCAAGTACTTTTCCCTGTAAATTATACAGATATTTTTTGTATAAAAAAAATGTTAAACTTGAAACATCGAAGACGATTTTTGTGTGGATATATCTGTTTTGAGGTCACCTGAGTCCTAAAAAGTGTCTTTTTTTAGAATAAAGTCCGTCTGGTGTGTCCATTTTATGTCATACAATCAGCGCCCTACAACTGCAATGTGTAGGCATATTTTAATCAATTTTAATATGTTGGTATATTTTGACCATATCTCTTGACCATATCTCTTGACGTTTTATTATTTTTTCAAATTAAAAATATGTGTGTAGCCGTTGTGAGAAAAAAATTACTATATTCCCAAAACGATTCTTACGATTTAGATGAAATTCTGTACCTAAATAAATGAGTTTCTACAAAAAAAACTGTTTCGTAAAGAACATTTTTTTTTTTTCCACTTGATGAGTCAAGATGTGTTTAAGTCGAAACGCTAGGATAACCAATGTATATTAAGAAACCTAATTTATTAAGGTGAACTTTCTGATTTAGTTTACAAGATTGATATTATATTATTTTACGTTTAACAATACAAGTGTATGTACATAGAGACACGAAATCAAAAAATCAGAAGCCTGTTGAAAACAGAATCAGAACCATTGTAATTAAATTAATGACTCGATATAAATTTCACTGAGGCCATCTTCTTTTTTTATGATTCAATTAATTATTTAAAATACGCGATTGTTTTCAAATTTCCTTTTTTCCAATTAACTTTTTACTTTTGCAGACGTATGGCAGGATGGAGATTGGAATATGATTGTGTTTTTAATTTAAACATTAATAGCGTTTGTAATTTCCGTTTTCAAATTTTTAGTTAATGATGGCTATTTCATATTATTAGTGTAATTATATTGTTCATTAATCAAAATTTATTTGTACAATTGAACGTAAGTAAATAGTGCACTTTCTCAATTTCCCTAAACCAAACTAAATAAAAAACGAAACAAACTAAAACTAATCGTCAACAAAAAAGCAGGTTTGATAGTTGCTAAACAAAAAGTTAAAATAAACCACAGACACCGCCTAATAAAACTTATTATATATTTAAATAAAGCCAACAGAAAAAGAGTATTCCAAGGAGCGAGTGCAGGAGTTAGTGCTTCCCACAATACCTTCTGTCTGTAAGGAATCTGCTAGACTGCAGACCAAAGCCAGCACTTTCAACCTACTGCCACTGTCAAGAGTAAAAAGAAGAGGATTTTGCTTGTCTATGTGACGGGGAACGTATTTAAAGTAAAGTAGATCCTAGGCGGGAACACGTGACGGGGATTAAAGGCATTTGGAGCCTTGTAATGGCGCCGGAGTTCTGAGGCAATTCCAAGGCTGCATATAGTGTTTGCAGGACGACTGCACTATAAAGGAGAAGAAACTTCATTTAACACGGTGATGGAGAAACAAACGACAGAATTGGCTGAGGAAAAAGTATGTTGACTCCAGAACATTATTTGAAATAAATAACCAAAATGTGTTATGATTTCCACAAAAGTTAGCAAAAGATAAAAATAACTTATACCAATAAAACTTATGTATGTATTTATTTTTTATGATTACATATATTACTGTTTTTATTTTAGTCTTATGTGAAGATACACAATTTAATTTAAGAACAACAACAACAAAAATGTAAAAGTTTGCAATTTGATTAAAACACGCCCAATGGTTTGGGTTGTAAGGCACTGCTGACAGATAGATCTAAAATAATTTTCTTGAGTCAGAACATCTCAAAAAGGATAATTCCGGGAAACAGTCACCACAGGTTTTTCGACTTCTCACATAACTTCCTCTGTGATAAGTTTATATGAGAAAGTTAAAATCGGCACCATTTTGTTATTAAAATGGCCGCATATAACCTAGTGAAAAGTTATTGAATGTTACTCAAATAATTCAAATTGTTTAAGTCAATCTAAATAAATCAATAACGATTGATTTACTTATTATTTAAAATTCACTTGCTACAGTTTGCACTTATGAACTACTGACTATCGTAATTTCCCCAACTCCTAACTTGCAAATTCTGTGCATATAGAGTACCTATAAAGTGTCCACAGAGTACCATAAAATGACAGCAAAGTTCTGTTATTACCTAAGTCTGTATTCTGTGTAAACCTAATAATAATAATCAAAGTATTATTTTACTGTAAAATCGATATTTTTCCGCCATCATATTTGTCCAAACTATGATAAAATATTTTTAATAACTATGGTTAAAACTGAACAAAATATATTATAGGGTTCTTCGAAAATATGTAAATAAACTTCATAAATGTTTTTATTTGCAAAATAAAATAAAAATGCAATAAACATATCTTCCAACAGTCTCCCAAAATTTTCTCTGTTTTGAATTTCTAAAATATATTTTTTTTAATCAATGTGACATTGGGATCAAATTAGGTACACAATTTGTATGTAGCATTTTTTAGCAAACTTTATTTTTACATTGTCAATGCCCAACCGGGGCTGGAGCGTTAAGGAAAGTTAAAATTAATAACCAATTACAAAGTTTTTTTCCCCCAACACAACAAGTAATATATATGTTCAAACTATGATATGATGATATGGAGGTTATTCATTATCTGAGGTATTAGTTATTTAATTAGGTTACATCATTTATTCAGTGCAAAACACAAAACAAAGAGTTAAAACAATAAAACTGTGTTTAGTCAGTTTTACACTTTGTGAAGTCTTAATTTAAACGAGGTCCTACCAGCTGGGAATTTAATTATTGACCTGAACCTGCTTCTGTATTTTACTCGTGTTTTCCACCCTCGCGAAGGAATTTAATGAAGAGGAAATAAAAAAATATATGTGACGCTTCGAAGGTAAAATTAAACTACTTGGGGGAAAATTATACAGTAGGAAAACCTATACAATGGGAAGCTAGAATTATACAAAATATTGAAATACATTTTGAACTTACAGTAGCAAATAATAAATGTGTAATTGTTTTCAACTGTTTTAAATTATTTTTAAAGGCTTCAAATCGCATTATTGTTTTAAACTTTAAAATCAATAGAGGCTCTTAAATGTTTATCAAAGAAAACAAAGTGATTGGCTCCATCATGGAACTTACACAGACCATTATGTAATGCAGTACAAGCAGAACCTCTACGTGTAATGACAAAAAATTAGTTATTTATGCTTTATTGGTATATCTAAATTGTATTGGTAGATCAAGAAACCTAATCCAGTAAGGAAAGTTTGTTTAAAACCGTCGATACACAGGTTTTTAATCCTCGTATATATATATATATATATATATATATATATATATATATATATATATATATATATATATATATATATATTACTTTCTGTCTCGGTATTCTCAACGAATATACTTTTTTTTTATCCTATTCCATACAAATTTGACTATCTGTTAATATTTGTGAAATGTTTACTTTAGTTATTTACGATAGTTTTTAACTAAATTTATTTATATTTTGACTTTTATGGGACCACAATTATGTTATAAGATTTCTATTTTGGTTTTAGATAAAACTGCTTTCTGATATTCTAATACTATGTTCATATTCTACCGAAAATTTTCTGAACAGAAATACTGTAATTTTAAACCCGTACTTACACAACGGCGGATAGAGATTTCATAGGATTGGAAACACCTAACAAGAATATCACTATTTTTAACTGTTTCAAAGTAAGCACTTTTTTGACAGCACAATTAATTATATTTGGCGCTAACAGATATACTGTAATTCCAAACTCATTAATTATGTTCATAATGACAGAATTAATATTTTGACATGAATTACAAAGAGTTATTAAATTCCTTTACACATCAAGCTTGCTCTCTTACCTAGTGTCGAACTACCATGAGATTTCGTACCATATTGAATGAATTTAAAAAGACAATTATTCGCCTTTAAGTTAAAGTCTATTGATAGTAGTATAAAATGTACAATTTCGTTCACAATTTTAATATTTTGTTCAATAAAACTATATACAAAAGTCAGCAATGAAAGGAATACAATTAAAGAAACCATATTTTTAAAGAGTATAATTTTACTCCGTAAAACATCATTGAGAAAAATTCTGTTAGATTTAATTTTGACGTCTTTTATATTAATATTCTTTCATAACTTAAAATTAATATTTTAGCAAAGAAGATTTTGCTTGGCTTAGTCTCTTTAAAAGCATCCTTAATTAAGACTCAACTGTCTTTGTAGGTAGAGGGGACGCAATTAAAAGTTATTCTTTCTTAGAAACTTAGAATAATTTAAGATTATTATTGTTATTATAAGATAACTAAGTGTAATAATGAATTTAAGTTAAATTTTCAGATGCATAATAATGCCATGTATTTCTGTTATAATTATTGAGTATAGGATTTATATTTTATTAGGAATAGATGTGGGATAAAGAGAGGGACAATGAATGAAGCTGTATTTAAATTTTGATTGAATTTTTCTGATTTTCAAGAGGGTACTACATGAATACACTACAGTACCATACATCAAAATTCAAGACGGACGATGAAATGTCGAAAATCATTTTTTTCAGTATTTGAGAACACGAGACGTAAAAATCATTGACAATTTCTACTATTATCAAATTTACTTCATTATTCGTGTATTGGTTAAGTGATAAAAGGAAAGAGTGTAAAGTAAAGGCTCCTATTCCTTGATTACTCTAATAGCGTCAGGCTCAGAAGAGGGCAAGAGTTAGTGACATGATAGGAAAGATGAAAGAGAGGGATCTAACCCAAAACGATATGCTAAATAGTTGTAGATTCAGCCAGAATTTTCAGGATTGTCATATAGTGAGACTGTGTGGGCTACAATGTTATAATGTATATGAATGGCGTTCGTTGCTATTTTTGATGAGAGAAGGTACTAAAAATACATTCTAATTGGAATTCATGCTGTTTATATACAAAATTTGTTTTTGTGGTTAGTAATTTCGTTGAGTGTGTGTATTGATGTTTAAGCTTGTAGAAGCTCAGTAAGTTACGGTGTTAACTTAACTTTGTGAGAACTACAACTACTAATTAAGGAGTGGAGTGAATTATAATTGGGAGGGTTAAAATTGCAGAGACAGCTATGTGATGCATTTACCACACATTATCCAAATAATAGTCATGGTCCTTCAGAGATCACAAAATCATTATTATTGTTGTATCCATAACTACAGATATTACAAAACTATAACCTAAAATGTTTTTTCAGTCCAATTATTTAAATAATTGAGGTTAGTAGGACACATTCTGCAAAATTCGTAAGGCAACAGCACTGTTAGACAGCTGTATGGTGTTCATCTTGGAAAAAGGGGGAAACCAATGTCTCTTCTTTAGAAGTCAATACAATCTGGCGTCATTTATAAGTGTACAAAATTACAAAAATACTCAATGTTAGGAATTACTAAATTACAAATAGTGTCGTATTATAACATGGTTTTATTAGACATGTGGCATCGTTTGTATATTATGTACCTACTACAGAAAGTTTCGATAGTATAAAACAACCTCCCTTATTAAGTGATAAATTTATGGCATAAAATGAAAAACACCAACAGCCTGGTAACCTAGAGCCATGTAGGAAACTAAACCTAATAATGAAATCCATGTTTAAAGCTAGGTTTGAATTATAAAAACAAAACTACAAATTACAAATATGATCTTTAAAAAAATCTTGATAAAAAAATACTGCCACTAGAATATTATAGTGTGTCCTTAAGATCTTACAAGAAAACTCCACAAGAACTGCTACTTTACAAGAAAACTCCACAAGAACTGCTACTTACAAGAAAACTCCATAAGAACTGATACTTTACAAGAAAACTCCACAAGAACTGCTACTTTACAAGAAAACTCCACAAGAACTGCTACTTACAAGAAAACTCCACAAGAACTGCTACTTTACAAGAAAACTCCACAAGAACTGATACTTTACAAGAAAACTCCACAAGAACTGCTACTTTACAAGAAAACTCCACAAGAACTGCTACTTACAAGAAAACTCCACAAGAACTGCTACTTTACAAGAAAACTCCACAAGAACTGCTACTTTACAAGAAAACTCCACAAGAACTGCTACTTTACAAGAAAACTCCACAAGAACTGCTACTTACAAGAAAACTCCACAAGAACTGCTACTTACAAGAAAACTCCACAAGAACTGATACTTTACAAGAAAACTCCACAAGAACTGCTACTTTACAAGAAAACTCCACAAGAACTGCTACTTACAAGAAAACTCCACAAGAACTGATACTTTACAAGAAAACTCCACAAGAACTGCTACTTTACAAGAAAACTCCACAAGAACTGCTACTTTACAAGAAAACTCCACAAGAACTGATACTTTACAAGAAAACTCCACAAGAACTGCTACTTTACAAGAAAACTCCACAAGAACTGCTACTTTACAAGAAAACTCCACAAAAACTGCTACTTTACAAGAAAACTCCACAAGAACTGATACTTTACAAGAAAACTCCACAAGAACTGCTACTTTACAAGAAAACTCCACAAGAACTGCTACTTTACAAGAAAACTCCACAAGAACTGCTACTTTACAAGAAAACTCCACAAGAACTGATACTTTACAAGAAAACTCCACAAGAACTGATACTGTACAAGAAAACTCCATTTTATAAATCGTAGAAAATCGATTACGACGATTGACTGTTTTCAACTACTTCAGTTTAAAGTAGTGTTTTCTTTCCTATTCTTACAAAATATCGTTATGTAATTTGACATTATAAAATATGTGTTTTCTAGAAATGGTAGTTTTGATGGTTGCAAACAGATTCCCAAATATTATATCAAGTCATATATTCATTTTAAATAAGAAGTGGTGAGATTTGCAGGCAACTGATTGGATTGATTTTGTTCTGCTTTTGCATATTATGGTAGTAAAGTCAATGTTGTAACTATAAACGTACTATAGACTCGTTCTTGTTGTTTAATGGCGGAAAACCTCTCATCACCTTGTAAAAAGAAAAGAATAAAATAAAGTTCCCTAGCTTTCGAATACACTTTTTAAGCAAATAGAGAATTAAAAAAACCGACGGCAGAGATAACGGTTAAAATGAGAAGTGTTATTTTGCAAAACATAAAGATCTGAAGTCTTATTTGTGCATTAAGAATTTAATGTTAAATTGGGAAAAAGCCACTATACAAGTGCAATTACTCAAAGAAGGGATTAAAGTGTAAACAATACTCAATAATTATGGAAAAATTATAACTTAAAATATAATAAAATATTTTAAATCGTCGGCATTAAAAAAATAATGGTCATCTTCAGCAATCTCCATAGCACACCTTAATTTGCAATATTATTTTACATTAGACCCAAGTAACCTACCTGTTATCTATTTATTTAAATTTAGCTTTCTATCTTTGCCACTATTCTATGTAGTGTTGGAAACTGGACGAGGCCATCTTCCACTGGTACCTGCGGAAGTAGGCTTAATATACTTTAACTTTAAAATCGCTTTTAGGTAACTGGACGAGTCCATCGCATCATAAAAATAGGCGACCCTTTCTAAAGTAATAAAACAGAGTTTTTCTTAAACCTCAGGTACCTCATGCCCTCGTCCAGTTCCATAACAAATACTATGATTGATATATTACTTCCCCAGAATATTCGAAATACAGGTTACATAATCGTAAACATTTTCGACCTCCGCCTCTTGATTAATCTTAACGGTTCATTATTTTCATGCAAGGTGTCGTTGGACGTTGTGTTTGTCGTTGTTGTCTGTACGTAAGCACGATAGCAACCATAAAAAAGTAAGATTAAAACGTGATATTAGGTATACTATAGTGTGCTAATACAGAGCCCTATTGAAGTTAACAAAAATCAAATATAACATGCCGTCATTTCGGCCATTTTAAGTAGTTTTTAGTTCACATCTCGTGTTAGTCAGCTTATAACACACTATATTACATAAATATTTGCAGATATTGCTGGATGTATTGATACCATCCATACATCTCTACGATTACAAGATATTGTTATTTATGACATTTTCAACCCTAACTTCCAAAGAAATTGTGAAATTCGTATAGATACGAGATCTGACAGGACATAGTTACTGACACAAGCGTAGCGAGTGGATACTTAATTTTGCACATCTATCTGACGTCAAGAAATAAGTTTTATTATTTTGTTCAGAAAACCAGTGTAACAACTGTTTTGTAAATTTACTTCAAGGTCAAATAAATCAACTTTTGGGCGTTACATTTAGATCGGCTTGACTTACATTACATTGGTGTAATCGATTGTGTAAGTATCATAGTAGCGCCCGTTGACTTGATTTTAAGTTGTTATACTCTAATGTTACCACTAATTTTATTTGATAAAACATATCCCTTAAATTTGTCACCGTTCTCTGTACGCTTCTTTTATAATCTATTTCAGTTTTTAAAGCCATTTTGACGATTCAACTGAAGAAGATAGGTAATCTCAAGATTATTCATAGTCGTACAAATTGACGTTTTAAACTTGTTATTGATTATACAGGGTGTTACAAAAAGGTTGGGCTGGCTATGCATTTTCATATTCAATGTGTGATTCTAAGCTGAAATTGAAGAATTTTTTTTTTTCAATTTCCACTTTGTTTAGCAGCAAGACGCCATTTTGTTTTTTACAAAAGATAAGATATCGAGTTCACATTTGGAATAAACGTTTTGTATGTTACGATTTTCAAGTGTACCAAATACAAAGAATTTATTTTTATAATTTTTCAAAATTGCGGCCGTTAAAAACTTTTAACGTGGAATATCTTGAAAACCGTTAACTTTACAAAAAATATACAAGAGACAAAATATTTTTTGTCGATATTTCGGTTATCCTTTGACCTACTGAAACTACAAAAAAGCATTGTGTCTGTTGTTAAAAACTAAAAATATTTTGTCTCTTGTACATTTTTTGTAAAGTTAACGATTTTCAAGATATTCCACGTTAAAAATTTGTAACGGCCGCCATTTTGAAAAATTATAAAAATAAATTCTTTGTGCTTTGTACACTTGTTAATCGTAACATGTAAAATGCTTATTCCAAATTTCAACTCCATAAAACATCACTGAGAAAAATTCTGTTAGATTTAATTTTGACGTCTTTTATATTAATATTTTTTCATAACTTAAAATTAATATTTTAGCAAAGAAGATTTTGCTTGGCTTAGTCTCTTTAAAAGCATCCTTAATTAAGACTCAACTGTCTTTGTAGGTAGAGGGGACGCAATTAAAAGTTATTCTTTCTTAGAAACTTAGAATAATTTAAGATTATTATTGTTATTATAAGATAATTAAGTGTAATAATGAATTTAAGTTAAATTTTCAGATGCATAATAATGCCATGTATTTCTGTTATAATTATTGAGTATAGGATTTATATTTTATTAGGAATAGATGTGGGATAAAGAGAGGGACAATGAATGAAGCTAGGTTTAAATTTTGATTGGATTTTTCTGATTTTCAAGAGGGTACTACATGAATACACTACAGTACCATACATCAAAATTCAAGACGGACGATGAAATGTCGAAAATATTTTTTTCAGTATTTGAGAACACGAGGCGTAAAAATCAGTGACAATTTCTACGATTATCAAATTTACTTCATTATTCGTGTATTGGATAAGAGATAAAAGGAAAGAGTGTAAAGTTAAGGCTCCTAGTCCTTGATTACTCTAATAGCGTCAGGCTCAGAAGAGAACAAGAGTTAGTGACATGATAGGAAAGATGAAAGAGAGGGATCTAACCCAAAACGATATGCTAAATAGTTGTAGATTCAGCCAGGATTTTCAGGATTGCCATATAGTGAGACCTTATGGGCTACGATGTTATATGCATGTAACGTATATGAATGGCATTCGTGGCTATTTTCGATGAGAGAAGGTACTAACAATGCATTCTAATTGGAATTCATGCTGTTTATATAGAAAATTTGTTTATATTGAGTGTGACTACAGTCGGTACTCGGTGAAATTCCATAATAAGGCAAAACAAAAATGATAAAGCACTTATAATTTCAGAAATAATTGTTTGTGAAATTATAAGTGCTTTATAATTTTTGTTTTGGCAAATTTGTTTTGTGGTTAGTAATTTCGTTGAGTGTGTGTATTGATGTTTAAGCTTGTAGAAGCTCAGTAAGTTACGGTGTAAACTTAACTTTGTGAGAAGTACAATTACTAATTAAGGAGTGGAGTGAATTATAATTGGGAGGGTTAAAATTGCAGAGACAGCTATGTGATGCATTTACCACACATTATCCAAATAATAGTCATGGTCCTTCAGAGATCACAAAATCATTATTATTGTTGTATGCATAACTACAGATATTTCAAGACTATAACCTAAAATGTTTTTTTCAGTTCAATTATTTAAATAATTGAGGTTAGTGAGATACATTCTGCAAAATTCGTAAGGCAACAGCACTGTTAGACAGCTGTATGGTGTTCATCTTGGAAAAGAAACCAATGTCTCTTCTATAGAAGTCAATACAATCTGGCGTCATTAATAAGTGTACAAAATTACAAAAATACTCAATGTTAGGAATTACTAAATTACAAATAGTGTCGTATTATAACATGGTTTAATCAGACATATGGCATCGTTTGTGTATTATATACCTACTACAGAAAGTTTCGATAGTATAAAACAACCTCCCTTATTAAGTGATAAATTTATGGCATAAAATGAAAAACACCAACAGCCTGGTAACCTAGAGCCATGTAGGAAACTAAACCTAATAATGAAATCCATGTCTAAAGCTAGGTTTGAATTATAAAAACAAAACTACAAATTACAAATATGATCTTTAAAAAAATCTTGATAAAAAAATACTGCTACTAGAATATTATCGTGTGTTTTTAAGATCTTACAAGAAAACTCCACAAGAACTGCTACTTTACAAGAAAACTCCACAAGAACTGCTACTTTACAAGAAAACTCCACAAGAACTGCTACTTTACAAGAAAACTCCACAAGAACTGCTACTTTACAAGAAAACTCCACAAGAACTGCTACTTTACAAGAAAATTTAATCTATTTCAGTTTTTAAAGTCATTTTGACGATTCAACTGAAGATGATAAGTAATCTCAAGATTATTCATAGTCGTACAATTTGACGTTTTAAACTTGTTATTGATTATACAGGGTGTTACAAAAAGGTTGGGCTGGCTATGCATTTTCATATTCAATGTGTGATTCTAAGCTGAAATTGAAGAATAATTTTTCAATTTCCACTTTGTTTAGTAGCTAGACGCCATCTTGTTTTTTTACAAAAAAAACTCACTGTAACTCTGGAAATAGATAAGATATCGAGTTCAAATTTGGAATAAACGTTTTGTATGTTACGATTTACAAGTGTACCAAATACAAAGAATTTATTTTTATAATTTTTCAAAATGGCGGCCGTTACAAATTTTTAACGTGGAATATCTTGAAAACCGTTAACTTTACAAAAAATATACAAGAGACAAAATATTTTTTGTCGATAATTCGGTTATCCTTTGACCTACTGAAACTACAAAAAAAGCATTGTGTCTGTTGTTAAAAACTAAAAATATTTTGTCTCTTGTACATTTTTTGTAAAGTTAACGGTTTTCAAGATATCCCACGTTAAAAATTTGTAACGGCCGCCATTTTGAAAAATTATAAAAATAAATTCTTTGTGCTTTGTACACTTGTTAATCGTAACATTTAAAATGCTTATTCCAAATTTGAACTCGATATCTTATCTATTTCCAGAGTTACTGTGAGTGTTTGTAAAAAAAAAAAAAAAAAAAAAAAAAAAAAAAAAAAAAAAAAAAAAAAAAAATTCTTCAATTTCAGCTTAGAATCACACATTGAATAGCCAGCCCAACCTTTTTGTAACACCCTTAGAACATGTATTTCGTGATCTACAGTTATTAAGTATTGTCAATTTATATGCATTTTACTACTGTGCTGTGAAAAATAACTACAGGACTTAATTGTAACATTTTCTAAATGGTGTCGTAACATAGCTGTTATGAAACTGTAACACTATTTATGACTATTGTACTCAATAGTAGGGATGAAGAGTAATGAAATTACATCTCGACCTGGTTACATTGTTTTGAGCTTTGAATTGTTCGTAATACCAACCATTCAACTGTTGATTGTTAGTTGATAATTTATTATGTAAAATTAACGTTATTCCCTTTGTATTGTCGCCACGTAGATATTCTATTAGTTTTTTTATTTAAATAAATATTTGTTTGGACGTAGCACTCATATAGGGAATTGATGAATTAAAAATGAGGAAAACTTATTTTTAAATTTGTCAAATATAACAAATGTGTTTATATACCGTTTTTATAAGGTATTTTATGAGATAGGGCTGGGTAAGTATAAGGATGTGTAGATTAATTCATTCGCTACGCTCGTTCCGGTATTTCTAACCTGGCAGTGTTTTTACGGTATTCTATTGTTTGGTAAAGAAATATGTTAAACAGAATATTGTTTTTTAAGCACTCGAACGCGTGTACGCCTGCATTTCAATGAATGCAATCTAAAGGCAGTATTATTTTTGCGTCGTGCCCCTGGATTCATCATGCAGTAGTTTGTAAATGCGGTGTTTATAGAAAACTTTTTTTTAAATTAAAACGAAATTCCATGGCATCTTGTACCTCCATTTCGTTTTACGGCACAGTAAAACAAATGACCTCGCTGTCATCATCACCTACGAAAAGAAGATTACAAACCCCAACTCTCGATAACTCTGATACCGTTAGTTGCGGAATAGAAAAAAAAAATTGGTCAAAATAGACGTGTCTTATATAACAAAATAATATTCTCAAAGGTAATTTTTCTAGGGATGTGTGTTCGTTTATTTGTTTGTGTGCTTGTTTTGTGTGGTCATTTTTTGGTGTGTTTGTTTCGTTGTTTTATTAGGTGTTCGTTATTTATTTGTGTCTTTGTATCTTTATTTGTGTGATTTTTCATTGTATGACAGTTTCTATGCTTGTGTTGCTTCCCTTGCTTATATATGTTTGAATTTTTATACAACTAATTTTTAGGTGTTAATTTATTTGTAGGTTGGTTTGTTTCTTTCTATATTAGCTTCTTCATTTGTTTGCATATTCAATTTTGCTTTCTTTTAATGTTTGTATTTTCTTCTGTCATTATCTTTCTTTGTTTATTTATTATGTATTTTTTCGTTCAGTATTAAGTTTTTTGTCTGTGAGTTTGTTCCTTTGTATATTTGGTTGTAACTTTACTTGTTTTTTCTTCTTTTTTTTAAGATCTTTACTTTTCTTGTGTGATAGTTTCTTGAGAATTTGTGTGTTTGTTACATTGTTTTTGTGTTTGTCTTCTTTTCTAGTGCGTTTGTTTATTTATTGTGTGTTTGTTTCATTTGTATATTTCTTTATTTGTGTGCATGTTTCTTTTTATATTGTTGTTTTCCTTTGAGTAACTATTCTTTGTGTATTTGTATTCTTCTGAGTATTTTGTGTGTTTCCTTTGTTGTATTTTTTATTGCATTCTTCCTTACTATGTGGTTTATCTTTATACGTTTGTTTTTATATGTATTTATTATAAGTACGCTTATATATTTTAATTTTGCACTAACAATTGCACGTTGTGAAACCGATGTTTTGAGATATGATATTTTAAGCGTTGATTTTTTCCGGAAATTACTGTCTGTCACGTATAATTCAGTTTTACTGTACTTTGTAAGTTTAATCACTTTTCCAATTGGTTACAGAGGCAGTTGGGGTTGGCGATTAGGAAGTGAGGAGAGGCCCTCTTTTCTCTTCTATTTTCCATGGATGATTGAAAGAACACATGTCATGTAAGTCCGTCTTATTTCATAAGTTCCTATTACCTAGTTTTATTTTACAACAATAACTACTAATTATTAAAAGAGCTGATTTTTATATTAAAAAAATATATTGATTTCATATTTCTGCGACAGTCGCGTAATTATTTACGATAGAGCCAATTTTGATGATTAAGGTATCAAATTGAACAGTTGTTACCTGTAGTTTTTCCGAAAATTATTTATGTTTCATTGGAAACACTAATTTTGTAATAAATGTAAATTTAAATAACATGCCTGATTATGGGTAATTAACATGTTCCACAACAAAAATAATTTGAAACATCTGTTAAATATTCTCAAATAAGTTTCAATTTGTAGTTTTGTTTGACAATTTATAACAGCTTATTTTATTGGTGTGGATTTGTATTGTGATTGGTAGCATATATCTCGCAAAATTAAACTGTTTAAATTCCTCAATAAGTTTTATTTTGTTGATTTGCTTGAGAATTAAGAACAGCTGTTTTAAATTATATTTAGGTTATTTTATATTTTGTTAACAATCTTTATCGGTTTGTTGTGACGGATTGCTTACATTTCGCAAAGCATTTTCTATGGCTTACTGTTTACAACTGAGTCTGAATTTATCTCGCAATATTTAACTACTTAACTGTACATAATGAGATAGCGCTGACCTTATTTGTGATTTATTGCTTAAAGTTTAAGGGTTTATATGACTTATTGTTAATGTGTGACATTGGTTAGGAGCTTTACAACCGCTTCGAACACTTACTGTTCGATGAGAAAATGCAAATGACAGAAATTATTGATGGGCAATAAATAGTTAAGAAGTAAACCATGAAATTCAACTATTTGTAACGAAGATTACCTCTGACTTCGGTAATATTTTTAAATTGTTTGTTCCTTTTATATTAAAAATCAATATTTTGAAATCATCTTTCTGGTGTATATAGCCTAGATAATTTTGTAGCAAACTGTTGTAACTTAAAACTGTTAAAATCCTTAAGCGGAAACTGCCTAGTAGTTATTACTGATTTATGTATTAAAGGTTACGTATTATTTTAAAAATTATAATTAAAATTTAATTTAATGGTAATAAATCAAGTTCTCTAGATTATCATGAAGTTTTAAATATTATAAATAAGATTAATAGTCATGAATGATGTATGTACTAAAGTTATATCATTACTATTAAAATTACAACACATAATATGAATTAAAAATTAGAAACATTCTTGAGATTGTCAGTAAAATGGATTGAGTTTTAAAATCTTTTTTAAAGATTAAATGAAGCAAAATCAAGCCATGTAAATTTTACCAACAGAAAGATAAACCCAACACAGGTTATAATAAATGGACACTTAATAGCCCCTGGAAATACAGCCAAGTACCTAGGAATGACACTTGATGCAAAGATTCATTGGAAGGAGCATGTTAATAAGAAGATAACAGAGCTGAATATTAAATTCAGGAAAATGAATTGGTTGCTTAGTAGGAGATCAACATTAGATCTACACAATAAACTTCTATTATATAGACAAATATTAAAACCAATTTGGACTTATGGGATACAGCTATGGGGCTGTACCAAGAAAACAAATGTTAAAGGCATTCAAACATTCCAAAATAAGGCTCTGAGGAGTATGGTTAACGCGCCATGGTTC
This sequence comes from Aphrophora alni, assembly GCA_963513935.1. Lineage (NCBI taxonomy): Eukaryota > Metazoa > Arthropoda > Insecta > Hemiptera > Aphrophoridae > Aphrophora > Aphrophora alni. Next base: position 5,514,999 of record OY740769.1, on the reverse strand, counting down.
GTGCGAAATGATGATCTCCATCGTGATCTCGGGATGAGTACTGTCTCAGAAGAAATTAAGAGATATGCAATCATGCATAAGAATAGACTGCAAAAACACGAGAACCCTGAAATGCTCCGTGTAATCAACAACACAGAAGATGTGAGGCGCCTGAAACGAACTAAACCTCTGGATTTGGTGAACGAGATTGTGTAAATAAGTAACCGCATGAACCTTGTTTGTAAAATATAGGACTCCATCAGTGGATGGTGTTCCAAACACTGCTTTCTTTAATATGAAATGTTAATTACTTGATAAGGCAAACTTAGTTGTAATTATTAATAAATAAAAAAATAAAAATAAAAAGTTTTAAAATAAGTAATTTTCCAATTTTAATATCTAACCGATATATGTGGTAACGAGGTGGTGATTAATCAGTTTTATAGTCAAAAAGTGTTTTAATTTGTTCTGTCAATACTCTACGTCATCTACGTAAACTAATATATCAGAAGATTAATTTTATTTAGTTAGTAGTTTAATTGTAAATGGATGTGTAAGAACGTATGTGCAACATTTCTGCAGAGTGTATTACAATAGATATTATGTTGCCCCGTCTGTTAATAATTCCAACTTAATATTACAATGCTAACCTGTTACAACGGTATTACATTACAATTAAATACCACATCCCTAAACTGCATGACTTAAGCCCCACTAAGATGCCAGCCTTATCAGCATGCATGCACACGTGTTATTATGTAAATTTAAATTGTTACATTTTCATAATTTGCTGTTTTCATTTATGTTTATTTACGCTTGTATTTAACAGTTAATATCAGATATTTATTTAACAACCATTGCGAGACATATTTGACTACATAATTTTGTTTGGTTAGTATTTTGATTGTAAATGGATGTATGAAAAATTTTGTGTATTGTTTTTGTACTATTTATGTTATTGTTTAGGACAAGGGTAACCCTCTGCTGATTTTTCTATTATTCCAAAACTGTAATATTTGTCAAATAACTTAATCTAACGAAATCTATATAACATTTTTATATCAGGTCTCTATTTAGGCTACACTTCAATAAAAAAATTTTTTTGAACATAATTTTCTACCAAAGTTCGTTTCACTAAAAACAATCAATAATTCATATTCCAGAATGAAAGCTATAAAAACACCACCAGGCAGTATAACGAGTGGAAAATTTAGTACATATAAACATGTGGTCCGGTGGCTTTAGTACAGTAATGAAATTACATTTTAGCTTACATCCTGGTGTTGTGGGGGATTACATAATTACGTAAAAGTTGTGTTTGCAAAACAAGATTTTACTTTAAATTGCAATAATTTGTAATATTTTATATTATTATTATCAAGTCAACCATTATAGGTTTACTTAATTGCATAATAGAGTGTACACACAATTGTTACAAATTTTTAACTAAATGTTTTCAATACATGCGAAGTATTGTTTTGCATTTAGATGTAAATCATTATGATTAGTCAAATATTTGTTATGTAAATCACATAATAAGCTATAAAAACTGATTCTAAAACTTTTTGACTTGTATAATAAAAGAACAATAATGTCCGTCTATGTGACTTTTTTTAATAATAAAGCAGTTACTTACTTTATAATTATATGACGCGTTTCGGAACTCGTTCCATCTTCAGAATATCGCTCTGCTGAGGTCGTTAAAACATTGAAATAAATTATTACACAACATATATACACATACACGCGCACATTAACACAGACAATATCACCGCGTGTGCACACCATCGATTCAAGTTAGTTTTGAGAATTCTTACTGAGATTAAATATAAATGTAATTAGATAATTACACAGGACTACAGTTCACTACACTTTTATAATGTTTCTAACTATTCGTTTAACTTTATTTTAAATCCGCTTCTAAAATTTATCAAATTACATCCCTTTCACATTGTTCTTTTCCGTAGTTCACATCACCTTTTTTTTTGTTGCGCTGATATCTTTACTTTTTAAATTTTATATATATATTCACAAAGCATATTTCACAGAACTTGATGTTTTAAAACCATATGCTATGGGATTAAAAAAAATGTGATTTTTCTTTAAAACCAGCCATTGTGAATTATTTTATTGAATTGTGATGTTTAATTATAACTTGTTTAACTAGTATGACATTAATAGTAGCTTAATAAAGTTAAATCAAATAGTAAGTCATGTTGCAGGAGTTTTCTTGTGTTTCCGCTCCTATCAAATTATGAGTGTTAGGACACTTGAAATAATTGTCATATAAAAGGACATTGCAAAGAGAAAAACGTATCTATAAATATATTGAACAATTTAATTTATAAAATACTTGTCACTATGTCCTTCTACATTTTAATCAAAATTAATATGTTTCGTTTTAAATGGTTTCGTGAAACAATTAATCATTATTAGCCACTTCCATTGAGACAATCTTTGTGAAATTGATGGCATCCGTGTATAATAAGGACACTCAGGTTTACTGAATCAGTTATATATGTGACAATGATTAATCGGATCTCCTTGGAGTGTCGCTGTTCCTCCATCATTCGGAGGAAATAAATCACTCGAAACTATTAATAAATTGCAATTCTGAGTTGTTCATTACAAGATTGCTTTTGTTTATTTAAAGTGGATAGTTTCATTTAAGAGATATTGACAAAGATTTGCTGTATTTAATATAATATAAATAATACTTTAAACGAGATTCCATCGGTAATCTCTACAGACAAGGCAGACCGATAAGTATCCGGCTATATTATATTTACAAATATACAGTCTTCTAGGACAATAATTATGCCTAAGTAGGCTAGTCTTCTTTGCCCCCCCCCTTCCCGGCTGATAAAGTGCTTAACACTATGACTTTGATTAGACCCATAACGATCAGTAGCAAACTCTGGTTGAGGAGATTGGTACAACGGTGACAAATTTCAACGTGCTTTTGCTTATTGACAAGACGTCTATCAGACCTAGGTTTTTACGAGCTTTTGCGCAATTGAGTTTTTTATGGCAGTCTTCTTTAAATCCCCCATACTCAGTGTCTCATCTACTTTTTAACATATTATTAAATTTTTATCGAGTATTGATGTTTATTCCTACGGTGAATGAAGTGGTTACCACTCTTGTTTGGAAGTGAGAAAAGCCGGGTTCAATTCCTGCAGAGGTCAATGAATTTATTTATACCTGTCAACAAAATAGATCTATTAGGGTTAGTAATCGAATAATCCTTGCAAATACTCTACCGTCAAAACAAATATTTAGCATTTAGTATTTAGTGTTACGGTGATATCAGTCTTGGCAAGTTTATTACAGTGTTTGAACTTGGACACGTGTTTAGCTATTTTTGTATTTTATGTAGCAGATTGAGGAAATAAATACATTTATTATTATTATTATTAAATTATTTAAATACACACTAAAACTTTTTTACGTTAAGTTCCAATAAGTAGGCTTACACTTTTAGAAAAAAAATTTTATCTCTTTCTCACTCTTCCCTATATTTTATCACTATTTAATTTTCTTTATAAAAATACACAAATATCTTGATTGACTGCAAAAGGATAGTTAATTCCACGTTATCATGTTGTCTGACCATTCTTTGTTTCGAGTTACAGTTTTGAAAGTCAATTTTTTTAATAGATAAAAATGTAAATACTAGCAAAGATATAACACCAATAAAATAGAAATCAACGTTAGCGAGAAACATAAATTAGGCAATGGTTGATTTATTTCAGTCTCTTGGCAAACATTTACATTACAAGTTTATCATTCTTTCTCTTGCAAGTTTAATTATTTATCTGCTGCAAAATAAAAGTTCAACGGAGATTTGCTGCCTCTGTAATTACTTCTGTGTCAGAGACAGCTCAGCTGCAGCGGTTTCTTTCTACGAAAGTCTTTTCAGTTTTAACTTGAGCTTGGTAAACATTACAATGTATTAAAGTATACTACTAAAACTGGGGCGTTAGTTTCAAATATTCTATTTTATAAATATTTAAAGATAAAGTTTAAAATTTGTGTATTCTTTCTATGTTAGGTTTATATACTTTATATTTATTTCAGCTTTTGTTTCACTATTCTAACATAGTTTCAATTTTTCTTCCGCAAATATTACCTTCATCCATTTTCTTTCCACTTCTGATATGACCGTCTTTTTTCTTTCGATTTTCTTTGCCGTCAATCCTTCACCTCTGCTACTTTTCCCTTAAACCAGTGTCTGTGGTTTTTTTCGACTCCTCACTTCGTTTTTTGGCAGCCTCTTTTTTAATTTATTCTTTTCAGGTGACCGTAGAAGATCATTGTTTTCTTTCTTATTGTCGCTTCTATATTGTGTGTTTTTATTGGACCTGAATAGATTTTTCATGTATTAAAATAATAATTCTTTTTTTTTTCAACGAGACGTTTCAATCTTGATGTTGTCATCTTCAGACTTTTAAAAATACACGCGTTTTGTAAAATTTAATTAAAAACCTGAAAAATATTGTATTAATGTAGCAATTTAAAGTCGCTAAATGATTTCGTTTTGGCATTGAGCTAAATTTGTTTTCCCCTACTTTGTAAATGTGGTGTTTCAAATTAATTTTAATATCATTCTTATCACTATTATTTGTTTCACGAAGTTTATGGCTATCCCTACAATCATAATTAATGTAATATTTGTATTATGTTGTATGTATTTAATATTCAAGTGGATGACTATGTCAACTATATTTGTCTATAATTATTGAAGTTGATGGTGTGCCTAAATTGCTGCAAAACTTAAAAGGGATAAGGTTGTGCAAATCGCTAAACTTTTTTATATTTCAAATTTTCTTAAATTTCATACATATAAGAATGTTCATCATTTGTAATATGGTCTTTGGAAAAGCCAGAATTTTTCAAATGAAATACACACATTTAGAAAATTAAATAGAACATATTTTTAAACCTTTACACGTGGGGTAATTAGGAATATAGTGTATAAAATTGCAGCAAGGAATTTTCTAAATCGTACCGCAATTGTGAAGTAAATCAAATGTAGTTAGTGTAAATTAAATTTTAGAATCGTTTGATTACTAATATTTATTTTTTAAAAGTTGAATCATTCACTTGTTACGAAAATAATTGTGGGTAAATTGTTAGTGAAAAATAAGCTTTAAATTTATACTTTTTCTACTTTTTTAAAACATTGCTAGATTTATAATATTAGTTTTCTGTTTTTATTAGTTCATTTTCATCCACTCGTACATCTCTTTATAAGACACCCAATCTAGTCTTAAAGGATGGATTAAAAACTATTTTTTTATTGATGGTGGTCCAGGTTTGATTCTTCTATTAACCAAAAATCCTACTGAAATATGAATTACCATTACCCGAGGAATTTAGTTAAATCTATGGTTTATGTTATAAAGAGATACAATTCCACAATAACAAACATCACTGGTGCACTGGACATCAAACAGTAAAGCGGATTAGTTGTTATACCGTACGTAATAAGGTCATGTTATGTAAAGCTTACGTTTGAAAATAGATAAATATTAATGCAAGTAAAGCGGAATCCCTTTATTGCTGAATTGGTAGAGCAAAACATTATTGGTTGGAACCTCCAGTTCGTCATCGGCTTATAAAAAAAAATAAATAAATAAAAATAAAGATTCCTAGCTCCGGACTCTAGTAGCGTCAGCTTTGAAAAATAACAAGAGTCGTCGAAGAGAGGCGATAGGAAAATGAAAGAGAGGAATCTAACCCAAGACTACATGAAAAAAGTCGTAGATCCTAGATAGCACCCTTTGAGAACTCCAAGATCCTACTCACAATAAAATAGTCCCTCAATCTGTTTTACAACATTAGACGTCTTCCAGTTCCCAATTGTCAACTTTCTCTGTCATCTCAACTATCTTCTTTAAATACATTTAGTCTCAGACATCATTTATTTAACTTTGTCGGATCTTTCTTTGTCTCTCTGTTTTCTCCCCCCCCCTGAAACTTGTTTCTTTCACATGCATTAAATAATATTAATATTAACTTAAATCTACCTTTATGGACTTTACATACTCCATTAGTACAGTTCTAATACTGTATGGAGTTCAGAAAAACAAAGTTCTAAGGTTGGCTGGATTAAAGATGTGGCGTTGGTTAGTGGAATCTACTTGGGCTCTCCAGAAAATTGTCGCTTGACGGGAGCAATTTGTTTCTTACTTTTTTTTAGAGGGATCTGGGACTGAGATGATTAATTGCCACGCCCCCACTCACTAGGGGATGATTCCTGAATTCTGCTGATAAAGACGTTCCTCACTGTCTTGTCTTTGCACGATTGTATAAAACTTGAAAGGAAATGAATCTCAAAAAATTTGAAGGAAAATTACGTCGATGAACACAGAATTGATTATTTCCTTAACTATAATATGGACGCTGATTGTCGAATCCTTCGATATATCAAGGCTTCTTTGTGTATAAGTTCAATAAGGGCGATAAACAAATTGACACTAGCTGTCAGTAAAGAAATTTCTATATCTCTATAATGGAAATGTTCTTGTTTTAAAGCGATAAAATATCTCTCACTAAGCAGGCAGAAATTATGGTACGCAATAGGATCGCTAACTGAACACTTCTCAATAGATATTTCCTGGAAATAAGGAGTTCTAATAGGACGGCCGATTCTAGGGAACGTATTCTTTGCCAGTTTGAGGTATTTCAGTTCTGAATTCTTAAAAAGTGTTTGGCTACAAGATACTCGTTGGTTGTCTTTGGATTTTTGTAAAAAGTTAAAGAAATTCTAGCCGGGAGTAGTGATTTGTTTGTTGATGTTTTAATTGCTTGAGGTGGAAAAGGCATTATCGCTTTATAAAAAGAAAATAAAGTCACTGAGCCCTCTAATACTCTTAACAACGACAGGATCGGAAGTTACACTAGCGAGAGACTTGACAGGAATGATAAAATAGAGGGATCTAACCCAAGACTACATGAAGTGTGAAGATCCAGTTAGGGTTCACGTGGTAATGATTTATAAAATACATAACAAAACTCTAGAACAGAAACTTTGCAGCCCCTCCTTTAGAATTGTTATTAATTAATGTTACTAAATACTGTTTGTGGATAACATCTTTACAGCTGGAAGTTACTTCTATGAGATCAAGTTTTTTAATTTTTGGGAATCAAAGTTTTGGGATCAAGTTTTTCTTCATGGGAATGGGAAAGTATGAGTAAACTCAACAATTTAAAAATAGAAATATGATCATATGATAATTTATTTTAAAGTGCTTGATCAGACAAGAAAAATTTGTTTAGACCATAGTGCTAAAATTGTCGGTCGCGATTAAGTTAAAAAGTGATTTTTACAGGGAATTAATAGCACCAAAATAAAGAAAAATGTTCTTATAAACATATGACGAAAAATGTTTCTTTACATTTTTTTTATATTTGATAACTTGAAACATTATTATAATGTAAAATCAAAATTTTATATACCCACTTTTCATGCTAAATTTTATCAATATTACAAAAATTAAAAAATTTCAAAATGGCGACGTTAGAAATTTTAAATACTAGTCTATATATCTCTAAAATACAGTACTTTACAAGAAGTAAACAGCCGCCATTTCTGAAACGTATAACAAACTTATTATTTGTGATACACTGGTAAAGTTAGCATAAAAAAAATGACTAAATTTCGACTGGAAATTATAAATTTAAAATTAGTATCATTTTACTTAGAAACACAAATTGACTGATGGATAAAGAACAGTTTACGAACATACGATTGTACAAACTTTTTCTTCCTTTTGATTGCTCAGAAAATACTTTATATTATTCAACCACTCTGTTTCACAATAACATATTCAACATTAGACATAACTTGAGACGTAGTGGAGAAAACAATGCTCTTCTCCATTTCTTTATAATGTAGGTTGGGGGGGGGAGATATGTAAATAAACAAATCATTTAGATAGGCAAAATAAATCATTAAAATTAAGACATTTTTGCTGACTAAGAAGTTTATTCATTATTAACAATCACCAGAGCAATATTTGAAAAAAAAAATCCTATCAAAAGAAATATATGATTACATCTCAATGATTAAAAACTTCAAATGTCACTTCCAGAGGTACAAACTTTTTAATTATTTTCCTTTGAACTTTAAACGAATTTATCAATTCCTTGCGTATTTCATTAAAAACTTTAACGATATAAATGTTATCAGAGGAACTTGAAAAAATAAAAATTATATAATAATAATTCATTAAGATGTACTTAAAGATTTTTAGTATAATTACAAAATAAGGAAAATATTTTATTAATTAGATATTTGTATTACCAATACACTTTCAAAAGTCCCTTACTACACTTGGAAACAAACTAACAAAGCTATTACAACAACAAAGTTGTCATCTTTAGAGACTAACAAAGACTAAATTAAAACTATTTACAACTAAAGTGACCAGTTTCTCTACCCCACTCCTCCGGTGCATTGACCTATCAACAATATGGTTGACAGTTCAAACACCTGTACTGTTACCCGGAGCGGGGAAGGCCCAATCCTCTAACCTACTAATATGTTTTAATATCTACAATATATTCATCCCAAAACTTATTATGTTAACATATTAACTAGATTATTAATAGTAGATACAATTTTATTTATTTTTTTACTGATATATGAATAAAAACTATGCTAAACATATTAAACAAGAATAAGAATAATACAAACTCTGTTACAAATTCTATTAACACATTAAACCAGAATATTAATAATAGATACAAATATTTACTTTTACAAGAATGATAAAAACTATGCTGAAAATTCTCTCTAACCCTCCCCCCCCCTACATGATAAAAACCTAAATTCGTTACTTCTATACAATATATCCATAATAGAAATATATCTATTACTTCCCATTAGCATACAGTTATTTAAATCTTAAAATTTAACCTACATTCGTTATTACATTTATTATCTTACAATAACAATAATAATCTTATATTATTCTTAGCGTAGTTTCTATGAAACACAGTCTTAATTGCAACTCGCCATTTATTAAGACGCTTGAGTTATAATTAAAGATGCTTTTAAATAGACTAAGCCAACCCGCCGTCTTCTTTTATAAAATAATAATTACAAGTTGGGAAAGAATATTAAGATTTCAAAACGTTGGAAATAAATGACATTTTTTCTCAATATATTTTTTTTGAGGTTAAATAATATTTCTTAAAAATATGATGACATCTATTTTACTTCTGTGGTTGTGGATTTTTCTATTTTGAATAATTATATAGTATTTTTATTTATAGTATTACATAATTACTATAGTATTACAGTATTTTATAGTGCAATAACAGATTCTTCTTCATCTTTAATTTAGATTTCTGTCCATGTTACACGTCAGCTACAAGCGTCCATTGCGCTCTCTTATAGGTAGATTGTAAACGTGAACTTTGCATCTAGTTTGTCTAGATGTATTATGTCTCCTTTTGTGAAAGATCAAAGTCTCAACCCTTTCTCAATCAAGGTATTCTCACTCATAGATCAGCTGACTGGTAGTCTCCTCCACCAATCCATACAAAGAGTCTCGTTATTGAATATACCAATTTTGTAAATATGTTTCCTCAGGTGCCAGTATCCAACATGGACTACCAATTATCGTATATTCCCCCATTCTTAACGAAAGAAATCCCGACACAATTTGGAGTGAAGTGATGGTCAGCACAATATTACACATTAGATATTCCTCCAACCCTCTTCGTGCTTTCTCTAAGCCGAAGTTCTGGCACATATCCAGCTTCTTGGACATGCCAAAGAATGTCTCTGATCCTTAGTTTTCCCTGTTGACACTTCGAGGCTCTCAATTCCTTAGGGAACCGAGCTGGGTTTACAACTTTTACGAAGTTTTGGGTTAGAGAACTCACTTTTTTATCAGGTTACTCTTATACAACTCTTACCCTTACCGCATCAAAGGGTAGAGGTCTTTATTTGATTTTATTTTTTTTATCAGACGATGATGACCATCTTTAAACAACAAGAATAACACTACGTCTGCACAATGCTTATCGCTGTTGAGCCCCATCCCTGGTGTGATTTGTAACAATCCCAAACTACTTTTAGCCAAGGCTGTTTAAGCCATTTAACTGTCCCTATTAAGTTAGTATACATATACTTGTACCTGTATGTGCAAGTCTTCATTTTTTCAGACATAATTTCTAAGTGAAACACTGTTGCTACAAGTTCATAGTCAATATTCTTGCTCAGATCTGCCTTCTCGGATTACAGCTCCTGTTCACGGTTTGTTTAAGATACTTCTGTAAATCGTCAATGTACAGTTAAAGGCATCCGTCGCTCTAGCCATTCCTCCGATTTTCAGTTGTCATTGATAACTAACAAGTCTTCTCCAATTATCTTTGCATATATATTCTCTCCTGCTTTACATTTCACGAGAGGTAAACACTTTACAAAAACACTTGTTTCCCCCTCCCTCGGAAGGGATATTTCTACAACAAACTCAACATCGACCCCCCCCATCCACCCCCTCCTCATCTAAACGCAACAAAGTTATAAAGCTGACAATGATAACAATATCCCTCTGTAGAATATTAAGTGAGAAAGACAAGAACTTATCTTTGTTTTTACTGTGCAAACAAAGACATGTTGAAGTGTTCATTGTTTACTAAGAAAGTATGTTTGTATTCATTAGCTAACATGGGAGAGAGAAAACTGAAAGTGTAACTGACAGTTTGTGTTCTGAAAGAAATGTGTTTTGATATTAGAGGTGACAAAGTCTTGGGTGTTGTAGATGGAGTTACGAGTGATCTGTCGACATACTAAATAGAGACCACACAAGTTTGTTATTTTCTTACTTATAACCGGCATTTAATTATATTTCTTGTACCTACTCAATACAATACGAAAGATTGAGAAAAGAAATTGGATATAAAACATTAAAGTGTGTTCTTGTAGAACCATATTGGAATTCAAAAAAAATCTATTTCAAAATGTCAAAATGGCGGTGATTTTAAACAGTTTTTTGGTCTTATCACCTTATAATACAATAAATTAAATATTAATTTGCAAATTTTATTTCTTCACGTAGCAGTACATCTCATTCTCTCTACAATAAGAAATAGCGAAGTTATTGTCAAAATATAATTTAATGTGACACCATTCGGTGCTTAATGGAAACAATTATTAATTTCCTCATAAGAACTTTATTGAGCGACATATATATCGCTGTTAGGCATTCTCATGCTACTAAATGGAAAACAAAACAAGTCTACATAAACCATTTTGGAAGAGAAAGGAAAGGGTGGAATAGGAAGGGTTGAGAAATGATGTATTTATGATAGAAAGGACAATGATCTGACCTGTGGAATAGAGAGGGGGTGTATTTTATAAAATAAAGGTTACACGATAGGCTTCAATAAGGGTGTTGAGAAGATAAATTATATTTGTTCAGTTTGGTTGGAAGTATGGATTTTAAAAATAAATCTATCGATTTCCAAAAATTCCAAGTTATAGAGTTTTCTATTTTTTTGTTTCATGTGGAGAAGTTTAACATTTTAAACTTAGGATCAAATCATAATATACGAATAGAAATATTCACGATAGAATAACACCAATAAAATAGAAATCACCTATAGCGTAAAACCTATACCCTAACCTCACTTAACCTAACCTAAACTAACCTAACCTAACCTAACCTAACCTAACCTTACCTAACCTAACCTAACCTAACCTAACCTAACCTAACCTAACCTAACCTAACCTCACCTAACCTAACCTAACCTAACCTAACCTAAACTAAATTACGCAATGGTTGATTTATTTCTGTATCTTGGCAAGTTTCTCATTGTTTTACTTGTAAGTTTAATAGTTGTGTGCTGTAAAATAAAAGTTCCCGGAGATAGTGCTGCCTATGTAATTACTTTTGTGTCACAGACAGCTCAGCTTCCACAGTTTTTACGAAAATCTTCAATGTTTTCCTGATTTGTTTTACCACAGAACATTTTGAGGCTTGTTAACACTTGTCTGTATTGAAATATACTACTAAAATTATGGTTGTTAGTTTTAAATATTCTATTTTATAATAATTCAAGATAGGGTTAACAATTTGTGTATTTTTTGTATATTGTTTTACATATATGGTCAGTCTAACATGAACTACGTTAACATTGCTTCAATGTTTCATGCGCCAGAGTATCTTCATCCTCAAACGTCTTATCTGGCTTTTCTCTTCCGACAAGACCGTCTTTTTTTCTTTTAGTTTTCTTTACCGTCACTCCTTCCTCTGTGCTACATCTCCACTGAACCAGTTTCCACTTCTCCTACTCTGACTTCTTCCAGGTCTCGTTACATTTTTTTTACCCAAGATATTTGTATCTTTCCGCTTTTCTCTGTAAGTCCAGTACTTTCTTTCGTAGCCTGTATAAAGGCGACGTTCACAAATATTTGTTCAATTAAATAGGTGGCCAAATTAACTGTATTTGTTTATATTTGAAAAATGATTAAACCTTGTGGGGTGGCTATATTCCTACACTTCTTTTATTTTCATGCGGAATTAGATTAAACGTTTTAGCACAAAACTTAAGTATGGTAAGTTTCTTTATTTTTCTTTTGATTGACTTAAACTTCATCCATATCATTTGTGTGTTTATCAGTTGTAATATAGTCTATGGAAAAGCCAGAATTTATCATACAAAATAAACACAATTGGATAAATAATTAGAAACTTTTTTAAACCTTTTACGTGGGTTGACTTAAGAATCTAGCTTCCTAAATCGAACTATAGGTGTAATACAAGTGTAAATGTAATTTTTAAAATTATTTTATTAAAAACAATATATTACTTATTTATATAAATTTAGTCACTATCCGCTATAAAAATAGTTTTGAGTGATGTGTTTCTTGTAAAAAGTGCAAATTAATGTAGAAAAAAAGTTCAACGAGTCGAAAGTCTTGCTACAGATAAGTCACAAGTAAACAATTTTTGTATCTTCTCCGATGTTTTCAGTGCGTTCTTCATGGTCATATCTATTGCAGACAATAGAAATAATCATGTTTACAATTTGAGCTTCATTGTAAGTAAGCAACTATTTCATCTAGTAGCTATAGCTAACTAAGTTGTATGCCCTGGTAATATGACTCCATTTTCTGAAGATAAACTTTTAACTCTCATTTTTTGACGTTTTGTTTTTGAATTTTGAGTGACCATTCTTTCCATACATTCTACTGTAAAGGTATTTACATAAACAATGAAATGTTCAAGCCAAAGGATGAAAAGTTCATTGTTAATATATCCTGTTTTAAAACTTGATCAATGTTCCCAGGTAGTGAGCTTTTAGCGAATGACGGATGCATCTAATTCCGATTAAAAAAAAACATTGATGCTCTGTTGTAGTCCCCTGATGCACCTGTGCATGATATCATAGATGCATGATCCCTTTCACAGATAAATGTAATGCCTATCTGATATATTCCTTTTAATGTTTTGTACCGTGTTTGTTTTGTAGTTTCCCTTAAACCGTGGAAAATCCACTTTCATCCACATTATAGAATTTAAACGATTTAAGAAATAAAAAAATAAAAAATTGTAAATATTTGCTTAAAAACTAGAGACCGAAACACATTCATAAAACTGTTTACTATTTTTACTAATGAATGTTTTCTTTACTAATTGGATTTGTAACATGGCGATTATTTTCTAATATGTCATAGTCTAGTTTCCTTACGTCATAAATACTGAACCCAAACCGTAGCTCTTCCAATTTTATACTATGAAAATCAATTATCTTTCCATTTCTCTTGGTAGTGCTGATGGGTAAATAGTACCTGGTAAAAAGTATAGTTTACGGAGCCTGTGGGATAGTTGGTAAAATCTTACAATGTTTAGCCTTCCTCGACCAAGAGGAGCTATGGCTGGGTAGACCATCCTTTCCCTAGCTACTCACGATAAAAACATGTAAAGAGAAAGGGAAAATAACAAACAAGGTTGTGCGGAATACCACTGCAACTCAATGTCCTGATAACATGACCACAATCTCAGCACAGGGAGACTCATTCTTCAAGAAGAAAACAAATTAATAAGACAACGTTTCTACCTTATCATCCTCACAAGGGAGGATGTTAACGCCTACAACCTAGACACGTAGGTTCGACAAATACACGAAACGCCTACAACCAAGATACTTAGGTTCGACAAGAACTTTATAGATAACGAGGATAATTTGAAAGGCAAGTAAAATAAAATTAGATTAAATAAACTTTACTAGTTATCTTTTTAGGTGTTTAAATTTTATACGATGATTATTTAGACTAACTTCGTACAGTTGTTAAATTAATAAAATGTCCCCTTTAAAATTCTTAGTACATTTAATTTCAATTAATAATAAAATTTATTTAAATTGTTAATAATTACTTTAAATCACCGCTAACATAACGTATGATCTTTCCTCTACAATGGAATTTAAACAAATAAAACACTGTTTCAGTTTCAATATATTAACGTACACACACAAAATTATAAAGTGTTCACACAGACAAAATACCGTTATACTTCTCTGTTCCAATAAAAATGGAAATTTGTTTAGCAACTCTATAACGCTGAATCTCCGGAAATAAATAAAATTTAAAACCTGGCGTGTTGAGATAAAACAAGAGTGTTGTCTAATCCAGTAGGCTGTGTGAAGTGTACGACATGATAATGTCACTTACATTGCTGTGGTTTAATATAGGATGCTGTATTAAGTTGGGTGGAAGTTTGAGGTTAAATCTCAGTTGTTCTTGAAAATAAGGTTAGAAAAAAAACAACAAATAAATAGTCAAAAATATGGAATAATATTTTGTAAACATGGACATACACAAATTAAAAAGAAAATTAATTGCATGTACAAATTAAGCTTTACAAAAACTGTTTTATTCAGAGAGACATGATTCATTCCAAAAAACCAATTGTTCTGGACTCAGAGTACCTAAAAACGGTTTGTTGTTCCATGATTTTACACATTTTTTTTATATTGGTGTGAAATAATAAAATTATTTATTGTCAAATTAATTATCTACATCTCCTTTTAAATTTTTCCCTTGGGAGCCACACAATTAGGAAGACATTATCCCCGTTGACTTTATCAATGCAGTAAATCTTCAACTGTCAACTGATCTGTCACAATCGTTATTTGCCCACTGTCAAAATGACAATCCAAAATTTGTTTTTCTATTTTAACAAGAAATAATTGCATAGACTATAATTAGGGGAATATATGGGCTAAGGTTCTAAAAGAATGCCTATTTGGACTAAATACCATTTATAGAAAGTGCTCTTTAAAAGGTAACGTTATCGGTTTATTTTTTTTCTTCTTGTTTAAATGTGAAAATATTCAATCAAAAATCGCCTGATTAAAAAAAACATAAAATAATTACTCTAGCTGTCGAATACTTTATAGCGTAAAGGTCGAAATAAAACAAAAGTTCATCTAGAACGACCTGATAGAAAAGGATCTAACAAACCTTAGTAGAAGATCCACATAAAGGTCCTCATTATTGACACGGCCTTGCTCACTATATCTAATGATATCCCAATAACTATGAAACCAAATCCAAGAAAAATCTCTGGTCAGGTAAATCATTGGTTGAGCTGAAAGCCTTCATCGGCCTTTTGATTTATACGGCAATATTCAGGTCTAGCAATGAGTTTATTGACAGTTTTTATGCAACTGATGGGACAGGCGAGGATATTTTGTTGCACTATATCTAGAAATAGATTTTTATTATTGTCATTACGATTTGACAACCCTTATAACTGTGATGAAAGGAAGAAGGAGGATTCTACAGCAGCAGTATCAGCAATATTTGACAAGCACATTGCTAATTCTCGTCCTGGCATGGTTGATTTTATCTGAATGACGTTCAGATTTGTTGAAGACATTTTATTCCTTCCTATCAGGAACTTTTAGGAACTTTTTTCATTTTTTTTTCTTACTATCTCAATAACCAGAATGTTGTAAATTTCATGAGTTTCCACATTAGAGGCACAAATTCCTTGTTTACAACACCTCACTTTCATGTATTACTACTTATAGTTTTTAACAAGACCATAAGCTATGTTGATTCTCTTCATATTTCTCATGATATCACTTAATTCATTTTCTCAAAACGTGCATTAATTTTAATGAACATAAATTTATCAAATAACGCTTGTTGTATTGCTATTTTAGTATTTACACGTGTTGTGTGTTTTAGAAGTTCGTTGTTTATTTATCCAGTAAGTATAGGTTCAGTTTGGTAACAGCAAAAAATACATCTGTGGGGACTACAGTGTACTCATGTAGGGCATTATTGAAATTTATACAAATGAAATTGTAAATAGATTATAACACGTATAATTAAATATTTAATGGGAACAAACCCTACTTCTCTTGATCAAATATTGAAGTTATTTGTGTAGTTACTTGATCCGGCAGGGCCAACTCGCCGACATGAGCGTAGCCTACTTCACAAACGTACAGTTGCGAGGACTCCGAGACAATGACATGAGAGAAGCGAATTTTTAATCTATACAGATCTACGAGACTCGTTAGGGTGTAGATGACGTCAAGAGAGTAGTGATACGCGCATTTTCGAAGTTAAAATCTGTGCAACAACTCTTAAACAAACTTACTCGGTAAGGTTCCTTGATCTATCAATACAATTTAATATTTCGTGCAAGGAAGAGAACATTACATTTAGAGGATCTGCTTGTATTACATTGAGCTGGGCTAGTACCATTTTGTGTTCATAAATATGTTTTTTCTATACACAAATGATGGTACATATTAAAATATACTATATCAATTCTTTTATGGCTATTTTAGTTTTTACATAAGTTTTTTTTTTTTATTCTCGACATATCTCGTACTTGTATAACTTATCACGTCTCTTTCTGTGATGTTAAAAGAATGTAAATTACATTTTGACGACGACAGACATACAGACGTGACTCACGTATTCTGGATTTAATAAAAGGTTTTGAAAAGGTGATAAAAATGATGAACGCAGAATGAGAAATGAATTGAGAAAACCTGACGGATATTGAATGTAGGCAAACAGAGAAGATAAAATGTAGGTGTTTTACACCATCAATGTTTGAAAATGTTTTAATATTGATTCAGTAGTATTCTTGGATTGTTTATTTTTAATTTTTCGTTTTTTTTTTTTGATTCAGTAGTATTCTTGGATTGTTTATTCTTAATTTTTCGTTTTTTTTTGATTCAGTAGTATTCTTGGATTGTTTATTCTTAATTTTTCGTTTTTTTTTGATTCAGTAGTATTCTTGGATTGTTTATTCTTAATTTTTCGTTTTTTTTTTTGATTCAGTAGTGTTTTTGGATTGTTTATTCTTAATTTTTCGTTTTTTTTTATTCAGTAGTATTCTTGGATTGTTTATTCTTAATTTTTCGTTTTTTTTTATTCAGTAGTATTCTTGGATTGTTTATTCTTAATTTTTCGTTTTTTTTGATTCAGTAGTATTCTTGGATTGTTTATTTTTAATTTTTCGATTTTTTTGATTCAGTAGTATTCTTGGATTGTTTATTCTTAATTTTTCGTTTTTTTTTTGATTCAGTAGTATTCTTGGATTGTTTATTCTTAATTTTTCGTTTTTTTTTATTCAGTAGTATTCTTGGATTGTTTATTCTTAATTTTTCTTTTTTTTTGATTCAGTAGCATTCTTGGATTGTTTATTCTTAATTTTTCGTTTTTTTTTTACAGAAATAAAAATCGGTAATATGAGTTTTTATTGCTTTCCTACCAAATGAAAAATAAAAATAAAATATTTTGGCCTACAGAAAATAGGGGTCTAATATGTTTTTATAAATCGATTTACATCAACATAATAAAAAACATGTTATTTTAATCCTTTATTTTAATTGTGCTTTAATTCATAATATGTAACACGTACTCATCCAAAAAAATAAATAAAGGGTGACTGGTATTTTAAACATCCGGGTTTTGTAGTACAGTGCCAAGATATAATTAGTTTTATACATAACCCTGTTCTATTTTGAATTAATATAAAATTAAGGATACGATTATTAAGTTTTATTTTTAAAAGAGTGAAGTTTTAGAGGGAGAAAAAATACTTTATTTCATTTAATACAAATAAAAAATATTGACGTTTCTAAGGAAAAAACCTCTCTGTCATCATAGACTTATATAAAGTAAGAAAATAACAAAAATAAAGTCCTTTAAAAGCATCACGGTCGAAGAAGATCATGAGTTGGTTAAGAGATACATGACAGGAATTATGAAAGAAATGGGATATAACTGAAAACCACATAAAAAAGTGAGAGGTGGATTGCGAGAGCACCTGAGGATAATGCGGGTCAAATTGGAGGCTATTATCTGTTGACCGTATTGGGTGGAGACAAAACATAATGAAGTCTAAGGGTTATCGATTACTGTGATGCCGGTTGGTAACTGTTATAGGAAATAATGTTTTGAAAATTAGCTTTACCCTTCTATCAGAATCTAAATAGGAAAGTATAAGCTATTAAAGTAATGATAATTTGAAAAGTAATCACTGCTAATTGTTTAAACGCTTTCGCAATTAGCATCATTCCGTCTATGGAAATTAGATTCCACAGTGAAAAATATGTTTTAGACATTTCTTTACTATAGTAAAATAATATGCAGGAAGGGTAAATCAAATAATGTTACATTCTAAAATAAATTTATTACGACTACGGGTTTCGAACTGTGCTGGTCATTTTTAAATGATAAACTAAATTTAAAATAGAACATTCATTGAGTAACAAATGAGGGGATGGAATACTGAGTGGATAGTAGTAGCGAGGGTATTAACGTCAATAAAAATCAAACTGGGTTGAGCCCCATGTTTTAGAGGTGTAGAACACGTACCGCATGATAGGTGTTGTCGAAATAAAGTATCTATTCAGTATGGATTTGAAAGTTTATTTTACAGATTGTATTCGTCGTGAAATCATTTCTCTAAGATCGCATCAAAAGGTCGTATCAAAAGTCGTATCAAAAGGTCGCATCAAAAGATTCATACAATTTTGGTTGTATGAATGTTTGATACTATTCAATCTAGACAATGATGGAATCTTTCTGATAGACAAAATTACTACAATAATTGTACAATTTTTGACTCTGTATTGAGTATACTTTTATCGAAGCTGAATAATCACTATGGCCGTGGCCTGTTTCTCCTTCTCAAACGACCGTCGATGATAAAAGTGGCGACTATATCCAAATTCAGTACTGTAGAACATTGCACCGAAATGTATAGTTGCGACCGCCTGATCCTACTGCTGCTTCTCTCATGCGTTTGTGAAAACTTCAAGGAAGGGTCTTCACCATCAAAAATGTGATTACTATTCACATCCACGAGTTCCAAATCATTTGGTTGTGGCAACAGTTGCGCGGAACTAACCACCTTTAACTTTGAGAGACTCGCTTTGACGATCGGTGTGGTGATTTTTGAGTTTTTTGATATTCTGAGGAACCGTTCCATCCTCCTAAAAGGGTTTTTCATCTTTTTTAATCCATTTATTATCCACGTATCTCTATATTTTCCGAAAGAAAGAAAGTTTTCAGACTTATTTCGCATTTTTATTGTAGAAACGATTTAGAGGAACCAAACAACATCTCACAAGAAGTACTACAATTCTGGAACTATGAGTTGCACTAATTGTTAGGTGCGTGACACGGCGATTTCATTACCACTTTTAGTTCGCGGCGTTACGGCATCATCCGATGATGTTACACCAAAGTCGGACTCGTGTTGTTAATGTACATTGGCGCTTTCTCTTTAAAGTGAGATGTTGAACACTGTCGTAACGACTTTAAAACTTTCATATTTTTTTAACACTCATCGGTCCAAGTACGTTTTCGAAACTATATTCTACGTCAAAAATTAAGGACGTAAGGCAGGATTACCTTAAAACCACCGAGAGCAATGAGCAGAGGTCTCTAAATAAAGATCCACAAATGAGTTAATGATGAACAAATAAGTAAATAGTAAAAACATCCAGCAATATAACACATTCTATGTAATGAAGATTAATAAATTACAATTTGTTATATTACTGCATGTTTTACTCACTTATCTCACCTATGACCAAAAATTCATGTATAAGTGTATAATGAATTATTGTAAAGGAAAATTAATTTTGGTACGTAAATGCATGTAACGATGCAATGCGGCAATAAAATTATATTATTATTTAGGTTACGTTCAATGCAAATGTCCCCCTCTTCCCTTTACAGCTTAAAACTCAAATGATGTCTTATGTGAAATTAAACAGTTTTAATATATCATAATTTGTAATAATTGCCTCAATTTGTTAGAAAATATCTTAATTACACGATTACATAAAATACAATATTGGCAGAAGTCAAACATAACCCCTAAAATGTATTTAGTTATTAAACATTAATATGAAACACAACACTTAAAAGGTGTTTGTTTACAATGGAGACCTATGCGATTGTCCACAATCATATTAATATTTTATATTGCAATGTAAAAGTAACCTGATTTAGTAAATGGGAATTTGTTCACAAACATTCCAACAATAATTTATAGAAAACACAAATTTTAAAGTGACAATATTATCGAGGGTAGGTGAAAAGAAACTTGTATTTCCTTTAACTTTGTAATTAGGGGAGCTAAACACGATTAGCAGCAATCTTCTTTATAATGATGTTCTGTATCTATGAGCTCGTGAATTTTGGAATTAAGGAGGTGTATTTTCAGAGCTTACTCAACAATATCCAATGAGTAATGTGATACATCATTCTTTACGAGACAAATATTGATGTAAAGGTCACAATTTTTTAACCAACTTTACTGACATGGTGGTTAGAGTAGATTTTTTTTGGCAGCCATTTCGATTTGGAGAGTTAACTTTTAGTTTTGTTAATGAGATTTGTCTCCTCTCACCAATGCCTTTAAAATAAGGTATTAAACGACGACACACCTTACTTAGAAATATTGAAATACTAAAGAGGAAAAACCAAACTTAGTACTTATTAATTAGGTCTCTCTAACCTGAAAGTGTCAGAAAAATAATCTTAATATAAAGTTAAGGTGGGGAGATTAAATTTCTTTTTAACTATCTTAATACAATCAAGGTAACTGTAGCCATTTTAGTTACATTAGTCTTAATAAAACATTTCTTACGTAGTTTTCATTGTCTTTCCAAGACCATTCGAATTATGTATCACATTAACCTTATGAACCACGTGACAATATTGTCTTACCCCTGCCCTCTACAGCTCTGGTTTAACATTTTAGAAAAAGTTGACTGATTGTAGCAGGCAAACGACAAAGAAGGTTTTTATTATTATACATTTTCCGGACATTTGCCATCGTTTGTGTGTTAAAAATCAAAACACGACGTTTCGGGAATAAGAATCAATTCCCGTTATCAAGTGACTAAAAACTAAAGAAACATGAAACTAGAAACTAAGCCTATGTAAGAAGTAAAATTAAATAGGAATAACCACCAACCTTAATATCTAAGCATGCATCTCAGAGCTAAAACTGAGAAGTCAAAAGTCACGGAAATTGATTCTTATTCCCGAAACGTCGTGTTTTGATTTTTAACACACAAATGATGGCAAATGTTCGAAAAATGTATAATAATAAAATTGAACTTCCATCATTAACAAATAACTTCAAACAGAGAAAAAGAAGGTTTGTTACAAACCTTGTTTAGTATCCTATTTAATAACAAAGAGAATAAGTATATAATTTGTTTGTACAGTTGTTTCTCCTGAAAGTACGTTTTTCACAAGGAACACTGGAGTGTCTGTCTTATCTTGACTCTCCGAAGTTCACTATACTGAGCATCAACGCGACAATCCAAAGTTACCTAGCTTGATCTGCTCCTTTCTTCATCTAATCTTTATTTTATTTTCTATTCATTAACTTCTTTATAGGCGATGATGACAGAGAGGTTTTTGTCTTTAAACAGCAAGAAAACAAATAAGGAGGTTAAATATAAGCCTAAGTTTCTTTTCCACTTTGTATCAAAACATGAACGTAAACACTACTGTAAGCTGAAGTAGTTGTAAATCGATTATCGTCGTAATAAATTCCTGTTTCCATGAATTATAAAGTGAAGTTTGCCGTTCCCTTTACGTGTGAATAAATTTAAAAGGATATTGGCAGAAGTGTTATTTTAAGTGTTTGAATGTAAATTCAACGCATTATATTAAAAGCAATCACAGACAAATTTCCTTTGTTGTTTGAAGTCAAAAATCTCTTGATCATCATCGCCTTACGAAAAAAGGAAGGAAATAACATAAAACTGTTTTTCCTACAACTCGAATAGTTTAACACCGTCAGGGTGGGAAGAGAACAAAAATTAGTTAATATAGACCGATGGGGAAAAATAAAAGAGGGTAATCTAATCAAAGACTACATGAACAAAGTGTTGATCCATAGCCTACTCACTACCGTAAGAACGTAACCGGTTTTATAATAAATATTAATATCTATCTAAAACCAAATGTTGCATAACTTAATCTTGCTAAAATATCTAATAATCGCTTATTGCAATCTTCATAAGAACTTCCAACGTTGTTACATCCATAATATGCTCTTATAGAATATCTTACGTTATAGTCGTTACTGTTAGTCTATTAATTACTAACTATAACTAGCTTCCTCCTTATTGTTATCCAACCTTCACTGGAACAATAACTATTATTACATGAGAGATTACACTGTGACAACAGTATGTGATTTAATACGTCAAACTCCCCGCAAAGTTTAGTGGAGCTTAATTCAATTTAGCTTAGCCACAGTTCCATGACAAATGATTTATTACAAATGTAAAGCACTTTGTTATATTATCCTCTTCAATTGTTACGGAAACACGTGTTATCAAGTCACGAACGAGTAAATAATTTGATCCACAATTTATTCCGTATCTTAGTATAAAAACATCGAGTTAAATAAAGCGTTTGAAAAAGTAAAAACTAAATAACCCGTCTACAAGATTTATGTTTGAAAACTGAATAAGTAGAACTGGGGATAATATTGGATGTGACGCAGCTGTAACTTGAAGCCGACGGGGATTTGATAGTATTTACTTGTTAACAAGACAGTTTAATAATAATGGAAGTGTTTCCTATTTAAACAAGACTACAACTGGCAGGATATATCTGTGCTAATATTTTGTACTGTTTCAATTCCTGTGAGAAAATGCTCCTTCCTTTCTCACAGAAGTTCGTGACTGTCTCTAGTTCTTCTGAGGGTAGAGTTTCCTCCGAATCATAAGAAAGGTTGATCGAACTCATGAAAACGTCTCTTCTACCTATTCCGAATCCTGAGGTGATCTTCACCGTGGTGATATCTCTTGAACAGAAACCAAGCAGAAGCAGACATTGCAGTTTATACTTAACTACAATACAGGTTCGCGAGTATGACCTTACCTCTTGCATCTCCCAGCCCTCTTATCTTTCCTTTCATTTATCCAGGGTTCTTGAATAAGGCCTAGGTTTATATCCTCAGTTATATATCGCTGACAATGCTAATATTTTGTACTGTTTAAATTCCTTCGTTGTATTGATTCTTCTATACTAGATTTCTCTACAATAGAGTTAAATAACTAATATGTAACGTAAGCATTTTTCGTTATTTTAAATCATGCTTCGCTTTTAACTTCATGTTTAGTGAAGGAAATGGTAATTATTGTTGAGTTTCACCTTAAATACAATGAGCTTTTCCCGCTTACATTTCCAAGAAACATGGGAAGAAAGTATAGGAATAGTAAAGGAAGAACTAAGGAGAGAAGAACAATTTTCTCCTCCGGTTAACTGTATGTAATTGGCTTCATAAATCTAGTAAAACCGACGCTTGTTATGAACTTCATAGATGTGTGGCTACCAGGTCTGTAAGTTACTAAAAGGACCCTCTGTAAACGATATCTTAGAGGGCTCACATAAAACACCAGAGAGGCATTTTCTCCAACAAAAGTGTCCTCTCACTAACAAACTTTAATGTTACCTATGTAATAATAACAGACTGATGATTTTATTGTATAATGTAATTACTGTTTACTTTTCTGCTACTGTGATATTTTTTTATAAACACTACTAAGTTATTTATATATGGGTCGTACGGGAAGTAATACCCTCATTCGTGTATCATTTTATGAAACGTTTAAATAGATCGAAAACTTAGTAATATTCGGCAAGCGGCTGTTACGCTCACTTTATAGATTTTAAAAGATGTAATTTTTCAAAATCAGCTCTACTTATTGTGTTGAAATTTTAATTAAATATTCAGATTAATGACTCAAATATATGTTCAAAAATTTTAAAAAATATATATGTATAATTGTGGTTTAGATATAATTGGCAAATTATATTCCACCCTTGCTTTGCATCAATTTAGAATTTATTTAACCACCACAGGCACTAGAAACGCTGTATGTAAATAGGCCTGTACCTACTTGAATTGTTAAAGATTCTGGCCTGTAACTACTTGAATTGTTTAAGATTCAGGCCTTTATCTACTTGAATTGCTTAAAAACGAATAAGATTTATTGATGTTATAAAAAATACTGACTTGTAATAAACAAGTCAATGAAATTTTGTACAGAGATCTGTATAGGTTTCATAGAAATCTCTATATATTCTTAAAATGCAATTGAAAATGTCTAAATGGTTGATTTTAATCTGTTTTTTTGTCCAATATCTCGTTTTATTCAATGTATAATAACCTACAGTATAGCAAACACACAGATCACAATTCTCACAAAAAATACGCCTAAGTACCAGACGCGTTTCAACGACAAGGTCGTCCTCTTCAGTGATACACGAGATACACCAATCAAACTATAACACACACGCGTTTTTGTGAGAATTGTGTTCTGTGTGTTTGTTATACTGTATAATTTTTCTCATAAGTCAAGCTCAACAATTAATATAATAACATAGATTAGGTAAACATTTCTAGATTTCAATTGTGCATGCAATGTTACCAACCCTACGTTTGTACGATGGCAAACAGTAAAGTTATTGTCAAAAATGTAATTACGAAATCTGACTTCATAACAAAATGTGTTAATTGTATAGATAAGAAGTCCGGCAGGCCCGTAACACCGTTACAAGCGTATTGAGTGAGTCTAGTTTATGTTTATAGACGACCGCTAGGGCCGAGGACATATATAAGCGAAGCGAGTAAAAGGTTTGTAATACATAAACATCTATAAGACCCTTCGTTACATAGACGACTGTTTAAAACAAACTTACCCTATGGGGTAGATCTCTTGATCTACCAATACAATTTAACATTTCCTTTAAGGCTTAAGAAACAAACTTTTGGGCATTAAATTTAGAGGATCTGCTTGTATTACATTGTATGGTGGTGCTGAGTAAATACGATTTGAGCCCATTAACTTGTTTTCTATCATAATCAATGAAAAATATAACCTAAAGTATTTCGCAAACTTTAAAGGAGAAGTAGAAATTGGTAGCAAATTTATCGTAAAATGTTTGGTCAGTTTTAGTAAACACTTTAAATGTTATTTATAAACTGCAATATTAAATTGTATCCACACATTTTCTACTCTGTAAATGCCAAAAAGTAATAGAGGTAAACGTTCAAATAAATGTCAAATAAATGCGTTTAACTGCAGCGAGTTTAATACAAACACCGTGATGTATTTCAAGAAATGTTTAACTGGAAAGTGAGTCGGATTACTAAAATGAAACTTTAAAAAAATAAAATCCAATTGGTTAAAACCTGTCTACACTTCATATACCTTGAAACAAGACATGTAATTCGCTTATATTTGAATACAGTTTACTGTACAACTAATTTCCTTGAGTATAATATTTCAGTACATTTTCTTTCGCAGAAATTCTGTACATGAATGAACTATGGAGAAATGCCGAAATGTATACTGGAGTTCATAATATGTTTTAACTAACTTCGGGAGTTGTTCAAAGGCGAAAAACTATCTCGCACATAATCGCCTTATGAATACTAAGAAAAGGACTTAAAGTAAAGATCCTTATCTAGTGAATACTCCAATAGTGTCAGGGTGGAAAGGCTCGGAAAAGAACAATTGTTGGTTTAGACAGACCTGAAAGGTCAGATGAAAGAGATGGCTCTCATCCATGACTACATGAAAAATAAGCTGTAGATCGAGCTAGACTTTAAGTGGTAATTGAACCCAGGGCCTTTTGCTTTACTGAGATATCCTTGTTTGTTTAGTACCACAGGGCGTACATTTCGCACGTTATATTGTTTTTGTTTCAATTTTAAGTTATTATATTAATTACCTAGTTACAAATGACATTGAAATTAATATGTTTTCTCGACTTACAAAGATTATTTATTGATTTTATCATTTATACGTACCAAGGTATTATTATGAATTAAATAATTATTTACTAGTAAATTATACGACCTAGACTGGGAATTGAAGCCAGGACCTTTGGTTTTACGAGCCAATGTTCTACCAACTGAGTTATCCTTGTTCACTTCCCATTATAGGGCGTACACTTCTCTCTTGACTTTGTTTTTCCTTGTAACGACATTGGTAAACAAAATGTATAACTTTTAAATCATTACATAAATATTTGTCCTAAATTGCTAACAGACCTTCATTTTCCGTGTTTTTTTTTCTTCTTCTTTTTTTTCCTTCTTCCTCCTTTTTTCTTTTCAATAATGAGATCAGTTTTTAAATCCAAAATAAATAGAGATATCGAAACCAATTTTTGCAAAAAAACATTTATAACATTCATTTAGAGTTTTTCATAAAACATTATATTGTTTCACTAAACGTTTTTAAATGGCGGAAGTTTTTTTTGGTTTCTTTTTGGTTTCTCCGTAAAGAGATACGAGTACAATTTTAAATAGAAATTTGGAAACCCTAAGTGACAAATTATATAGGTTTTGAAAAACTACAATTTAATGGTATAAAGCGATCTGAAATATTTCTATTAGTGCTGGAGTTATATCTTGTTCTGAAAAAAAAACACACACACACAAACTGGCGGACTATCGGAAAAGGAACCGTTTTAGGACATATATTTATGTAAACTTTCAGTTTTTTTTTTAGTTTTTTTTTATGTCTTCTATCACCTCCTTAAATTAGGCGGAATACTTTAAGAACACTCTGTAGAAATCAAATATTGCACAAATTTCTCGTTCACAAGTCTCCATAACCAAATACAACCAACCAAAACTATTGCTCACAGAAAATGTTATTTCTCTATTTTACAATAAAAAAGTGAAAATGAACTATTACGCCGTCTTTGAAAACAAAATATATTGAGTATAACAAACACACAGAACACAATTCTCATAAAAATACGCCTAAGTATCAGACGCGTTTCAACGACAAGGTCGTCCTCTTCAGTGATACACCAGCTACACCAAAAAAATATATTGAATTAGGTCTATACTGGCTTTGTTTATATCATAAACACACTTTCGCTCTTAAAGTAAAATGTATTTTTTTTATAATACAGCTTTTTGTCGGTTCATTGTTGTTGTTGTTTTATGCCAATTATTTCGGAACCATAATATCTTTTACTTCCGATTTTGCGCACGAGTACGATTTGATTTCAAAAACTTTTTTTTTTAATTTGAAGAACATCGTTAGAGCTGATTTTGAGAAATAACGTCTTTTTTCACCTATCATGTGATCGTGTGCCGAATATTGCTAAGTTTTTAATCTAATTGAATCTTTCATAAATACGATAGCCTACTTTTTCCGTACCCCGTCTATTGTATAATTTTACTAAATAATTTTCATTTTCCACCGAAACGTCAGTACGTTTTTTTTTTATTTCCTTTTCATGAAATTCCCCAGGAGCTTGTTTAATTAAGTCCCCTCACGTATTGAAGGCAAAGTGTAAAACTGACAAAACCCAATTATTTTGTGTTAACTACTACTTTATGTAATACCGTACACTTCTGTTGTGTTTTCCTTTTGGTATAATCAAATTGGTTAACTCATACCCACTTTCCAGACAGTATATTGTGCACTGATCCTGATATCTTGGAGTGAGATACTATAATTAATAATCAAAACTATTATTTCTTATGAAAGTAGTATGAACGTTTCGAGAGTAATACATCAACTCTCATTATCAAATGATCAACCTGAAACAAATATAAAAAATACAATATAGCTCTTCTTTTGACTATTATTTACCAACATCTTCCTATTCTTTCTTCCTATGTGTCCTGGATATTTACGTGAAAATTTATCATTGTGTTCAAGGTGAAACCTAGCAATCAGTACCATTTCCAAATCATAAATATTAAGATAAAACAGGCAAAAGTTAGTAAAATAATGGAAACATTTTACGCTTCGTGTTTAGTTATTTAACTCTATCGTAGAGAGATATTATAGACGAATCAATTATAACGACGGAAATGAAACAATACAAAATATTTCCTGGGATTTGTATTGTTATTTAAATAGGAAATGATTAAATACCGCAACTTCCATTATGATTAAACTGTCTTGTTTAGCGGGAAAATAGTATGAAATCCCGTCAACTTGAAGTTAACATCTGCGTCTGAGTATTATCCAAAGTTGTATCAGTTCTAGTTAGGTTAGGTTAGTTTAGGTTAGGTTAGGTTAGGTAAGGTTAGGTTAGGTAAGGTTAGGTTAGGTTAGGTTAGTTTAGGTTAGGTTAGGTTAGTTTAGTTTAGGTTAGGTTAGATTAGGTTAGGTTAGGTTAGGTTAGGTTAGTTTAGGTTAGGTTAGGTTGTTTCGTTTTTACTTATTTTTATTGCTTTATTTAAATCGATGTTTTTATACTAAGATACAGATTTATTGATCAAATCATTACTTGCGACTTAATACCACGTGTTTCTGCAACAATTGAAGAGGATATGACAAAGTGCTTTATATTTGTAATGAATTATTTGTCATGGCTAAGCTAAATTTAATAAGCTTCACTGTACTTTGCAGGACTTCAATATAATAACTCACTTGTCTCATATAATAATAGTTATTGTTCATTTGATGATTGCATAACAATAAGAGGCGAAGGTTAGTAATGAATAGTTAGTTTAGGTTAGGTTGGGTTAGGTTAGGTTAGGTTAGGTTAGTTTAGGTTAGGTTAGGTTAGGTTGGGTTAGGTTAGGTTAGTTTAGGTTAGGTTAGGTTAGGTTGTTTAGTTTTTACTTATTTTTATTGCTTTATTTAAATCGATGTTTTTATACTGAGATACAGATTTATCGATCAAATTATTACTTGCGACTTAATACCACTTGTTTCTGTAACAATTGAAGAGGATATAACAAAGTGCTTTATATTTGTAATGAATTATTTGTCGTGGCTAAGCTAAATTTAATAAGCTTCACTGTACCTTGCAGGACTTCGATATAATAACTCGCTTGTCTCATATAATAATAGTTATTGTTCATTTGATGGTTGCATAACAATAAGAGGCGAAGGTTAGTAATGAATAGCGTGACGGTAATGTAGATCTCATGTCTAGTGTGTAGTGATGATAGGGGATTCTGAAAAAGCATATGGATGGTTAGGTTAGGTTAGTCTTAATTATTTGTCTTAATGTAGATCGCAAAAAACTATTACCTAACCTAACCTAACCTAACCTAACCTAACCTGAAAAAGCATATGGATGTTAAAACGTTAGAAGTCTTAATGTAGATCGCAAAAAACTATTATTTTGTGTATTAGGTTTTGTAAACATTTGGTTTTTAAATCGTAGTATTTATTATAAAAAAATGATAATATTTTATTTCTGTATTGGCCTTCAACTATAGTTCCGAAGTATCATAGGTGGATCTACATCTTTATCTATGGTATTGTTTGGTTAGATCCCCTCGATCATAGATCTCTCTTAACTTACTCTTGTTCTCTTTCTTGATGATATTTGGATATTCGTGGACTAGGAATCTTTATTTAATGATATATTCTACCTCTCTTTTGTAAGGTGATGATGACCGAAAGATTTTTTTCCTTTAAACAACAATGGGAACATACAACTTGTCTCTATCGTTGTATTTCTATTTTCATCTACAACAGGAATAAAACCGACGCTCCATGTTAGAGAATATCAGGTGCAACCACTTAACATATTACTTCTGCCAATCTTCTTTTAAATGTAGACACATGAAGGGAACTTACGTTTATAAATTCATAGAAACAGGAAATGACTACGACGATTGGCGGTTTACAACTATTTCAGCTTAAAATAGTGTTTTCCTTTTATGATCAAAAACAACTTGGATAAAAAGAATATTAGACTACACTTCTGTTTAACTTTGTATTTTTTAAAAAGTTTTTTTTATCTAGACTACAAAACCCGGAAATTCATAGAAACACAATTATAATAAAGGAAGTTTTTACAACAATGACTAGAACGTTTTTCTTTAGTTTGATGCTATGAGTCAACTCTTCAAATATTGAACCCCTGTAATGAATACGACTATATTTTATTATACCTTAAAAAATTTTAATTTATTTTCCATTTGTTAGGAAAGCACTAAAGACACACTTTTCGATTTTTAAATTCTGTAAGAACCAAAATTATAGAATAAAAAAATCCAATAACGTAATAAATATTAAAACACTTCCAAACCTTTATGCTATAAAATACATAAATATTCTCTGCTCTGTTCCTTACATTGAACATCCGTCAGGTTTTCTCAACTCATTTCTCAATTTGCGTCCTGCATTTTTATCTTCTTTCTAAAACCATTTTAAATCCAGAATACGTGAGTCACGTCAGTATGTCTGTCGTCGTCAAAATGTAATTTACATTCTTTTAACATCACAGAAAGACGTGCTAGTACGAGATATGTCGAGAATAAAATAAAAACTTATGTAAAGACTGAAATAGCAATAAGAGAAGGTTGTTGTTAATGCAGTTCATAGAGAAAAACAAGTTGATGAACACCATCATGGTACTTATCGAACCCATCATAAATTGCAATACAAGTGTGATCCTCTAAATATAATATCCAAAAGGTGGTCTCTTAAGCTTTGTACGTAATATTAAACTCTATTCATAGATCAGTAGAGTATTTACAACAGTGTTTCTAACCTCGTAATTTTGTTTATCACTACTTTTTGACATCGGCTAGACCCTAACGAGCCCTTGTAGATGTGTATCTATTAAAAAGTCAACTTGTATCAGTCGGCCTCACAGCTGTACGTTTGTGAAGTAGGCTGGAGTTTCTTTACTTTCTTGTGAACTCGGAGTTTTAAATTACTTTTATAACAATAACTTCGCTGTACGTTTGTGAAGTAGGCTGGAGTTTCTTTACTTTCTTGTGAACTCGGAGTTTTAAATTACTTTTATAACAATAACTTCGCTGTACGTTTGTGAAGTAGGCTGGAGTTTCTTTACTTTCTTGGGAACCCGAAGTTTTAAATTACATTTGTAACAATAACTTCGCTGTACGTTTGTGAAGTAGGCTGGAGTTTCTTTACTTTCTTGTGAACTCGGAGTTTTAAATTACTTTTATAACAATAACTTCGCTGTACGTTTGTGAAGTAGGCTGGAGTTTCTTTACTTTCTTGTGAACTCGGAGTTTTAAATTACTTTTATAACAATAACTTCGCTGTACGTTTGTGAAGTAGGCTGGAGTTTCTTTACTTTCTTGGGAACCCGAAGTTTTAAATTACATTTGTAACAATAACTTCGCTATACGTTTGTGAAGTAGGCTTTAGTTTCTTTACTTTCTTGTGAACTCGGAGTTTTAAATTACTTTTATAACAATAACTTCGCTGTACGTTTGTGAAGTAGGCTGGAGTTTCTTTACTTTCTTGTGAACTCGGAGTTTTAAATTACTTTTATAACAATAACTTCGCTGTACGTTTGTGAAGTAGGCTGGAGTTTCTTTACTTTCTTGGGAACCCGAAGTTTTAAATTACATTTGTAACAATAACTTCGCTGTACGTTTGTGAAGTAGGCTTTAGTTTCTTTACTTTCTTGTGAACTCGGAGTTTTAAATTACTTTTATAACAATAACTTCGCTGTACGTTTGTGAAGTAGGCTGGAGTTTCTTTACTTTCTTGGGAACCCGAAGTTTTAAATTACATTTGTAACAATAACTTCGCTGTACGTTTGTGAAGTAGGCTTTAGTTTCTTTACTTTCTTGTGAACTCGGAGTTTTAAATTACTTTTATAACATTAACTTCGCTGTACGTTTGTGAAGTAGGCTGGAGTTTCTTTACTTTCTTGGGAACCCGAAGTTTTAAATTGCATTATGTAAAGAAGTGGAGTTGATTTCGTTACAAGTGGAGTTAAATATTTAAATAGCTGAGTTATAAACTTTTAAATTTGCCGCCCTGTGGAAATTTTCAATAGGTTTATCTGAATTTCAATAATCTTCTATATGGAGTATTCACTAGTCACTGTAATCAATATATTCCGTTCCTGTTTTAATTTTTGTAGCCACTATTATGTTAACATGTAAACGACAATGAGACGGACTTACGTTATGTCGAATATCATTTTTATGGTTTCCTGAGGCCATGAAATGTAAACATTCTTTAAAAATGGAGGACGTATATTTTTATGATTACCAAACTGGGTATGATGTGAAAAACGAACTTTTAAAACACGCAACTTGTGTAAACGCTAAAATATCAATTCAAGAAAGCTATTTGATTTTTTTTTTCAATTATTTAGAGTATGTTTATGTAAATGAATACACAATGTTTTGAGGATATAAATCTACTCCCGTTATCAAGTGACATGAGAAATCTAAAAAGGGCCAACATTACCTGTTAACATTTTTCAATCTTGTTAAAATATAAAACTAGTAATCTAAGAAAGAGAGCCAGATTTTAAGCTAGGCCTAAGCAGTGACGTATTGAGCACAAGGAAGTTTTTGGTTCAAAAGTAGAACATAAATTAACATTTTTCAAGTTTTGAGAGACCTAGAACAGGATCAATTGTGTCTGGCCAGAGATTTTATTTCTTGGTTCCTTTATCGGGGTAATCCTCTGTAGCTCACTATAAGTACGATCCTGGCAATCCCGAGGGGTCTTAGCTGGATCTACACGTCTCGTCATGTAGTCTTAGGTTAGATGCCTCTCCCTATCAGGTCTCTGTAGACCAGTTCCAGTTTTATTATCGACCGCTAGGAGTCATTAATTTATGTTATTTGTATCTTTTTTATATAATGAGATAATGAACGAGAGGGTTTTTGTCTTTGAAAAAGAAGAAAGTATTTCATGACAACATTTCTGTCACTTAATTTTGTTAAGTGGATATTTAGTCAAAAAGGAAATTCCATACCCTCAATCCTGTGATTGTTCACGAGATTTTTCCTATTCTCAAAATTTTAAAAAAACCAACTATGGATTGTTATTTTGAACGTGTGGATAACATACAACGATTTTGACAGAGCAGTTAAAAGCGTAGACAGTTGAAGTCTTCCTGCATTCATATGGAGCAATAAGAACGATGACTTGGTAACTGTGTCGCCGTTGGAAAGATTTTAAAGATTGTAAAGAAGTTGACAATAAATAATTTTACTTGATTACTTTTTCATTTCTACACATAAGTACTTTAGTTGTAGGTAAATAACGACTAATACAAATGCTTTCAAGGTCTACTGGGTCTTCAACAGTGGTTTTTTTTTGTATTTTGTCTGTCCTAATGAGAAGTTTTTTTGCAAAAGTGTATTTGCGTAATAAATTATATTCTTAGTTTTTGAGCGTTCATGTGGAAAAATGTTATGCAATATCTTTGACCTATTTATTATATTCTAAATTGTTTACAACAGTACTTCTCAGAATATCTTTTATGACATTTTAACCTCAAACTTTCACCTAACAAATTTAGCATCCGACGTAAAACGACAGCAATGTAAGTGACATTATTGTGTCGTACACTTCCCACACCTCTACTGGATTGGATAACACTCTTTTTATGTCAACACGCCAGGTTTTAAATTTTATTCATTTCCTCAGATTCAGCGTTGTAGAGTTGTTAAACCAATTTCCAATTTTATTGGAACAGAGATGTATAACCTGTATTATAAAATCTGTATATACTTTCTAAGCCTGCTGCATCACTTTATTTGATTGGAATGATTTCCCTTATACTTTTGTATCAAGTATGGGAAATTATAGAAACTGACAAAGTATTGTAATTATATTATTCCTTTTGTAAAGAAAATATCGTACGTTATGTTAGCAGTAAGTTAAAGTTATTAATAACAAATAAACAAAAAATAATAAGAACACTGTAATCAGAAAATAAATATGTTTGTCAATATATCTTAAATGAAAACTTATCATTTTCAATGAACAAAACAAATCTTGTAATGAACAACTCAGAATTGAAATTTATTGATAGTTTCGAGTGATTTATTTCCTGTGAATGATGAGGAACAGTGACACTCCAAGGAGATTCATTAATCATTGCCACATATATAGGCTAACTGCTTCTGTAAACCTAACTGTTCTTCTTATTATAAAAAAGATTACGTTACATCATTTAGTCAACGAATAATCTAAGTGGAAGTGGTTAATAATGATTAATTGTTTCACGAGATATATTAATTTTGATTAAAATGTTAGAAGGATTTTGTGACCGTAGGAAAAACCTCTCGGTCATGATAAACCTCAATTCCTAGAATACCGTTTGAGTCGGAAGGGAAGAAGAATTGGACCTGTTACGAAAGATGAAAAGAGGGATCTAACCCAAGACTAGGGGAAGAAAGTTGTGGGATCCAGTTGAGTTCCCTAGGGGATTGACAACACCGTACAAAGCAATTGAAACAAAGCGTCAAGATTGCAAACCTTCTACGGCCTGGGTATGCTCGTCATCAGCATTTATATTCAGAAAGAGCACCAGAGGAGGTGGTGGAGTATCTGAGTTGTAGGGATGAGCTGACTCTCGTTGCACACAGCCTCTAAGAATAGTTTATCTGGCTTTTTCACGTTAAGAATTCGCAATATGAGAATGTTCGTAGTGATATTCACAGGATTAGTGTATTCAATGAGGAGCTTCTGTGCAAATATTGTGACTTAAAAGATAAGACTAATTAGAGCTGATATTTGAATGAGAATACTTCCATCGAGAGAGGGCTATAGCTTTGATCTTTCACAATGGGAGAAACAATCCCTCCAGACACCTTTTGGAAGATGCCAAAGTTCACGTGTATAGACATCTTATTAAGGAACGCAATGAACCTTCGTAGCTGACGTGCAAAATGGACAGGATTCCTTCTTGAATTAACACGTTCTTTAATTATACAATAAACAACAACCTGCAACGAATGAAGAAAATTAAATGAAACTGTATTTTTTTAAAGTAATGTTTTACCTCATAAAAATAAATAATTAAAAAAATCTATTGAGAAAAATTGTCATATTTAATTCCTAGTTTTCAAATCTTAATGTTCTTTCACTACTTGGAATTAATATTCTATAACAGAAGACTGTGGTTGGCTTAATCTATTTAGTAGTATCTTTTTAAGTATGACTCAAGTGTCTTAATATATGGCGGTTGTAATTAATAAATATTTATCTCTTCTTTTTTTTACACTGTGTTAAGAATAATTTAATATTGTTATTAGAAGATAATAAAATTTAATAATAAATTTAATATTTTCAGATTTATTAAAATGTATGGGAAATTGTTTCTTTTATGAATATAATTTATGAGAGTAAGAAAATAAATGTAATACTTATAAAGAGGGGGGGGGTTCAGTGAGGAAACGCAATAAATAAGGTTAAGTTTAAAAGTGCATAAACAGAACAAATCTATGATCTCATATGAATGTACCAAATCCATCACCTAGTTTCGTTTTTTTTTTCCAAAATCTCATCAGTTGAAACTTTTTACACATTTTACTTAAGACTACCGAGAAACCATTGAAAAAGACGGCTGTTTGGAAAACGTTCTTCCATTTATATGAGTTTGAACGATTAGAAAGTGAATATTAATTATGTAAAGCAATACGTAATAACGTGTCTATTCTAAAACATTAACATCTTATCTTTTTAATGGATTATTAACTAGGAGAAACCAATTTCATTATCCACCGTCCAAATGACTCCATTTTTCGGAACCTAGCTAAATGGAGTTTTCTCCACTAAAAATGTATGAGATTCACTCAGTTAAATAAAAATTCTTTGCTCCTTTTTAATGATAAAATTTACAAATTGACAACAATTGGTAGCATTCGATCTATCGTGTATTCTGGGTAAATTTGATTTATACTCGGAAAAGTTTTTGATTAATTACAACGTTGTGCAACCAACACATAAGCTTATATTGTTCATAAAATAAAACAACAATACAAAATTAAATGTTAAATATAACAGACCTTATTGTTATTATATTTTAAATTGTTTTGTTTTTAAAGAAGAAAACTTTTTTTTAATCTTAGAAAACAGTTTTATGGATGTTTTAAAGCACCGAAAGTATTACTGTAAGGCACTGTATGATATTTATAAGAAAAGTTACCTTCTTAAACCGTTATAGACATTCACATTAACAATCCTTATAAAATGGTTCTCGAACAGATTTATTTATGTTACAACATTTTAGTAAAAGTTAATTGTAACAGCAACCCCTAATGATCTTAGTAACAAAGACACATGTTTATATGTACATGTTGTGTCAAATTACTCTCATGCCTTCAATATGTGAAGATTTCCAAGAAGAGAGCGCTGTAGCTACAATTTTATTCATAAAATTATAAAATGCAAAACAATGACGTAATAAAAAATATAATTTATTAAAGTTAAAGATTACAAAACAAGAGAATTACAGCTTGTAATTGGCCTGTTAATGAAATCTAATACACCCACATATACATATAATTTAATACGTTTTTATCGCTACTGGTATATATATATTATACTTTATATTTATATATACTAGACAAAAGAATTTATTCAAACTAGGAACTGTGTTGCTTTCAAGTTTATCATCATAAAACGACTTTAATAAAACCAAAATACCAACATTGTGTAAATTGCGACGATTACGAATTTAATGTATAACTTAATATAATATTAAACCTAACCTAACCTAATCCTAAACTGCACCTGTGCTTAGTACGAAAATCAACCGAAATTCGGGTATTAGTTCTGCGTTGGGTATCATTGAATTACAGGCGTGATGAGTCTTGCAAGAAGCAGTCTTAACTATAACAAAAATATTTGATATGGACAATACAAATTGATTTTTGTTTTTACTTGGTAAAATTTGCAATTGTTCGTTATTTTCTTACACAACTAAATCATGAAGTAGTCTTCATTGTATGTTGTTATATTTATAAATTAATCATTAATATTTTTCAACAATACAATGAAATAAATTATACAAGTTTTACTTCACTCGGCTCTATTTACTAAATGAAAATAACAATTTAGCAGTAAATATCTACAAGTCAGACATTGCACAATGTATCACTACATATATTATTTTGTACGGACAATGACGCTGTTCACCCTTATTGGCAATTATTCTTTGGATAAATAATATGTATATTATACCCTATATGTGTACAATCATCACATCTAGGGTATAATCGAGTAAAAAGATATGAATATACGTTTGGTGTGGGAATTAAAATTTATTACTGAATCAGATCTTAAAGACGTACTGAATAGTTTTTTTCTTATTTTTAATTTGACATTAACAATTTAATCTGCAAATGACACCTTATTTTCGTATTATACACATGTCTGTATTACTAATAACATTCACTAATAAAAACTTTGTTCACTATTAAATTTAAAAGTTAACGAGGTGTCTCACAAACGATTAGTTAGTGACATTTTACATTAAAGCAAACTTTACATAAAGCGCATTAAAAGTAGTCTCAAGTGTTAAAATTATTATTGTATTTCATTGAAACATAAAGAAAAAATGTTTCTTGTAAATATTAACAACCCTATACAATTTCGAGTAGAAATATTTTACATTAAACCCCAAGATAACCCATTTTTGACAAAATCAGTTAAAGTTGAAGTTGCTGACAAATTAGTTGCATGTAAATTGACTTCAAACATTTCATTGGGAGTTTAAAGTGTTTCATCATTAACCACGTGTCATATTGTTTTAACGTGGATTTATAATATTTTATAATAATTTTAAAACTGAATTAGGTTGAATATTTTGTACTTAGTCCGGGTCTTTTCTATTATACGACCGCATGGCTCAAATTATTTTCTATACTAACAGAATGATAATACAGCAGGTTTTCTCACCTCAATTGATGAAATCATCTATAAAATAAATGGTTTTATTGTTTTTCACAAAACAAACAAATATACAAAATAGAAAAACAAACTAACTACACGTGTACGTTTTTATGACTTTTGCACTTCTGGTTAGGTCTGGGTTAGGTTAGATTAGGTTAGGTTAGGTTAGGTTAGGTTAGATGAGGTTAGGTTAGGTTAGGTTAGGTTAGGTTAGGTTAGGTTAGGTTAGGTTTTATTTGCGCTTCTGGTGGCCAAAATACTACAATAACCAATAAATAGCGAAAAATAGTCACACAAGTAGTATAGAAAATAATTTGAGCCGTGCGGTCGTATAATAGCCGTGCTTAGTCCGACTAACCGAAATACTAAAACAAGGTTTGCAAAAGAGTCATTTAATTAATTATTATATAATAAAATAGTATAATGTATATTATAATCTCTAATGTGTTAAATAATTTGTGATATACCTTCTATGTTGCAGCAAAGAGTGTGAGGTTCCCTTTTCAAAGTAACCCTAGTATATTTTCTATTGACGAACCGAACTGTGGTTATGATAGGATGGTTACAAAGATTTTGGCAACTACTACGAGCGAAGGCATACACAAAACACGTAAGTAACGAGAATAGCCATACGAGATTATTAATAATTTTTGAATATTTCCCCACATTAATCTGAAAGAGAAAAAAACAAACAAAGAAAACACCCGGCTCCCGTAAAGCCATAGCCTGCTTTGAGGATAGCCACTCGCACATTTTTCGAAATAAAATACGACAGCAGCAAGACAAAATTAACTTGACGATTAAAACAAAAATTATAATTTACAAAGAGTTTTCTTAAATTTTTCGCAAAATATATCGGTGAGCATTCTACACAACTATTAACAATATACATTCACATGTTCCTACTTGTCAAGAGAGAAAGAAATAAAAAAGCCTGTAAAACACATTCTAAAACATCTGTAAGAGCAATAATAATTAAGTGTCACTATACTATTCAATAACCATTAACTATATACATCAAACAAGTGTTCAACCTCCTCCTGTTTAAAGAGCCAACTTCTCAATTTTCGCAAAACGAATGAAATTGAATTTCCACATTTGATGTAGCCGGGCAGAACATTAAATAATTTTGGCCCGAGAAAACAAAAAGTCTTCATAAAGTAAGTTTTAAAAAGTTTTGGCGCTGCAAAATATCCTGCATTTCTTAACCGTACCATCCTCTCGATCAGAGCTATCAGAAAGTAGCCTGTTTCCACTTTTTATAAAAAATAACTTAAGTAATTTGTAAATGTACAAGTATCTTAAAGGTAATATTCGTAAAGAAAGGAATACTAGGTTTGAATGTTCCAACCTACTTTTATTTAAAATCATCTGGACAAACTGGTTCTCGATATTAATTACAGGTATTAAATTACTAATGTAAGTCCCTCCCCAACTTTATAAACCATACTCTATCCTACTCTGAACAAAAAAAAAATAAATAAATCATACACTTAACATCCAGAGGACACATATTTCAAAACTCTCTTAATAAAGACTCACATAAAGAAAAAAAACACTCTTAATATTTTAACTAGAGAACTGAACTTTCCAATATAATTAATTGTCGAGGAATACACTCAAATATTTTATGCAGTTGCTTGCTTTAAAAACTGAACACGTTTTTTTGAAAAAATTCTTTCACGAGTACAATTTGAACAAGGATATATTATAAAGAAGTCATATCTTCCCTTTAATATAAAATTAACATAGTTCGTTTTTTCCACACTCTGGACCATACGATTTTTAAAAATCACCACCTAATGATTTTTAAGTCATTTAAGATAATCTTATATAGATATAATCATTGGCAACTAGTTAGATGATAAGTATGAAACGTTATTTCTAGAAATTTCTGTCTACATAAGTGTAGAAAATTATACCTCGGACCGTAGAAAAATAGTGTGCAAATGCAACAACTCCTCATTTTCTGAATTTATGAATCGTATAAAGAACTGAGCGAAAGAGTTCGTATAGTTAAATAAAAAAATAACAAGTATGGTTTTACTAAGCTCTCTTTAAAGTTGAATCATGCAGATGTAGAATTGAAATGTATTTACAGGCTGATGGCCTACATAACTAATAATGTTTAAATCTAATAGAACTTTTTCAATAACAATATTCAAAATTGGTTCACCTTTTACATTGATATGTCTCATGTATATGTATCTTAGATCCAGAGATTCAAAACTGTAAAACTTTATATAAATGTAAATACAATTTTTTTAGATTTTGTATTTTTTGGCGTGCAGTTAATAAACTTTACTTATGTCATAATCTTCAAAATTGAGACATTTTTACAAGTGTGTTTAAAAATATCACTTCATGGAACCATTATATAAGTAAATGGTTTACGAGTAAAATGTTTGGAATTTATTATTTTTCTATATAAAAATAAAGACAACCTTTGATATATCCATTGTATCTGCATTCCTACCGTAACGTTTATTGTTTATTTATTACTTTTATTTTTATTGTAACTTTCACTTATTATTAACCCTCTGGAACTCCAATTCATTTCATAAAACCTTAGCTGAGTTACATCTAATAAATATTCATTCATTTTTGTTGCAGATTATGAACCAAGCGGCTCAATGTCTTGCTAAATAAGAGTAAATAGAATGTTTTCCTACAAAAATATTGATGTATATATGTATGATATTAAGCATCTGTAACTAATGGAATCTCTCTTTATAAGTCAACTTGCCTTGCAATCGTCAATAGAAACGCAAAGAGAACTATTTAGTGAGCAAAACCCAATTTACCAAACTACATGAAAAGGAAATAAAGTTTTAATAAACATTTAAAGTGTCATAATTATACCAACTAATAATAAGAACAATTTTGTGTACAGTTGTATATTTTGTCCAGTTGAAAATAAAATGTTTCTTTGTGTAACTTACCTTTGTTTTATTGTGACCTACCTTGTTTCTGAGTATTGACATATTGCAACATTTAAGATTCATATTTTTTAATAGAAGGGAGACAAACTATTATTGCAATAGACGTGTCTTGTGAAGGAATGAAGGAATGCATTTCGTAGTATATTTAAATAATGAGATTCTTCAGAAAAGCGTCAACTGAAGAAGACAAAGCTAAAAATAGCAAAAGATTATACTTCTTATAAATCCTAACAATATCACTACTTAATTTTGATTTTTTCAAAAATGTTTTCCATGTCATATAAGTTTCGTCATTGTATCTTGTTGTTGGGAAATGAGAATCAAACTATTCCGTATTTTCAATTCCTATAATCTATTCTATATTATATTCTAGTGAATAATATATTTCATTATTTGATAATTTATTATTACATAAACTTTCATAGAAGTTTGGCACATATAAACTGCACATATAAAATTTCTCGTACAAC
The DNA here is from genome assembly GCA_963513935.1 of Aphrophora alni. Lineage (NCBI taxonomy): Eukaryota > Metazoa > Arthropoda > Insecta > Hemiptera > Aphrophoridae > Aphrophora > Aphrophora alni. The sequence goes on along the minus strand of OY740769.1, from coordinate 5,473,436 downwards.
ATTTGAAATTTCAAAGTTATATTTTCAGGGTTTACTCTCAGAGAACCATATCGTTGTTTTAAAAAAAGTTTTTTTTGAAAAAAATTTAAACTGTAATTTCCCGTAAACGTTTTGAGATTAAAAATTGATTTATACATGGTTTACTCTCTATTCAATTCTGCATCTTTTGTTTCGCACACGATTGGTATTGTTAAATGTATGAATTGTAAACCACTTTGAATTGAGAAGAGAAAAAACCATGAAAAATTACTTTAAAATCTCAAATGGTTTAAAAGTCAATAAAATAACCGGATTTTAACATTTCACGTTTCGCCACTTGCAATACATTTTTAAAACGCCTGTAGCTCCCTAACTATACATCGTAATGATGCGAAATTTGACATGAAAGAAGAAAGTTCAAATTAAACTGTGGTGTTTTCAATTCGAAAATATCTCGTATAGTTTCTGAGTAATTAATTCGTGAAAACAACCAATTTTCAAACTTTGCAAAATGGTACTAGATGCAGAATTGAATAGAGAGTAAACCATGAAAAAATGACTTTGAAATCTCAAAGGGTTTACGAGTAATTGCAGTTTAAAGTTTTTTCAAAAAAGATCAAAATTGTTTTAAACCAACGATATGGGTATCGAAAGATGCAGAATTGAAAGGAGACTAAACCCTGAAAAAATCACTTTGACATCTCAAATTGTTTAAGAGTTATTGCAATTTATATGTCAATAAAAATAGCAGATTTTAACATTTCCCGTTTCGTCACTTGCAATACCTTTTTAAAACGCCTGTAGCTCCCTAACCATACATCGTAATGATATGAATTTTTACATGTAAAAAGAAGAAAGTTCAAATTTTACTGTGGTTTTTTCAATTCGAAAATATCTCTTATAGTTTCTGAGTATTTAATTAGTGAAAACAGGCAATTTTCTAACTTTGCAAAACGGTAAGGTACCCCCCTTGCAACTTTTTTAAGCGAAAAAGTGAGTTTTTGATTTTTAATTGTTTTTATAGCTTAATAGAAGCAGAATTAAATTTGGAGTCGAGGGGTGCTATTGAAATTACAAAATTTTTAATATTTTTGTCACTTTTAACTAGTTTATTGTAAAAATTTCAACATTTAACAATACCAATGATATGACATCAATAGATGCAGAATTGAATAGAGAGTAAACCATGAAAAAATGACTTTGAAATCTCAAAGGGTTTACGAGTAATTGCAGTTTAAAGTTTTTTCAAAAAAGATCAAAATTGTTTTAAACCAACAATATGGGTATCGAAAGATGCAGAATTGAAAGGAGACTAAACCCTGAAAAAATCACTTTGACATCTCAAATTGTTTAAGAGTTATTGCAATTTATATGTCAATAAAAATAGCAGATTTTAACATTTCCCGTTTCGTCACTTGCAATACCTTTTTAAAACGCCTGTAGCTCCCTAACCATACATCGTAATGATATGAATTTTTACATGTAAAAAGAAGAAAGTTCAAATTTTACTGTGGTTTTTTCAATTCGAAAATATCTCTTATAGTTTCTGAGTATTTAAGTCGTAAAAACAGGCAATTTTCTAACTTTGCAAAACGGTAAGGTACCCCCCCCTTGCAACTTTTTTAAGCGAAAAAGTGAGTTTTTGATTTTTAATTGTTTTTATAGCTTAACAGAAGCAGAATTAAATTTGGAGTCGAGGGGTGCTATTGAAATTACAAAATTTTTAATATTTTTGTCACTTTTAACTAGTTTTTTGTAAAAATTTCAACATTTAACAATACCAATGATATGCACATCAATAGATGCAGAATTGAATAGAGAGTAAACCATGAAAAAATGACTTTGAAATCTCAAAGGGTTTACGAGTAATTGCAGTTTAAAGTTTTTTCAAAAAAGATCAAAATTGTTTTAAACCAACGATATGGGTATCGAAAGATGCAGAATTGAAAGGAGACTAAACCCTGAAAAAATCACTTTGACATCTCAAATTGTTTAAGAGTTATTGCAATTTATATGTCAATAAAAATAGCAGATTTTAACATTTCCCGTTTCGTCACTTGCAATACCTTTTTAAAACGCCTGTAGCTCCCTAACCATACATCGTAATGATATGAATTTTTACATGTAAAAAGAAGAAAGTTCAAATTTTACTGTGGTTTTTTCAATTCGAAAATATCTCTTATAGTTTCTGAGTATTTAAGTCGTAAAAACAGGCAATTTTCTAACTTTGCAAAACGGTAAGGTACCCCCCTTGCAACTTTTTTAAGCGAAAAAGTGAGTTTTTGATTTTTAATTGTTTTTATAGCTTAACAGAAGCAGAATTAAATTTGGAGTCGAGGGGTGCTATTGAAATTACAAAATTTTTAATATTTTTGTCACTTTTAACTAGTTTTTTGTAAAAATTTCAACATTTAACAATACCAATGATATGCACATCAATAGATGCAGAATTGAATAGAGAGTAAACCATGAAAAAATGACTTTGAAATCTCAAAGGGTTTACGAGTAATTGCAGTTTAAAGTTTTTTCAAAAAAGATCAAAATTGTTTTAAACCAACGATATGGGTATCGAAAGATGCAGAATTGAAAGGAGACTAAACCCTGAAAAAATCACTTTGACATCTCAAATTGTTTAAGAGTTATTGCAATTTATATGTCAATAAAAATAGCAGATTTTAACATTTCCCGTTTCGTCACTTGCAATACCTTTTTAAAACGCCTGTAGCTCCCTAACCATACATCGTAATGATATGAATTTTTACATGTAAAAAGAAGAAAGTTCAAATTTTACTGTGGTTTTTTCAATTCGAAAATATCTCTTATAGTTTCTGAGTATTTAAGTCGTAAAAACAGGCAATTTTCTAACTTTGCAAAACGGTAAGGTACCCCCCTTGCAACTTTTTTAAGCGAAAAAGTGAGTTTTTGATTTTTAATTGTTTTTATAGCTTAACAGAAGCAGAATTAAATTTGGAGTCGAGGGGTGCTATTGAAATTACAAAATTTTTAATATTTTTGTCACTTTTAACTAGTTTTTTGTAAAAATTTCAACATTTAACAATACCAATGATATGCACATCAATAGATGCAGAATTGAATAGAGAGTAAACCATGAAAAAATGACTTTGAAATCTCAAAGGGTTTACGAGTAATTGCAGTTTAAAGTTTTTTCAAAAAAGATCAAAATTGTTTTAAACCAACGATATGGGTATCGAAAGATGCAGAATTGAAAGGAGACTAAACCCTGAAAAAATCACTTTGACATCTCAAATTGTTTAAGAGTTATTGCAATTTATATGTCAATAAAAATAGCAGATTTTAAAATTTCCCGTTTCGTCACTTGCAATACCTTTTTAAAACGCCTGTAGCTCCCTAACCATACATCGTAATGATATGAATTTTTACATGTAAAAAGAAGAAAGTTCAAATTTTACTGTGGTTTTTTCAATTCGAAAATATCTCTTATAGTTTCTGAGTATTTAATTAGTGAAAACAGGCAATTTTCTAACTTTGCAAAATGGTAAGGTACCCCCCTTGCAACTTTTTTAGGCGAAAAAGTGAGTTTTTGATTTTTAATTGTTTTTATAGCTTAATAGAAGCAGAATTAAATTTGGAGTCGAGGGGTGCTATTGAAATTTCAAAATTTTTAATATTTTTGTCACTTTTAACTAGTTTTTTGTAAAAATTTCAACATTTAACAATACCAATGATATGCACATCAATAGATGCAGAATTGAATAGAGAGTAAACCATGAAAAAATGACTTTGAAATCTCAAAGGGTTTACGAGTAATTGCAGTTTAAAGTTTTTTCAAAAAAGATCAAAATTGTTTTAAACCAACGATATGGGTATCGAAAGATGCAGAATTGAAAGGAGACTAAACCCTGAAAAAATCACTTTGACATCTCAAATTGTTTAAGAGTTATTGCAATTTATATGTCAATAAAAATAGCAGATTTTAACATTTCCCGTTTCGTCACTTGCAATACCTTTTTAAAACGCCTGTAGCTCCCTAACCATACATCGTAATGATATGAATTTTTACATGTAAAAAGAAGAAAGTTCAAATTTTACTGTGGTTTTTTCAATTCGAAAATATCTCTTATAGTTTCTGAGTATTTAAGTCGTAAAAACAGGCAATTTTCTAACTTTGCAAAACGGTAAGGTACCCTTGCAACTTTTTTAAGCGAAAAAGTGAGTTTTTGATTTTTAATTGTTTTTATAGCTTAACAGAAGCAGAATTAAATTTGGAGTCGAGGGGTGCTATTGAAATTTCAAAATTTTTAATATTTTTGTCACTTTTAACTAGTTTTTTGTAAAAATATCAACATTTAACAATACCAATGATATGCACATCAATAGATGCAGAATTGAATAGAGAGTAAACCATGAAAAAATGACTTTGAAATCTCAAAGGGTTTACGAGTAATTGCAGTTTAAAGTTTTTTCAAAAAAGATCAAAATTGTTTTAAACCAACGATATGGGTATCGAAAGATGCAGAATTGAAAGGAGACTAAACCCTGAAAAAATCACTTTGACATCTCAAATTGTTTAAGAGTTATTGCAATTTATATGTCAATAAAAATAGCAGATTTTAACATTTCCCGTTTCGTCACTTGCAATACCTTTTTAAAACGCCTGTAGCTCCCTAACCATACATCGTAATGATATGAATTTTTACATGTAAAAAGAAGAAAGTTCAAATTTTACTGTGGTTTTTTCAATTCGAAAATATCTCTTATAGTTTCTGAGTATTTAATTAGTGAAAACAGGCAATTTTCTAACTTTGCAAAACGGTAAGGTACCCCCCTTGCAACTTTTTTAAGCGAAAAAGTGAGTTTTTGATTTTTAATTGTTTTTATAGCTTAACAGAAGCAGAATTAAATTTGGAGTCGAGGGGTGCTATTGAAATTTCAAAATTTTTAATATTTTTGTCACTTTTAACTAGTTTTTTGTAAAAATTTCAACATTTAACAATATCAATGATATGCACATCAATAGATGCAGAATTGAATAGAGAGTAAACCATGAAAAAATGACTTTGAAATCTCAAAGGGTTTACGAGTAATTGCAGTTTAAAGTTTTTTCAAAAAAGATCAAAATTGTTTTAAACCAACGATATGGGTATCGAAAGATGCAGAATTGAAAGGAGACTAAACCCTGAAAAAATCACTTTGACATCTCAAATTGTTTAAGAGTTATTGCAATTTATATGTCAATAAAAATAGCAGATTTTAACATTTCCCGTTTCGTCACTTGCAATACCTTTTTAAAACGCCTGTAGCTCCCTAACCATACATCGTAATGATATGAATTTTTACATGTAAAAAGAAGAAAGATCAAATTTTACTGTGGTTTTTTCAATTCGAAAATATCTCTTATAGTTTCTGAGTATTTAAGTCGTAAAAACAGGCAATTTTCTAACTTTGCAAAACGGTAAGGTACCCCCCTTGCAACTTTTTTAAGCGAAAAAGTGAGTTTTTGATTTTTAATTGTTTTTATAGCTTAACAGAAGCAGAATTAAATTTGGAGTCGAGGGGTGCTATTGAAATTTCAAAATTTTTAATATTTTTGTCACTTTTAACTAGTTTTTTGTAAAAATATCAACATTTAACAATACCAATGATATGCACATCAATAGATGCAGAATTGAATAGAGAGTAAACCATGAAAAAATGACTTTGAAATCTCAAAGGGTTTACGAGTAATTGCAGTTTAAAGTTTTTTCAAAAAAGATCAAAATTGTTTTAAACCAACGATATGGGTATCGAAAGATGCAGAATTGAAAGGAGACTAAACCCTGAAAAAATCACTTTGACATCTCAAATTGTTTAAGAGTTATTGCAATTTATATGTCAATAAAAATAGCAGATTTTAACATTTCCCGTTTCGTCACTTGCAATACCTTTTTAAAACGCCTGTAGCTCCCTAACCATACATCGTAATGATATGAATTTTTACATGTAAAAAGAAGAAAGTTCAAATTTTACTGTGGTTTTTTCAATTCGAAAATATCTCTTATAGTTTCTGAGTATTTAATTAGTGAAAACAGGCAATTTTCTAACTTTGCAAAACGGTAAGGTACCCCCCTTGCAACTTTTTTAAGCGAAAAAGTGAGTTTTTGATTTTTAATTGTTTTTATAGCTTAACAGAAGCAGAATTAAATTTGGAGTCGAGGGGTGCTATTGAAATTTCAAAATTTTTAATATTTTTGTCACTTTTAACTAGTTTTTTGTAAAAATTTCAACATTTAACAATATCAATGATATGCACATCAATAGATGCAGAATTGAATAGAGAGTAAACCATGAAAAAATGACTTTGAAATCTCAAAGGGTTTACGAGTAATTGCAGTTTAAAGTTTTTTCAAAAAAGATCAAAATTGTTTTAAACCAACGATATGGGTATCGAAAGCTGCAGAATTGAAAGGAGACTAAACCCTGAAAAAATCACTTTGACATCTCAAATTGTTTAAGAGTTATTGCAATTTATATGTCAATAAAAATAGCAGATTTTAACATTTCCCGTTTCGTCACTTGCAATACCTTTTTAAAACGCCTGTAGCTCCCTAACCATACATCGTAATGATATGAATTTTTACATGTGGAAAGAAGAAAGTTCAAATTTTACTGTGGTTTTTTCAATTTGAAAATATCTCTTATAGTTTCTGAGTATTTAAGTCGTGAAAACAGGCAATTTTCTAACTTTGCAAAATGGTAAGGTCCCCTTGCAACTTTTTTAGGCGAAAAAGTGAGTTTTTGATTTTTAATTGTTTTTATAGCTTAATAGAAGCAGAATTAAATTTGGAGTCGAGGGGTGCTATTGAAATTTCAAAATTTTTAATATTTTTATCACTTTTAACTAGTTTTTTGTAAAAATTTCAACATTTAACAATACCAATGATATGCACATCAATAGATGCAGAATTGAATAGAGAGTAAACCATGAAAAAATGACTTTGAAATCTCAAAGGGTTTACGAGTAATTGCAGTTTAAAGTTTTTTCAAAAAAGATCAAAATTGTTTTAAACCAACAATATGGGTATCGAAAGATGCAGAATTGAAAGGAGACTAAACCCTGAAAAAATCACTTTGACATCTCAAATTGTTTAAGAGTTATTGCAATTTATATGTCAATAAAAATAGCAGATTTTAACATTTCCCGTTTCGTCACTTGCAATACCTTTTTAAAACGCCTGTAGCTCCCTAACCATACATCGTAATGATATGAATTTTTACATGTAAAAAGAAGAAAGTTCAAATTTTACTGTGGTTTTTTCAATTCGAAAATATCTCTTATAGTTTCTGAGTATTTAAGTCGTGAAAACAGGCAATTTTCTAACTTTGCAAAACGGTAAGGTACCCCCCCTTGCAACTTTTTTAAGCGAAAAAGTGAGTTTTTGATTCTTAATTGTTTTTATAGCTTAATAGAAGCAGAATTAAATTTGGAGTCGAGGGGTGCTATTGAAATTTCAAAATTTTTAATATTTTTGTCACTTTTAACTAGTTTTTTGTAAAAATTTCAACATTTAACAATACCAATGATATGCACATCAATAGATGCAGAATTGAATAGAGAGTAAACCATGAAAAAATGACTTTGAAATCTCAAAGGGTTTACGAGTAATTGCAGTTTAAAGTTTTTTCAAAAAAGATCAAAATTGTTTTAAACCAACGATATGGGTATCGAAAGATGCAGAATTGAAAGGAGACTAAACCCTGAAAAAATCACTTTGACATCTCAAATTGTTTAAGAGTTATTGCAATTTATATGTCAATAAAAATAGCAGATTTTAACATTTCCCGTTTCGTCACTTGCAATACCTTTTTAAAACGCCTGTAGCTCCCTAACCATACATCGTAATGATATGAATTTTTACATGTGGAAAGAAGAAAGTTCAAATTTTACTGTGGTTTTTTCAATTTGAAAATATCTCTTATAGTTTCTGAGTATTTAAGTCGTGAAAACAGGCAATTTTCTAACTTTGCAAAATGGTAAGGTACCCCCCTTGCAACTTTTTTAGGCGAAAAAGTGAGTTTTTGATTTTTAATTGTTTTTATAGCTTAATAGAAGCAGAATTAAATTTGGAGTCGAGGGGTGCTATTGAAATTTCAAAATTTTTAATATTTTTGTCACTTTTAACTAGTTTTTTGTAAAAATTTCAACATTTAACAATACCAATGATATGCACATCAATAGATGCAGAATTGAATAGAGAGTAAACCATGAAAAAATGACTTTGAAATCTCAAAGGGTTTACGAGTAATTGCAGTTTAAAGTTTTTTCAAAAAAGATCAAAATTGTTTTAAACCAACGATATGGGTATCGAAAGATGCAGAATTGAAAGGAGACTAAACCCTGAAAAAATCACTTTGACATCTCAAATTGTTTAAGAGTTATTGCAATTTATATGTCAATAAAAATAGCAGATTTTAACATTTCCCGTTTCGTCACTTGCAATACCTTTTTAAAACGCCTGTAGCTCCCTAACCATACATCGTAATGATATGAATTTTTACATGTAAAAAGAAGAAAGTTCAAATTTTACTGTGGTTTTTTCAATTCGAAAATATCTCTTATAGTTTCTGAGTATTTAATTAGTGAAAACAGGCAATTTTCTAACTTTGCAAAACGGTAAGGTACCCCCCTTGCAACTTTTTTAAGCGAAAAAGTGAGTTTTTGATTTTTAATTGTTTTTATAGCTTAATAGAAGCAGAATTAAATTTGGAGTCGAGGGGTGCTATTGAAATTTCAAAATTTTTAATATTTTTGTCACTTTTAACTAGTTTTTTGTAAAAATTTCAACATTTAACAATACCAATGATATGCACATCAATAGATGCAGAATTAAATAGAGAGTAAACCATGAAAAAATGACTTTGAAATCTCAAAGGGTTTACGAGTAATTGCAGTTTAAAGTTTTTTCAAAAAAGATCAAAATTGTTTTAAACCAACGATATGGGTATCGAAAGATGCAGAATTGAAAGGAGACTAAACCCTGAAAAAATCACTTTGACATCTCAAATTGTTTAAGAGTTATTGCAATTTATATGTCAATAAAAATAGCAGATTTTAACATTTCCCGTTTCGTCACTTGCAATACCTTTTTAAAACGCCTGTAGCTCCCTAACCATACATCGTAATGATATGTATTTGTACATGTAAAAAGAAGAAAGTTCAAATTTTACTGTGGTTTTTTCAATTCGAAAATATCTCTTATAGTTTCTGAGTATTTAAGTCGTGAAAACAGGCAATTTTATAACTTTGCAAAACGGTAAGGTACCCCCCTTGCAACTTTTTTAAGCGAAAAAGTGAGTTTTTGATTTTTAATTGTTTTTATAGCTTAATAGAAGCAGAATTAAATTTGGAGTCGAGGGGTGCTATTGAAATTTCAAAATTTTTAATATTTTTGTCACTTTTAACTAGTTTTTTGTAAAAATTTCAACATTTAACAATACCAATGATATGCACATCAATAGATGCAGAATTGAATAGAGAGTAAACCATGAAAAAATGACTTTGAAATCTCAAAGGGTTTACGAGTAATTGCAGTTTAAAGTTTTTTCAAAAAAGATCAAAATTGTTTTAAACCAACGATATGGGTATCGAAAGATGCAGAATTGAAAGGAGACTAAACCCTGAAAAAATCACTTTGACATCTCAAATTGTTTAAGAGTTATTGCAATTTATATGTCAATAAAAATAGCAGATTTTAACATTTCCCTTTTCGTCACTTGCAATACCTTTTTAAAACGCCTGTAGCTCCCTAACCATACATCGTAATGATATGAATTTTTACATGTAAAAAGAAGAAAGTTCAAATTTTACTGTGGTTTTTTCAATTCGAAAATATCTCTTATAGTTTCTGAGTATTTAAGTCGTAAAAACAGGCAATTTTCTAACTTTGCAAAACGGTAAGGTACCCCCCTTGCAACTTTTTTAAGCGAAAAAGTGAGTTTTTGATTTTTAATTGTTTTTATAGCTTAACAGAAGCAGAATTAAATTTGGAGTCGAGGGGTGCTATTGAAATTACAAAATTTTTAATATTTTTGTCACTTTTAACTAGTTTTTTGTAAAAATTTCAACATTTAACAATACCAATGATATGCACATCAATAGATGCAGAATTGAATAGAGAGTAAACCATGAAAAAATGACTTTGAAATCTCAAAGGGTTTACGAGTAATTGCAGTTTAAAGTTTTTTCAAAAAAGATCAAAATTGTTTTAAACCAACGATATGGGTATCGAAAGATGCAGAATTGAAAGGAGACTAAACCCTGAAAAAATCACTTTGACATCTCAAATTGTTTAAGAGTTATTGCAATTTATATGTCAATAAAAATAGCAGATTTTAACATTTCCCGTTTCGTCACTTGCAATACCTTTTTAAAACGCCTGTAGCTCCCTAACCATACATCGTAATGATATGAATTTTTACATGTAAAAAGAAGAAAGTTCAAATTTTACTGTGGTTTTTTCAATTCGAAAATATCTCTTATAGTTTCTGAGTATTTAAGTCGTAAAAACAGGCAATTTTCTAACTTTGCAAAACGGTAAGGTACCCCCCTTGCAACTTTTTTAAGCGAAAAAGTGAGTTTTTGATTTTTAATTGTTTTTATAGCTTAACAGAAGCAGAATTAAATTTGGAGTCGAGGGGTGCTATTGAAATTACAAAATTTTTAATATTTTTGTCACTTTTAACTAGTTTTTTGTAAAAATTTCAACATTTAACAATACCAATGATATGCACATCAATAGATGCAGAATTGAATAGAGAGTAAACCATGAAAAAATGACTTTGAAATCTCAAAGGGTTTACGAGTAATTGCAGTTTAAAGTTTTTTCAAAAAAGATCAAAATTGTTTTAAACCAACGATATGGGTATCGAAAGATGCAGAATTGAAAGGAGACTAAACCCTGAAAAAATCACTTTGACATCTCAAATTGTTTAAGAGTTATTGCAATTTATATGTCAATAAAAATAGCAGATTTTAACATTTCCCGTTTCGTCACTTGCAATACCTTTTTAAAACGCCTGTAGCTCCCTAACCATACATCGTAATGATATGAATTTTTACATGTAAAAAGAAGAAAGTTCAAATTTTACTGTGGTTTTTTCAATTCGAAAATATCTCTTATAGTTTCTGAGTATTTAAGTCGTAAAAACAGGCAATTTTCTAACTTTGCAAAACGGTAAGGTACCCCCCTTGCAACTTTTTTAAGCGAAAAAGTGAGTTTTTGATTTTTAATTGTTTTTATAGCTTAACAGAAGCAGAATTAAATTTGGAGTCGAGGGGTGCTATTGAAATTTCAAAATTTTTAATATTTTTGTCACTTTTAACTAGTTTTTTGTAAAAATATCAACATTTAACAATACCAATGATATGCACATCAATAGATGCAGAATTGAATAGAGAGTAAACCATGAAAAAATGACTTTGAAATCTCAAAGGGTTTACGAGTAATTGCAGTTTAAAGTTTTTTCAAAAAAGATCAAAATTGTTTTAAACCAACGATATGGGTATCGAAAGATGCAGAATTGAAAGGAGACTAAACCCTGAAAAAATCACTTTGACATCTCAAATTGTTTAAGAGTTATTGCAATTTATATGTCAATAAAAATAGCAGATTTTAACATTTCCCGTTTCGTCACTTGCAATACCTTTTTAAAACGCCTGTAGCTCCCTAACCATACATCGTAATGATATGAATTTTTACATGTAAAAAGAAGAAAGTTCAAATTTTACTGTGGTTTTTTCAATTCGAAAATATCTCTTATAGTTTCTGAGTATTTAAGTCGTGAAAACAGGCAATTTTCTAACTTTGCAAAACGGTAAGGTACCCCCCTTGCAACTTTTTTAAGCGAAAAAGTGAGTTTTTGATTTTTAATTGTTTTTATAGCTTAACAGAAGCAGAATTAAATTTGGAGTCGAGGGGTGCTATTGAAATTACAAAATTTTTAATATTTTTGTCACTTTTAACTAGTTTTTTGTAAAAATTTCAACATTTAACAATACCAATGATATGCACATCAATAGATGCAGAATTGAATAGAGAGTAAACCATGAAAAAATGACTTTGAAATCTCAAAGGGTTTACGAGTAATTGCAGTTTAAAGTTTTTTCAAAAAAGATCAAAATTGTTTTAAACCAACGATATGGGTATCGAAAGATGCAGAATTGAAAGGAGACTAAACCCTGAAAAAATCACTTTGACATCTCAAATTGTTTAAGAGTTATTGCAATTTATATGTCAATAAAAATAGCAGATTTTAACATTTCCCGTTTCGTCACTTGCAATACCTTTTTAAAACGCCTGTAGCTCCCTAACCATACATCGTAATGATATGAATTTTTACATGTAAAAAGAAGAAAGTTCAAATTTTACTGTGGTTTTTTCAATTCGAAAATATCTCTTATAGTTTCTGAGTATTTAAGTCGTAAAAACAGGCAATTTTCTAACTTTGCAAAACGGTAAGGTACCCCCCTTGCAACTTTTTTAAGCGAAAAAGTGAGTTTTTGATTTTTAATTGTTTTTATAGCTTAACAGAAGCAGAATTAAATTTGGAGTCGAGGGGTGCTATTGAAATTACAAAATTTTTAATATTTTTGTCACTTTTAACTAGTTTTTTGTAAAAATTTCAACATTTAACAATACCAATGATATGCACATCAATAGATGCAGAATTGAATAGAGAGTAAACCATGAAAAAATGACTTTGAAATCTCAAAGGGTTTACGAGTAATTGCAGTTTAAAGTTTTTTCAAAAAAGATCAAAATTGTTTTAAACCAACGATATGGGTATCGAAAGATGCAGAATTGAAAGGAGACTAAACCCTGAAAAAATCACTTTGACATCTCAAATTGTTTAAGAGTTATTGCAATTTATATGTCAATAAAAATAGCAGATTTTAACATTTCCCGTTTCGTCACTTGCAATACCTTTTTAAAACGCCTGTAGCTCCCTAACCATACATCGTAATGATATGAATTTTTACATGTAAAAAGAAGAAAGTTCAAATTTTACTGTGGTTTTTTCAATTCGAAAATATCTCTTATAGTTTCTGAGTATTTAATTAGTGAAAACAGGCAATTTTCTAACTTTGCAAAATGGTAAGGTACCCCCCTTGCAACTTTTTTAGGCGAAAAAGTGAGTTTTTGATTTTTAATTGTTTTTATAGCTTAATAGAAGCAGAATTAAATTTGGAGTCGAGGGGTGCTATTGAAATTTCAAAATTTTTAATATTTTTGTCACTTTTAACTAGTTTTTTGTAAAAATTTCAACATTTAACAATACCAATGATATGCACATCAATAGATGCAGAATTGAATAGAGAGTAAACCATGAAAAAATGACTTTGAAATCTCAAAGGGTTTACGAGTAATTGCAGTTTAAAGTTTTTTCAAAAAAGATCAAAATTGTTTTAAACCAACGATATGGGTATCGAAAGATGCAGAATTGAAAGGAGACTAAACCCTGAAAAAATCACTTTGACATCTCAAATTGTTTAAGAGTTATTGCAATTTATATGTCAATAAAAATAGCAGATTTTAACATTTCCCGTTTCGTCACTTGCAATACCTTTTTAAAACGCCTGTAGCTCCCTAACCATACATCGTAATGATATGAATTTTTACATGTAAAAAGAAGAAAGTTCAAATTTTACTGTGGTTTTTTCAATTCGAAAATATCTCTTATAGTTTCTGAGTATTTAAGTCGTAAAAACAGGCAATTTTCTAACTTTGCAAAACGGTAAGGTACCCCCCTTGCAACTTTTTTAAGCGAAAAAGTGAGTTTTTGATTTTTAATTGTTTTTATAGCTTAACAGAAGCAGAATTAAATTTGGAGTCGAGGGGTGCTATTGAAATTTCAAAATTTTTAATATTTTTGTCACTTTTAACTAGTTTTTTGTAAAAATATCAACATTTAACAATACCAATGATATGCACATCAATAGATGCAGAATTGAATAGAGAGTAAACCATGAAAAAATGACTTTGAAATCTCAAAGGGTTTACGAGTAATTGCAGTTTAAAGTTTTTTCAAAAAAGATCAAAATTGTTTTAAACCAACGATATGGGTATCGAAAGATGCAGAATTGAAAGGAGACTAAACCCTGAAAAAATCACTTTGACATCTCAAATTGTTTAAGAGTTATTGCAATTTATATGTCAATAAAAATAGCAGATTTTAACATTTCCCGTTTCGTCACTTGCAATACCTTTTTAAAACGCCTGTAGCTCCCTAACCATACATCGTAATGATATGAATTTTTACATGTAAAAAGAAGAAAGTTCAAATTTTACTGTGGTTTTTTCAATTCGAAAATATCTCTTATAGTTTCTGAGTATTTAAGTCGTGAAAACAGGCAATTTTCTAACTTTGCAAAACGGTAAGGTACCCCCCTTGCAACTTTTTTAAGCGAAAAAGTGAGTTTTTGATTTTTAATTGTTTTTATAGCTTAACAGAAGCAGAATTAAATTTGGAGTCGAGGGGTGCTATTGAAATTACAAAATTTTTAATATTTTTGTCACTTTTAACTAGTTTTTTGTAAAAATTTCAACATTTAACAATACCAATGATATGCACATCAATAGATGCAGAATTGAATAGAGAGTAAACCATGAAAAAATGACTTTGAAATCTCAAAGGGTTTACGAGTAATTGCAGTTTAAAGTTTTTTCAAAAAAGATCAAAATTGTTTTAAACCAACGATATGGGTATCGAAAGATGCAGAATTGAAAGGAGACTAAACCCTGAAAAAATCACTTTGACATCTCAAATTGTTTAAGAGTTATTGCAATTTATATGTCAATAAAAATAGCAGATTTTAACATTTCCCGTTTCGTCACTTGCAATACCTTTTTAAAACGCCTGTAGCTCCCTAACCATACATCGTAATGATATGAATTTTTACATGTAAAAAGAAGAAAGTTCAAATTTTACTGTGGTTTTTTCAATTCGAAAATATCTCTTATAGTTTCTGAGTATTTAAGTCGTAAAAACAGGCAATTTTCTAACTTTGCAAAACGGTAAGGTACCCCCCTTGCAACTTTTTTAAGCGAAAAAGTGAGTTTTTGATTTTTAATTGTTTTTATAGCTTAACAGAAGCAGAATTAAATTTGGAGTCGAGGGGTGCTATTGAAATTTCAAAATTTTTAATATTTTTGTCACTTTTAACTAGTTTTTTGTAAAAATATCAACATTTAACAATACCAATGATATGCACATCAATAGATGCAGAATTGAATAGAGAGTAAACCATGAAAAAATGACTTTGAAATCTCAAAGGGTTTACGAGTAATTGCAGTTTAAAGTTTTTTCAAAAAAGATCAAAATTGTTTTAAACCAACGATATGGGTATCGAAAGATGCAGAATTGAAAGGAGACTAAACCCTGAAAAAATCACTTTGACATCTCAAATTGTTTAAGAGTTATTGCAATTTATATGTCAATAAAAATAGCAGATTTTAACATTTCCCGTTTCGTCACTTGCAATACCTTTTTAAAACGCCTGTAGCTCCCTAACCATACATCGTAATGATATGAATTTTTACATGTAAAAAGAAGAAAGTTCAAATTTTACTGTGGTTTTTTCAATTCGAAAATATCTCTTATAGTTTCTGAGTATTTAAGTCGTAAAAACAGGCAATTTTCTAACTTTGCAAAACGGTAAGGTACCCCCCTTGCAACTTTTTTAAGCGAAAAAGTGAGTTTTTGATTTTTAATTGTTTTTATAGCTTAACAGAAGCAGAATTAAATTTGGAGTCGAGGGGTGCTATTGAAATTACAAAATTTTTAATATTTTTGTCACTTTTAACTAGTTTTTTGTAAAAATTTCAACATTTAACAATACCAATGATATGCACATCAATAGATGCAGAATTGAATAGAGAGTAAACCATGAAAAAATGACTTTGAAATCTCAAAGGGTTTACGAGTAATTGCAGTTTAAAGTTTTTTCAAAAAAGATCAAAATTGTTTTAAACCAACGATATGGGTATCGAAAGATGCAGAATTGAAAGGAGACTAAACCCTGAAAAAATCACTTTGACATCTCAAATTGTTTAAGAGTTATTGCAATTTATATGTCAATAAAAATAGCAGATTTTAACATTTCCCGTTTCGTCACTTGCAATACCTTTTTAAAACGCCTGTAGCTCCCTAACCATACATCGTAATGATATGAATTTTTACATGTAAAAAGAAGAAAGTTCAAATTTTACTGTGGTTTTTTCAATTCGAAAATATCTCTTATAGTTTCTGAGTATTTAATTAGTGAAAACAGGCAATTTTCTAACTTTGCAAAATGGTAAGGTACCCCCCTTGCAACTTTTTTAGGCGAAAAAGTGAGTTTTTGATTTTTAATTGTTTTTATAGCTTAATAGAAGCAGAATTAAATTTGGAGTCGAGGGGTGCTATTGAAATTTCAAAATTTTTAATATTTTTGTCACTTTTAACTAGTTTTTTGTAAAAATTTCAACATTTAACAATACCAATGATATGCACATCAATAGATGCAGAATTGAATAGAGAGTAAACCATGAAAAAATGACTTTGAAATCTCAAAGGGTTTACGAGTAATTGCAGTTTAAAGTTTTTTCAAAAAAGATCAAAATTGTTTTAAACCAACGATATGGGTATCGAAAGATGCAGAATTGAAAGGAGACTAAACCCTGAAAAAATCACTTTGACATCTCAAATTGTTTAAGAGTTATTGCAATTTATATGTCAATAAAAATAGCAGATTTTAACATTTCCCGTTTCGTCACTTGCAATACCTTTTTAAAACGCCTGTAGCTCCCTAACCATACATCGTAATGATATGAATTTTTACATGTAAAAAGAAGAAAGTTCAAATTTTACTGTGGTTTTTTCAATTCGAAAATATCTCTTATAGTTTCTGAGTATTTAAGTCGTAAAAACAGGCAATTTTCTAACTTTGCAAAACGGTAAGGTACCCCCCTTGCAACTTTTTTAAGCGAAAAAGTGAGTTTTTGATTTTTAATTGTTTTTATAGCTTAACAGAAGCAGAATTAAATTTGGAGTCGAGGGGTGCTATTGAAATTTCAAAATTTTTAATATTTTTGTCACTTTTAACTAGTTTTTTGTAAAAATATCAACATTTAACAATACCAATGATATGCACATCAATAGATGCAGAATTGAATAGAGAGTAAACCATGAAAAAATGACTTTGAAATCTCAAAGGGTTTACGAGTAATTGCAGTTTAAAGTTTTTTCAAAAAAGATCAAAATTGTTTTAAACCAACGATATGGGTATCGAAAGATGCAGAATTGAAAGGAGACTAAACCCTGAAAAAATCACTTTGACATCTCAAATTGTTTAAGAGTTATTGCAATTTATATGTCAATAAAAATAGCAGATTTTAACATTTCCCGTTTCGTCACTTGCAATACCTTTTTAAAACGCCTGTAGCTCCCTAACCATACATCGTAATGATATGAATTTTTACATGTAAAAAGAAGAAAGTTCAAATTTTACTGTGGTTTTTTCAATTCGAAAATATCTCTTATAGTTTCTGAGTATTTAAGTCGTGAAAACAGGCAATTTTCTAACTTTGCAAAACGGTAAGGTACCCCCCTTGCAACTTTTTTAAGCGAAAAAGTGAATTTTTGATTTTTAATTGTTTTTATAGCTTAACAGAAGCAGAATTAAATTTGGAGTCGAGGGGTGCTATTGAAATTACAAAATTTTTAATATTTTTGTCACTTTTAACTAGTTTTTTGTAAAAATTTCAACATTTAACAATACCAATGATATGCACATCAATAGATGCAGAATTGAATAGAGAGTAAACCATGAAAAAATGACTTTGAAATCTCAAAGGGTTTACGAGTAATTGCAGTTTAAAGTTTTTTCAAAAAAGATCAAAATTGTTTTAAACCAACGATATGGGTATCGAAAGATGCAGAATTGAAAGGAGACTAAACCCTGAAAAAATCACTTTGACATCTCAAATTGTTTAAGAGTTATTGCAATTTATATGTCAATAAAAATAGCAGATTTTAACATTTCCCGTTTCGTCACTTGCAATACCTTTTTAAAACGCCTGTAGCTCCCTAACCATACATCGTAATGATATGAATTTTTACATGTAAAAAGAAGAAAGTTCAAATTTTACTGTGGTTTTTTCAATTCGAAAATATCTCTTATAGTTTCTGAGTATTTAAGTCGTAAAAACAGGCAATTTTCTAACTTTGCAAAACGGTAAGGTACCCCCCCCTTGCAACTTTTTTAAGCGAAAAAGTGAGTTTTTGATTTTTAATTGTTTTTATAGCTTAACAGAAGCAGAATTAAATTTGGAGTCGAGGGGTGCTATTGAAATTACAAAATTTTTAATATTTTTGTCACTTTTAACTAGTTTTTTGTAAAAATTTCAACATTTAACAATACCAATGATATGCACATCAATAGATGCAGAATTGAATAGAGAGTAAACCATGAAAAAATGACTTTGAAATCTCAAAGGGTTTACGAGTAATTGCAGTTTAAAGTTTTTTCAAAAAAGATCAAAATTGTTTTAAACCAACGATATGGGTATCGAAAGATGCAGAATTGAAAGGAGACTAAACCCTGAAAAAATCACTTTGACATCTCAAATTGTTTAAGAGTTATTGCAATTTATATGTCAATAAAAATAGCAGATTTTAACATTTCCCGTTTCGTCACTTGCAATACCTTTTTAAAACGCCTATAGCTCCCTAACCATACATCGTAATGATATGAATTTTTACATGTAAAAAGAAGAAAGTTCAAATTTTACTGTGGTTTTTTCAATTCGAAAATATCTCTTATAGTTTCTGAGTATTTAAGTCGTAAAAACAGGCAATTTTCTAACTTTGCAAAACGGTAAGGTACCCCCCTTGCAACTTTTTTAAGCGAAAAAGTGAGTTTTTGATTTTTAATTGTTTTTATAGCTTAACAGAAGCAGAATTAAATTTGGAGTCGAGGGGTGCTATTGAAATTACAAAATTTTTAATATTTTTGTCACTTTTAACTAGTTTTTTGTAAAAATTTCAACATTTAACAATACCAATGATATGCACATCAATAGATGCAGAATTGAATAGAGAGTAAACCATGAAAAAATGACTTTGAAATCTCAAAGGGTTTACGAGTAATTGCAGTTTAAAGTTTTTTCAAAAAAGATCAAAATTGTTTTAAACCAACGATATGGGTATCGAAAGATGCAGAATTGAAAGGAGACTAAACCCTGAAAAAATCACTTTGACATCTCAAATTGTTTAAGAGTTATTGCAATTTATATGTCAATAAAAATAGCAGATTTTAACATTTCCCGTTTCGTCACTTGCAATACCTTTTTAAAACGCCTGTAGCTCCCTAACCATACATCGTAATGATATGAATTTTTACATGTAAAAAGAAGAAAGTTCAAATTTTACTGTGGTTTTTTCAATTCGAAAATATCTCTTATAGTTTCTGAGTATTTAAGTCGTAAAAACAGGCAATTTTCTAACTTTGCAAAACGGTAAGGTACCCCCCTTGCAACTTTTTTAAGCGAAAAAGTGAGTTTTTGATTTTTAATTGTTTTTATAGCTTAACAGAAGCAGAATTAAATTTGGAGTCGAGGGGTGCTATTGAAATTACAAAATTTTTAATATTTTTGTCACTTTTAACTAGTTTTTTGTAAAAATTTCAACATTTAACAATACCAATGATATGCACATCAATAGATGCAGAATTGAATAGAGAGTAAACCATGAAAAAATGACTTTGAAATCTCAAAGGGTTTACGAGTAATTGCAGTTTAAAGTTTTTTCAAAAAAGATCAAAATTGTTTTAAACCAACGATATGGGTATCGAAAGATGCAGAATTGAAAGGAGACTAAACCCTGAAAAAATCACTTTGACATCTCAAATTGTTTAAGAGTTATTGCAATTTATATGTCAATAAAAATAGCAGATTTTAACATTTCCCGTTTCGTCACTTGCAATACCTTTTTAAAACGCCTGTAGCTCCCTAACCATACATCGTAATGATATGAATTTTTACATGTAAAAAGAAGAAAGTTCAAATTTTACTGTGGTTTTTTCAATTCGAAAATATCTCTTATAGTTTCTGAGTATTTAATTAGTGAAAACAGGCAATTTTCTAACTTTGCAAAATGGTAAGGTACCCCCCTTGCAACTTTTTTAGGCGAAAAAGTGAGTTTTTGATTTTTAATTGTTTTTATAGCTTAATAGAAGCAGAATTAAATTTGGAGTCGAGGGGTGCTATTGAAATTTCAAAATTTTTAATATTTTTGTCACTTTTAACTAGTTTTTTGTAAAAATTTCAACATTTAACAATACCAATGATATGCACATCAATAGATGCAGAATTGAATAGAGAGTAAACCATGAAAAAATGACTTTGAAATCTCAAAGGGTTTACGAGTAATTGCAGTTTAAAGTTTTTTCAAAAAAGATCAAAATTGTTTTAAACCAACGATATGGGTATCGAAAGATGCAGAATTGAAAGGAGACTAAACCCTGAAAAAATCACTTTGACATCTCAAATTGTTTAAGAGTTATTGCAATTTATATGTCAATAAAAATAGCAGATTTTAACATTTCCCGTTTCGTCACTTGCAATACCTTTTTAAAACGCCTGTAGCTCCCTAACCATACATCGTAATGATATGAATTTTTACATGTAAAAAGAAGAAAGTTCAAATTTTACTGTGGTTTTTTCAATTCGAAAATATCTCTTATAGTTTCTGAGTATTTAAGTCGTAAAAACAGGCAATTTT
Organism: Aphrophora alni; assembly: GCA_963513935.1. Classification (NCBI taxonomy): domain Eukaryota; kingdom Metazoa; phylum Arthropoda; class Insecta; order Hemiptera; family Aphrophoridae; genus Aphrophora; species Aphrophora alni. The sequence continues at coordinate 5,452,679 of OY740769.1, read as the reverse complement.
CTAACTTTGCAAAACGGTAAGGTACCCCCCTTGCAACTTTTTTAAGCGAAAAAGTGAGTTTTTGATTTTTAATTGTTTTTATAGCTTAACAGAAGCAGAATTAAATTTGGAGTCGAGGGGTGCTATTGAAATTACAAAATTTTTAATATTTTTGTCACTTTTAACTAGTTTTTTGTAAAAATTTCAACATTTAACAATACCAATGATATGCACATCAATAGATGCAGAATTGAATAGAGAGTAAACCATGAAAAAATGACTTTGAAATCTCAAAGGGTTTACGAGTAATTGCAGTTTAAAGTTTTTTCAAAAAAGATCAAAATTGTTTTAAACCAACGATATGGGTATCGAAAGATGCAGAATTGAAAGGAGACTAAACCCTGAAAAAATCACTTTGACATCTCAAATTGTTTAAGAGTTATTGCAATTTATATGTCAATAAAAATAGCAGATTTTAACATTTCCCGTTTCGTCACTTGCAATACCTTTTTAAAACGCCTGTAGCTCCCTAACCATACATCGTAATGATATGAATTTTTACATGTAAAAAGAAGAAAGTTCAAATTTTACTGTGGTTTTTTCAATTCGAAAATATCTCTTATAGTTTCTGAGTATTTAAGTCGTAAAAACAGGCAATTTTCTAACTTTGCAAAACGGTAAGGTACCCCCCTTGCAACTTTTTTAAGCGAAAAAGTGAGTTTTTGATTTTTAATTGTTTTTATAGCTTAACAGAAGCAGAATTAAATTTGGAGTCGAGGGGTGCTATTGAAATTACAAAATTTTTAATATTTTTGTCACTTTTAACTAGTTTTTTGTAAAAATTTCAACATTTAACAATACCAATGATATGCACATCAATAGATGCAGAATTGAATAGAGAGTAAACCATGAAAAAATGACTTTGAAATCTCAAAGGGTTTACGAGTAATTGCAGTTTAAAGTTTTTTCAAAAAAGATCAAAATTGTTTTAAACCAACGATATGGGTATCGAAAGATGCAGAATTGAAAGGAGACTAAACCCTGAAAAAATCACTTTGACATCTCAAATTGTTTAAGAGTTATTGCAATTTATATGTCAATAAAAATAGCAGATTTTAACATTTCCCGTTTCGTCACTTGCAATACCTTTTTAAAACGCCTGTAGCTCCCTAACCATACATCGTAATGATATGAATTTTTACATGTAAAAAGAAGAAAGTTCAAATTTTACTGTGGTTTTTTCAATTCGAAAATATCTCTTATAGTTTCTGAGTATTTAATTAGTGAAAACAGGCAATTTTCTAACTTTGCAAAATGGTAAGGTACCCCCCTTGCAACTTTTTTAGGCGAAAAAGTGAGTTTTTGATTTTTAATTGTTTTTATAGCTTAATAGAAGCAGAATTAAATTTGGAGTCGAGGGGTGCTATTGAAATTTCAAAATTTTTAATATTTTTGTCACTTTTAACTAGTTTTTTGTAAAAATTTCAACATTTAACAATACCAATGATATGCACATCAATAGATGCAGAATTGAATAGAGAGTAAACCATGAAAAAATGACTTTGAAATCTCAAAGGGTTTACGAGTAATTGCAGTTTAAAGTTTTTTCAAAAAAGATCAAAATTGTTTTAAACCAACGATATGGGTATCGAAAGATGCAGAATTGAAAGGAGACTAAACCCTGAAAAAATCACTTTGACATCTCAAATTGTTTAAGAGTTATTGCAATTTATATGTCAATAAAAATAGCAGATTTTAACATTTCCCGTTTCGTCACTTGCAATACCTTTTTAAAACGCCTGTAGCTCCCTAACCATACATCGTAATGATATGAATTTTTACATGTAAAAAGAAGAAAGTTCAAATTTTACTGTGGTTTTTTCAATTCGAAAATATCTCTTATAGTTTCTGAGTATTTAAGTCGTAAAAACAGGCAATTTTCTAACTTTGCAAAACGGTAAGGTACCCCCCTTGCAACTTTTTTAAGCGAAAAAGTGAGTTTTTGATTTTTAATTGTTTTTATAGCTTAACAGAAGCAGAATTAAATTTGGAGTCGAGGGGTGCTATTGAAATTTCAAAATTTTTAATATTTTTGTCACTTTTAACTAGTTTTTTGTAAAAATATCAACATTTAACAATACCAATGATATGCACATCAATAGATGCAGAATTGAATAGAGAGTAAACCATGAAAAAATGACTTTGAAATCTCAAAGGGTTTACGAGTAATTGCAGTTTAAAGTTTTTTCAAAAAAGATCAAAATTGTTTTAAACCAACGATATGGGTATCGAAAGATGCAGAATTGAAAGGAGACTAAACCCTGAAAAAATCACTTTGACATCTCAAATTGTTTAAGAGTTATTGCAATTTATATGTCAATAAAAATAGCAGATTTTAACATTTCCCGTTTCGTCACTTGCAATACCTTTTTAAAACGCCTGTAGCTCCCTAACCATACATCGTAATGATATGAATTTTTACATGTAAAAAGAAGAAAGTTCAAATTTTACTGTGGTTTTTTCAATTCGAAAATATCTCTTATAGTTTCTGAGTATTTAAGTCGTGAAAACAGGCAATTTTCTAACTTTGCAAAACGGTAAGGTACCCCCCTTGCAACTTTTTTAAGCGAAAAAGTGAGTTTTTGATTTTTAATTGTTTTTATAGCTTAACAGAAGCAGAATTAAATTTGGAGTCGAGGGGTGCTATTGAAATTACAAAATTTTTAATATTTTTGTCACTTTTAACTAGTTTTTTGTAAAAATTTCAACATTTAACAATACCAATGATATGCACATCAATAGATGCAGAATTGAATAGAGAGTAAACCATGAAAAAATGACTTTGAAATCTCAAAGGGTTTACGAGTAATTGCAGTTTAAAGTTTTTTCAAAAAAGATCAAAATTGTTTTAAACCAACGATATGGGTATCGAAAGATGCAGAATTGAAAGGAGACTAAACCCTGAAAAAATCACTTTGACATCTCAAATTGTTTAAGAGTTATTGCAATTTATATGTCAATAAAAATAGCAGATTTTAACATTTCCGGTTTCGTCACTTGCAATACCTTTTTAAAACGCCTGTAGCTCCCTAACCATACATCGTAATGATATGAATTTTTACATGTAAAAAGAAGAAAGTTCAAATTTTACTGTGGTTTTTTCAATTCGAAAATATCTCTTATAGTTTCTGAGTATTTAAGTCGTAAAAACAGGCAATTTTCTAACTTTGCAAAACGGTAAGGTACCCCCCTTGCAACTTTTTTAAGCGAAAAAGTGAGTTTTTGATTTTTAATTGTTTTTATAGCTTAACAGAAGCAGAATTAAATTTGGAGTCGAGGGGTGCTATTGAAATTTCAAAATTTTTAATATTTTTGTCACTTTTAACTAGTTTTTTGTAAAAATATCAACATTTAACAATACCAATGATATGCACATCAATAGATGCAGAATTGAATAGAGAGTAAACCATGAAAAAATGACTTTGAAATCTCAAAGGGTTTACGAGTAATTGCAGTTTAAAGTTTTTTCAAAAAAGATCAAAATTGTTTTAAACCAACGATATGGGTATCGAAAGATGCAGAATTGAAAGGAGACTAAACCCTGAAAAAATCACTTTGACATCTCAAATTGTTTAAGAGTTATTGCAATTTATATGTCAATAAAAATAGCAGATTTTAACATTTCCCGTTTCGTCACTTGCAATACCTTTTTAAAACGCCTGTAGCTCCCTAACCATACATCGTAATGATATGAATTTTTACATGTAAAAAGAAGAAAGTTCAAATTTTACTGTGGTTTTTTCAATTCGAAAATATCTCTTATAGTTTCTGAGTATTTAAGTCGTGAAAACAGGCAATTTTCTAACTTTGCAAAACGGTAAGGTACCCCCCTTGCAACTTTTTTAAGCGAAAAAGTGAGTTTTTGATTTTTAATTGTTTTTATAGCTTAACAGAAGCAGAATTAAATTTGGAGTCGAGGGGTGCTATTGAAATTACAAAATTTTTAATATTTTTGTCACTTTTAACTAGTTTTTTGTAAAAATTTCAACATTTAACAATACCAATGATATGCACATCAATAGATGCAGAATTGAATAGAGAGTAAACCATGAAAAAATGACTTTGAAATCTCAAAGGGTTTACGAGTAATTGCAGTTTAAAGTTTTTTCAAAAAAGATCAAAATTGTTTTAAACCAACGATATGGGTATCGAAAGATGCAGAATTGAAAGGAGACTAAACCCTGAAAAAATCACTTTGACATCTCAAATTGTTTAAGAGTTATTGCAATTTATATGTCAATAAAAATAGCAGATTTTAACATTTCCCGTTTCGTCACTTGCAATACCTTTTTAAAACGCCTGTAGCTCCCTAACCATACATCGTAATGATATGAATTTTTACATGTAAAAAGAAGAAAGTTCAAATTTTACTGTGGTTTTTTCAATTCGAAAATATCTCTTATAGTTTCTGAGTATTTAAGTCGTAAAAACAGGCAATTTTCTAACTTTGCAAAACGGTAAGGTACCCCCCTTGCAACTTTTTTAAGCGAAAAAGTGAGTTTTTGATTTTTAATTGTTTTTATAGCTTAACAGAAGCAGAATTAAATTTGGAGTCGAGGGGTGCTATTGAAATTACAAAATTTTTAATATTTTTGTCACTTTTAACTAGTTTTTTGTAAAAATTTCAACATTTAACAATACCAATGATATGCACATCAATAGATGCAGAATTGAATAGAGAGTAAACCATGAAAAAATGACTTTGAAATCTCAAAGGGTTTACGAGTAATTGCAGTTTAAAGTTTTTTCAAAAAAGATCAAAATTGTTTTAAACCAACGATATGGGTATCGAAAGATGCAGAATTGAAAGGAGACTAAACCCTGAAAAAATCACTTTGACATCTCAAATTGTTTAAGAGTTATTGCAATTTATATGTCAATAAAAATAGCAGATTTTAACATTTCCCGTTTCGTCACTTGCAATACCTTTTTAAAACGCCTGTAGCTCCCTAACCATACATCGTAATGATATGAATTTTTACATGTAAAAAGAAGAAAGTTCAAATTTTACTGTGGTTTTTTCAATTCGAAAATATCTCTTATAGTTTCTGAGTATTTAATTAGTGAAAACAGGCAATTTTCTAACTTTGCAAAATGGTAAGGTACCCCCCTTGCAACTTTTTTAGGCGAAAAAGTGAGTTTTTGATTTTTAATTGTTTTTATAGCTTAATAGAAGCAGAATTAAATTTGGAGTCGAGGGGTGCTATTGAAATTTCAAAATTTTTAATATTTTTGTCACTTTTAACTAGTTTTTTGTAAAAATTTCAACATTTAACAATACCAATGATATGCACATCAATAGATGCAGAATTGAATAGAGAGTAAACCATGAAAAAATGACTTTGAAATCTCAAAGGGTTTACGAGTAATTGCAGTTTAAAGTTTTTTCAAAAAAGATCAAAATTGTTTTAAACCAACGATATGGGTATCGAAAGATGCAGAATTGAAAGGAGACTAAACCCTGAAAAAATCACTTTGACATCTCAAATTGTTTAAGAGTTATTGCAATTTATATGTCAATAAAAATAGCAGATTTTAACATTTCCCGTTTCGTCACTTGCAATACCTTTTTAAAACGCCTGTAGCTCCCTAACCATACATCGTAATGATATGAATTTTTACATGTAAAAAGAAGAAAGTTCAAATTTTACTGTGGTTTTTTCAATTCGAAAATATCTCTTATAGTTTCTGAGTATTTAAGTCGTAAAAACAGGCAATTTTCTAACTTTGCAAAACGGTAAGGTACCCCCCTTGCAACTTTTTTAAGCGAAAAAGTGAGTTTTTGATTTTTAATTGTTTTTATAGCTTAACAGAAGCAGAATTAAATTTGGAGTCGAGGGGTGCTATTGAAATTTCAAAATTTTTAATATTTTTGTCACTTTTAACTAGTTTTTTGTAAAAATATCAACATTTAACAATACCAATGATATGCACATCAATAGATGCAGAATTGAATAGAGAGTAAACCATGAAAAAATGACTTTGAAATCTCAAAGGGTTTACGAGTAATTGCAGTTTAAAGTTTTTTCAAAAAAGATCAAAATTGTTTTAAACCAACGATATGGGTATCGAAAGATGCAGAATTGAAAGGAGACTAAACCCTGAAAAAATCACTTTGACATCTCAAATTGTTTAAGAGTTATTGCAATTTATATGTCAATAAAAATAGCAGATTTTAACATTTCCCGTTTCGTCACTTGCAATACCTTTTTAAAACGCCTGTAGCTCCCTAACCATACATCGTAATGATATGAATTTTTACATGTAAAAAGAAGAAAGTTCAAATTTTACTGTGGTTTTTTCAATTCGAAAATATCTCTTATAGTTTCTGAGTATTTAAGTCGTGAAAACAGGCAATTTTCTAACTTTGCAAAACGGTAAGGTACCCCCCTTGCAACTTTTTTAAGCGAAAAAGTGAGTTTTTGATTTTTAATTGTTTTTATAGCTTAACAGAAGCAGAATTAAATTTGGAGTCGAGGGGTGCTATTGAAATTACAAAATTTTTAATATTTTTGTCACTTTTAACTAGTTTTTTGTAAAAATTTCAACATTTAACAATACCAATGATATGCACATCAATAGATGCAGAATTGAATAGAGAGTAAACCATGAAAAAATGACTTTGAAATCTCAAAGGGTTTACGAGTAATTGCAGTTTAAAGTTTTTTCAAAAAAGATCAAAATTGTTTTAAACCAACGATATGGGTATCGAAAGCTGCAGAATTGAAAGGAGACTAAACCCTGAAAAAATCACTTTGACATCTCAAATTGTTTAAGAGTTATTGCAATTTATATGTCAATAAAAATAGCAGATTTTAACATTTCCCGTTTCGTCACTTGCAATACCTTTTTAAAACGCCTGTAGCTCCCTAACCATACATCGTAATGATATGAATTTTTACATGTGGAAAGAAGAAAGTTCAAATTTTACTGTGGTTTTTTCAATTTGAAAATATCTCTTATAGTTTCTGAGTATTTAAGTCGTGAAAACAGGCAATTTTCTAACTTTGCAAAATGGTAAGGTACCCCCCTTGCAACTTTTTTAGGCGAAAAAGTGAGTTTTTGATTTTTAATTGTTTTTATAGCTTAATAGAAGCAGAATTAAATTTGGAGTCGAGGGGTGCTATTGAAATTTCAAAATTTTTAATATTTTTGTCACTTTTAACTAGTTTTTTGTAAAAATTTCAACATTTAACAATACCAATGATATGCACATCAATAGATGCAGAATTGAATAGAGAGTAAACCATGAAAAAATGACTTTGAAATCTCAAAGGGTTTACGAGTAATTGCAGTTTAAAGTTTTTTCAAAAAAGATCAAAATTGTTTTAAACCAACGATATGGGTATCGAAAGATGCAGAATTGAAAGGAGACTAAACCCTGAAAAAATCACTTTGACATCTCAAATTGTTTAAGAGTTATTGCAATTTATATGTCAATAAAAATAGCAGATTTTAACATTTCCCGTTTCGTCACTTGCAATACCTTTTTAAAACGCCTGTAGCTCCCTAACCATACATCGTAATGATATGAATTTTTACATGTGGAAAGAAGAAAGTTCAAATTTTACTGTGGTTTTTTCAATTTGAAAATATCTCTTATAGTTTCTGAGTATTTAAGTCGTGAAAACAGGCAATTTTCTAACTTTGCAAAATGGTAAGGTACCCCCCTTGCAACTTTTTTAGGCGAAAAAGTGAGTTTTTGATTTTTAATTGTTTTTATAGCTTAATAGAAGCAGAATTAAATTTGGAGTCGAGGGGTGCTATTGAAATTTCAAAATTTTTAATATTTTTGTCACTTTTAACTAGTTTTTTGTAAAAATTTCAACATTTAACAATACCAATGATATGCACATCAATAGATGCAGAATTGAATAGAGAGTAAACCATGAAAAAATGACTTTGAAATCTCAAAGGGTTTACGAGTAATTGCAGTTTAAAGTTTTTTCAAAAAAGATCAAAATTGTTTTAAACCAACGATATGGGTATCGAAAGATGCAGAATTGAAAGGAGACTAAACCCTGAAAAAATCACTTTGACATCTCAAATTGTTTAAGAGTTATTGCAATTTATATGTCAATAAAAATAGCAGATTTTAACATTTCCCGTTTCGTCACTTGCAATACCTTTTTAAAACGCCTGTAGCTCCCTAACCATACATCGTAATGATATGAATTTTTACATGTAAAAAGAAGAAAGTTCAAATTTTACTGTGGTTTTTTCAATTCGAAAATATCTCTTATAGTTTCTGAGTATTTAAGTCGTAAAAACAGGCAATTTTCTAACTTTGCAAAACGGTAAGGTACCCCCCTTGCAACTTTTTTAAGCGAAAAAGTGAGTTTTTGATTTTTAATTGTTTTTATAGCTTAACAGAAGCAGAATTAAATTTGGAGTCGAGGGGTGCTATTGAAATTACAAAATTTTTAATATTTTTGTCACTTTTAACTAGTTTTTTGTAAAAATTTCAACATTTAACAATACCAATGATATGCACATCAATAGATGCAGAATTGAATAGAGAGTAAACCATGAAAAAATGACTTTGAAATCTCAAAGGGTTTACGAGTAATTGCAGTTTAAAGTTTTTTCAAAAAAGATCAAAATTGTTTTAAACCAACGATATGGGTATCGAAAGATGCAGAATTGAAAGGAGACTAAACCCTGAAAAAATCACTTTGACATCTCAAATTGTTTAAGAGTTATTGCAATTTATATGTCAATAAAAATAGCAGATTTTAACATTTCCCGTTTCGTCACTTGCAATACCTTTTTAAAACGCCTGTAGCTCCCTAACCATACATCGTAATGATATGAATTTTTACATGTAAAAAGAAGAAAGTTCAAATTTTACTGTGGTTTTTTCAATTCGAAAATATCTCTTATAGTTTCTGAGTATTTAAGTCGTAAAAACAGGCAATTTTCTAACTTTGCAAAACGGTAAGGTACCCCCCTTGCAACTTTTTTAAGCGAAAAAGTGAGTTTTTGATTTTTAATTGTTTTTATAGCTTAACAGAAGCAGAATTAAATTTGGAGTCGAGGGGTGCTATTGAAATTTCAAAATTTTTAATATTTTTGTCACTTTTAACTAGTTTTTTGTAAAAATTTCAACATTTAACAATACCAATGATATGCACATCAATAGATGCAGAATTGAATAGAGAGTAAACCATGAAAAAATGACTTTGAAATCTCAAAGGGTTTACGAGTAATTGCAGTTTAAAGTTTTTTCAAAAAAGATCAAAATTGTTTTAAACCAACGATATGGGTATCGAAAGATGCAGAATTGAAAGGAGACTAAACCCTGAAAAAATCACTTTGACATCTCAAATTGTTTAAGAGTTATTGCAATTTATATGTCAATAAAAATAGCAGATTTTAACATTTCCCGTTTCGTCACTTGCAATACCTTTTTAAAACGCCTGTAGCTCCCTAACCATACATCGTAATGATATGAATTTTTACATGTAAAAAGAAGAAAGTTCAAATTTTACTGTGGTTTTTTCAATTCGAAAATATCTCTTATAGTTTCTGAGTATTTAAGTCGTAAAAACAGGCAATTTTCTAACTTTGCAAAACGGTAAGGTACCCCCCTTGCAACTTTTTTAAGCGAAAAAGTGAGTTTTTGATTTTTAATTGTTTTTATAGCTTAACAGAAGCAGAATTAAATTTGGAGTCGAGGGGTGCTATTGAAATTACAAAATTTTTAATATTTTTGTCACTTTTAACTAGTTTTTTGTAAAAATTTCAACATTTAACAATACCAATGATATGCACATCAATAGATGCAGAATTGAATAGAGAGTAAACCATGAAAAAATGACTTTGAAATCTCAAAGGGTTTACGAGTAATTGCAGTTTAAAGTTTTTTCAAAAAAGATCAAAATTGTTTTAAACCAACGATATGGGTATCGAAAGATGCAGAATTGAAAGGAGACTAAACCCTGAAAAAATCACTTTGACATCTCAAATTGTTTAAGAGTTATTGCAATTTATATGTCAATAAAAATAGCAGATTTTAACATTTCCCGTTTCGTCACTTGCAATACCTTTTTAAAACGCCTGTAGCTCCCTAACCATACATCGTAATGATATGAATTTTTACATGTAAAAAGAAGAAAGTTCAAATTTTACTGTGGTTTTTTCAATTCGAAAATATCTCTTATAGTTTCTGAGTATTTAAGTCGTAAAAACAGGCAATTTTCTAACTTTGCAAAACGGTAAGGTACCCCCCTTGCAACTTTTTTAAGCGAAAAAGTGAGTTTTTGATTTTTAATTGTTTTTATAGCTTAACAGAAGCAGAATTAAATTTGGAGTCGAGGGGTGCTATTGAAATTACAAAATTTTTAATATTTTTGTCACTTTTAACTAGTTTTTTGTAAAAATTTCAACATTTAACAATACCAATGATATGCACATCAATAGATGCAGAATTGAATAGAGAGTAAACCATGAAAAAATGACTTTGAAATCTCAAAGGGTTTACGAGTAATTGCAGTTTAAAGTTTTTTCAAAAAAGATCAAAATTGTTTTAAACCAACGATATGGGTATCGAAAGATGCAGAATTGAAAGGAGACTAAACCCTGAAAAAATCACTTTGACATCTCAAATTGTTTAAGAGTTATTGCAATTTATATGTCAATAAAAATAGCAGATTTTAACATTTCCCGTTTCGTCACTTGCAATACCTTTTTAAAACGCCTGTAGCTCCCTAACCATACATCGTAATGATATGAATTTTTACATGTGGAAAGAAGAAAGTTCAAATTTTACTGTGGTTTTTTCAATTTGAAAATATCTCTTATAGTTTCTGAGTATTTAAGTCGTGAAAACAGGCAATTTTCTAACTTTGCAAAACGGTAAGGTACCCCCCTTGCAACTTTTTTAAGCGAAAAAGTGAGTTTTTGATTTTTAATTGTTTTTATAGCTTAACAGAAGCAGAATTAAATTTGGAGTCGAGGGGTGCTATTGAAATTACAAAATTTTTAATATTTTTGTCACTTTTAACTAGTTTTTGTAAAAATTTCAACATTTAACAATACCAATGATATGCACATCAATAGATGCAGAATTGAATAGAGAGTAAACCATGAAAAAATGACTTTGAAATCTCAAAGGGTTTACGAGTAATTGCAGTTTAAAGTTTTTTCAAAAAAGATCAAAATTGTTTTAAACCAACGATATGGGTATCGAAAGATGCAGAATTGAAAGGAGACTAAACCCTGAAAAAATCACTTTGACATCTCAAATTGTTTAAGAGTTATTGCAATTTATATGTCAATAAAAATAGCAGATTTTAACATTTCCCGTTTCGTCACTTGCAATACCTTTTTAAAACGCCTGTAGCTCCCTAACCATACATCGTAATGATATGAATTTTTACATGTAAAAAGAAGAAAGTTCAAATTTTACTGTGGTTTTTTCAATTCGAAAATATCTCTTATAGTTTCTGAGTATTTAAGTCGTAAAAACAGGCAATTTTCTAACTTTGCAAAACGGTAAGGTACCCCCCTTGCAACTTTTTTAAGCGAAAAAGTGAGTTTTTGATTTTTAATTGTTTTTATAGCTTAACAGAAGCAGAATTAAATTTGGAGTCGAGGGGTGCTATTGAAATTACAAAATTTTTAATATTTTTGTCACTTTTAACTAGTTTTTTGTAAAAATTTCAACATTTAACAATACCAATGATATGCACATCAATAGATGCAGAATTGAATAGAGAGTAAACCATGAAAAAATGACTTTGAAATCTCAAAGGGTTTACGAGTAATTGCAGTTTAAAGTTTTTTCAAAAAAGATCAAAATTGTTTTAAACCAACGATATGGGTATCGAAAGATGCAGAATTGAAAGGAGACTAAACCCTGAAAAAATCACTTTGACATCTCAAATTGTTTAAGAGTTATTGCAATTTATATGTCAATAAAAATAGCAGATTTTAACATTTCCCGTTTCGTCACTTGCAATACCTTTTTAAAACGCCTGTAGCTCCCTAACCATACATCGTAATGATATGAATTTTTACATGTAAAAAGAAGAAAGTTCAAATTTTACTGTGGTTTTTTCAATTCGAAAATATCTCTTATAGTTTCTGAGTATTTAATTAGTGAAAACAGGCAATTTTCTAACTTTGCAAAATGGTAAGGTACCCCCCTTGCAACTTTTTTAGGCGAAAAAGTGAGTTTTTGATTTTTAATTGTTTTTATAGCTTAATAGAAGCAGAATTAAATTTGGAGTCGAGGGGTGCTATTGAAATTTCAAAATTTTTAATATTTTTGTCACTTTTAACTAGTTTTTTGTAAAAATTTCAACATTTAACAATACCAATGATATGCACATCAATAGATGCAGAATTGAATAGAGAGTAAACCATGAAAAAATGACTTTGAAATCTCAAAGGGTTTACGAGTAATTGCAGTTTAAAGTTTTTTCAAAAAAGATCAAAATTGTTTTAAACCAACGATATGGGTATCGAAAGATGCAGAATTGAAAGGAGACTAAACCCTGAAAAAATCACTTTGACATCTCAAATTGTTTAAGAGTTATTGCAATTTATATGTCAATAAAAATAGCAGATTTTAACATTTCCCGTTTCGTCACTTGCAATACCTTTTTAAAACGCCTGTAGCTCCCTAACCATACATCGTAATGATATGAATTTTTACATGTAAAAAGAAGAAAGTTCAAATTTTACTGTGGTTTTTTCAATTCGAAAATATCTCTTATAGTTTCTGAGTATTTAAGTCGTAAAAACAGGCAATTTTCTAACTTTGCAAAACGGTAAGGTACCCCCCTTGCAACTTTTTTAAGCGAAAAAGTGAGTTTTTGATTTTTAATTGTTTTTATAGCTTAACAGAAGCAGAATTAAATTTGGAGTCGAGGGGTGCTATTGAAATTTCAAAATTTTTAATATTTTTGTCACTTTTAACTAGTTTTTTGTAAAAATATCAACATTTAACAATACCAATGATATGCACATCAATAGATGCAGAATTGAATAGAGAGTAAACCATGAAAAAATGACTTTGAAATCTCAAAGGGTTTACGAGTAATTGCAGTTTAAAGTTTTTTCAAAAAAGATCAAAATTGTTTTAAACCAACGATATGGGTATCGAAAGATGCAGAATTGAAAGGAGACTAAACCCTGAAAAAATCACTTTGACATCTCAAATTGTTTAAGAGTTATTGCAATTTATATGTCAATAAAAATAGCAGATTTTAACATTTCCCGTTTCGTCACTTGCAATACCTTTTTAAAACGCCTGTAGCTCCCTAACCATACATCGTAATGATATGAATTTTTACATGTAAAAAGAAGAAAGTTCAAATTTTACTGTGGTTTTTTCAATTCGAAAATATCTCTTATAGTTTCTGAGTATTTAAGTCGTGAAAACAGGCAATTTTCTAACTTTGCAAAACGGTAAGGTACCCCCCTTGCAACTTTTTTAAGCGAAAAAGTGAGTTTTTGATTTTTAATTGTTTTTATAGCTTAATAGAAGCAGAATTAAATTTGGAGTCGAGGGGTGCTATTGAAATTTCAAAATTTTTAATATTTTTGTCACTTTTAACTAGTTTTTTGTAAAAATTTCAACATTTAACAATACCAATGATATGCACATCAATAGATGCAGAATTGAATAGAGAGTAAACCATGAAAAAATGACTTTGAAATCTCAAAGGGTTTACGAGTAATTGCAGTTTAAAGTTTTTTCAAAAAAGATCAAAATTGTTTTAAACCAACGATATGGGTATCGAAAGCTGCAGAATTGAAAGGAGACTAAACCCTGAAAAAATCACTTTGACATCTCAAATTGTTTAAGAGTTATTGCAATTTATATGTCAATAAAAATAGCAGATTTTAACATTTCCCGTTTCGTCACTTGCAATACCTTTTTAAAACGCCTGTAGCTCCCTAACCATACATCGTAATGATATGAATTTTTACATGTGGAAAGAAGAAAGTTCAAATTTTACTGTGGTTTTTTCAATTTGAAAATATCTCTTATAGTTTCTGAGTATTTAAGTCGTGAAAACAGGCAATTTTCTAACTTTGCAAAATGGTAAGGTACCCCCCTTGCAACTTTTTTAGGCGAAAAAGTGAGTTTTTGATTTTTAATTGTTTTTATAGCTTAATAGAAGCAGAATTAAATTTGGAGTCGAGGGGTGCTATTGAAATTTCAAAATTTTTAATATTTTTGTCACTTTTAACTAGTTTTTTGTAAAAATTTCAACATTTAACAATACCAATGATATGCACATCAATAGATGCAGAATTGAATAGAGAGTAAACCATGAAAAAATGACTTTGAAATCTCAAAGGGTTTACGAGTAATTGCAGTTTAAAGTTTTTTCAAAAAAGATCAAAATTGTTTTAAACCAACGATATGGGTATCGAAAGATGCAGAATTGAAAGGAGACTAAACCCTGAAAAAATCACTTTGACATCTCAAATTGTTTAAGAGTTATTGCAATTTATATGTCAATAAAAATAGCAGATTTTAACATTTCCCGTTTCGTCACTTGCAATACCTTTTTAAAACGCCTGTAGCTCCCTAACCATACATCGTAATGATATGAATTTTTACATGTGGAAAGAAGAAAGTTCAAATTTTACTGTGGTTTTTTCAATTTGAAAATATCTCTTATAGTTTCTGAGTATTTAAGTCGTGAAAACAGGCAATTTTCTAACTTTGCAAAATGGTAAGGTACCCCCCTTGCAACTTTTTTAGGCGAAAAAGTGAGTTTTTGATTTTTAATTGTTTTTATAGCTTAATAGAAGCAGAATTAAATTTGGAGTCGAGGGGTGCTATTGAAATTTCAAAATTTTTAATATTTTTGTCACTTTTAACTAGTTTTTTGTAAAAATTTCAACATTTAACAATACCAATGATATGCACATCAATAGATGCAGAATTGAATAGAGAGTAAACCATGAAAAAATGACTTTGAAATCTCAAAGGGTTTACGAGTAATTGCAGTTTAAAGTTTTTTCAAAAAAGATCAAAATTGTTTTAAACCAACGATATGGGTATCGAAAGATGCAGAATTGAAAGGAGACTAAACCCTGAAAAAATCACTTTGACATCTCAAATTGTTTAAGAGTTATTGCAATTTATATGTCAATAAAAATAGCAGATTTTAACATTTCCCGTTTCGTCACTTGCAATACCTTTTTAAAACGCCTGTAGCTCCCTAACCATACATCGTAATGATATGAATTTTTACATGTAAAAAGAAGAAAGTTCAAATTTTACTGTGGTTTTTTCAATTCGAAAATATCTCTTATAGTTTCTGAGTATTTAAGTCGTAAAAACAGGCAATTTTCTAACTTTGCAAAACGGTAAGGTACCCCCCTTGCAACTTTTTTAAGCGAAAAAGTGAGTTTTTGATTTTTAATTGTTTTTATAGCTTAACAGAAGCAGAATTAAATTTGGAGTCGAGGGGTGCTATTGAAATTACAAAATTTTTAATATTTTTGTCACTTTTAACTAGTTTTTTGTAAAAATTTCAACATTTAACAATACCAATGATATGCACATCAATAGATGCAGAATTGAATAGAGAGTAAACCATGAAAAAATGACTTTGAAATCTCAAAGGGTTTACGAGTAATTGCAGTTTAAAGTTTTTTCAAAAAAGATCAAAATTGTTTTAAACCAACGATATGGGTATCGAAAGATGCAGAATTGAAAGGAGACTAAACCCTGAAAAAATCACTTTGACATCTCAAATTGTTTAAGAGTTATTGCAATTTATATGTCAATAAAAATAGCAGATTTTAACATTTCCCGTTTCGTCACTTGCAATACCTTTTTAAAACGCCTGTAGCTCCCTAACCATACATCGTAATGATATGAATTTTTACATGTAAAAAGAAGAAAGTTCAAATTTTACTGTGGTTTTTTCAATTCGAAAATATCTCTTATAGTTTCTGAGTATTTAAGTCGTAAAAACAGGCAATTTTCTAACTTTGCAAAACGGTAAGGTACCCCCCTTGCAACTTTTTTAAGCGAAAAAGTGAGTTTTTGATTTTTAATTGTTTTTATAGCTTAACAGAAGCAGAATTAAATTTGGAGTCGAGGGGTGCTATTGAAATTTCAAAATTTTTAATATTTTTGTCACTTTTAACTAGTTTTTTGTAAAAATATCAACATTTAACAATACCAATGATATGCACATCAATAGATGCAGAATTGAATAGAGAGTAAACCATGAAAAAATGACTTTGAAATCTCAAAGGGTTTACGAGTAATTGCAGTTTAAAGTTTTTTCAAAAAAGATCAAAATTGTTTTAAACCAACGATATGGGTATCGAAAGATGCAGAATTGAAAGGAGACTAAACCCTGAAAAAATCACTTTGACATCTCAAATTGTTTAAGAGTTATTGCAATTTATATGTCAATAAAAATAGCAGATTTTAACATTTCCCGTTTCGTCACTTGCAATACCTTTTTAAAACGCCTGTAGCTCCCTAACCATACATCGTAATGATATGAATTTTTACATGTAAAAAGAAGAAAGTTCAAATTTTACTGTGGTTTTTTCAATTCGAAAATATCTCTTATAGTTTCTGAGTATTTAAGTCGTAAAAACAGGCAATTTTCTAACTTTGCAAAACGGTAAGGTACCCCCCTTGCAACTTTTTTAAGCGAAAAAGTGAGTTTTTGATTTTTAATTGTTTTTATAGCTTAACAGAAGCAGAATTAAATTTGGAGTCGAGGGGTGCTATTGAAATTACAAAATTTTTAATATTTTTGTCACTTTTAACTAGTTTTTTGTAAAAATTTCAACATTTAACAATACCAATGATATGCACATCAATAGATGCAGAATTGAATAGAGAGTAAACCATGAAAAAATGACTTTGAAATCTCAAAGGGTTTACGAGTAATTGCAGTTTAAAGTTTTTTCAAAAAAGATCAAAATTGTTTTAAACCAACGATATGGGTATCGAAAGATGCAGAATTGAAAGGAGACTAAACCCTGAAAAAATCACTTTGACATCTCAAATTGTTTAAGAGTTATTGCAATTTATATGTCAATAAAAATAGCAGATTTTAACATTTCCCGTTTCGTCACTTGCAATACCTTTTTAAAACGCCTGTAGCTCCCTAACCATACATCGTAATGATATGAATTTTTACATGTAAAAAGAAGAAAGTTCAAATTTTACTGTGGTTTTTTCAATTCGAAAATATCTCTTATAGTTTCTGAGTATTTAAGTCGTAAAAACAGGCAATTTTCTAACTTTGCAAAACGGTAAGGTACCCCCCTTGCAACTTTTTTAAGCGAAAAAGTGAGTTTTTGATTTTTAATTGTTTTTATAGCTTAACAGAAGCAGAATTAAATTTGGAGTCGAGGGGTGCTATTGAAATTTCAAAATTTTTAATATTTTTGTCACTTTTAACTAGTTTTTTGTAAAAATTTCAACATTTAACAATACCAATGATATGCACATCAATAGATGCAGAATTGAATAGAGAGTAAACCATGAAAAAATGACTTTGAAATCTCAAAGGGTTTACGAGTAATTGCAGTTTAAAGTTTTTTCAAAAAAGATCAAAATTGTTTTAAACCAACGATATGGGTATCGAAAGCTGCAGAATTGAAAGGAGACTAAACCCTGAAAAAATCACTTTGACATCTCAAATTGTTTAAGAGTTATTGCAATTTATATGTCAATAAAAATAGCAGATTTTAACATTTCCCGTTTCGTCACTTGCAATACCTTTTTAAAACGCCTGTAGCTCCCTAACCATACATCGTAATGATATGAATTTTTACATGTGGAAAGAAGAAAGTTCAAATTTTACTGTGGTTTTTTCAATTTGAAAATATCTCTTATAGTTTCTGAGTATTTAAGTCGTGAAAACAGGCAATTTTCTAACTTTGCAAAATGGTAAGGTACCCCCCTTGCAACTTTTTTAGGCGAAAAAGTGAGTTTTTGATTTTTAATTGTTTTTATAGCTTAATAGAAGCAGAATTAAATTTGGAGTCGAGGGGTGCTATTGAAATTTCAAAATTTTTAATATTTTTGTCACTTTTAACTAGTTTTTTGTAAAAATTTCAACATTTAACAATACCAATGATATGCACATCAATAGATGCAGAATTGAATAGAGAGTAAACCATGAAAAAATGACTTTGAAATCTCAAAGGGTTTACGAGTAATTGCAGTTTAAAGTTTTTTCAAAAAAGATCAAAATTGTTTTAAACCAACGATATGGGTATCGAAAGATGCAGAATTGAAAGGAGACTAAACCCTGAAAAAATCACTTTGACATCTCAAATTGTTTAAGAGTTATTGCAATTTATATGTCAATAAAAATAGCAGATTTTAACATTTCCCGTTTCGTCACTTGCAATACCTTTTTAAAACGCCTGTAGCTCCCTAACCATACATCGTAATGATATGAATTTTTACATGTGGAAAGAAGAAAGTTCAAATTTTACTGTGGTTTTTTCAATTTGAAAATATCTCTTATAGTTTCTGAGTATTTAAGTCGTGAAAACAGGCAATTTTCTAACTTTGCAAAATGGTAAGGTACCCCCCTTGCAACTTTTTTAGGCGAAAAAGTGAGTTTTTGATTTTTAATTGTTTTTATAGCTTAATAGAAGCAGAATTAAATTTGGAGTCGAGGGGTGCTATTGAAATTTCAAAATTTTTAATATTTTTGTCACTTTTAACTAGTTTTTTGTAAAAATTTCAACATTTAACAATACCAATGATATGCACATCAATAGATGCAGAATTGAATAGAGAGTAAACCATGAAAAAATGACTTTGAAATCTCAAAGGGTTTACGAGTAATTGCAGTTTAAAGTTTTTTCAAAAAAGATCAAAATTGTTTTAAACCAACGATATGGGTATCGAAAGATGCAGAATTGAAAGGAGACTAAACCCTGAAAAAATCACTTTGACATCTCAAATTGTTTAAGAGTTATTGCAATTTATATGTCAATAAAAATAGCAGATTTTAACATTTCCCGTTTCGTCACTTGCAATACCTTTTTAAAACGCCTGTAGCTCCCTAACCATACATCGTAATGATATGAATTTTTACATGTAAAAAGAAGAAAGTTCAAATTTTACTGTGGTTTTTTCAATTCGAAAATATCTCTTATAGTTTCTGAGTATTTAAGTCGTGAAAACAGGCAATTTTATAACTTTGCAAAACGGTAAGGTACCCACCCCCCTTGCAACTTTTTTAAGCGAAAAAGTGAGTTTTTGATTTTTAATTGTTTTTATAGCTTAATAGAAGCAGAATTAAATTTGGAGTCGAGGGGTGCTATTGAAATTTCAAAATTTTTAATATTTTTGTCACTTTTAACTAGTTTTTTGTAAAAATTTCAACATTTAACAATACCAATGATATGCACATCAATAGATGCAGAATTGAATAGAGAGTAAACCATGAAAAAATGACTTTGAAATCTCAAAGGGTTTACGAGTAATTGCAGTTTAAAGTTTTTTCAAAAAAGATCAAAATTGTTTTAAACCAACGATATGGGTATCGAAAGATGCAGAATTGAAAGGAGACTAAACCCTGAAAAAATCACTTTGACATCTCAAATTGTTTAAGAGTTATTGCAATTTATATGTCAATAAAAATAGCAGATTTTAACATTTCCCGTTTCGTCACTTGCAATACCTTTTTAAAACGCCTGTAGCTCCCTAACCATACATCGTAATGATATGAATTTTTACATGTAAAAAGAAGAAAGTTCAAATTTTACTGTGGTTTTTTCAATTCGAAAATATCTCTTATAGTTTCTGAGTATTTAAGTCGTGAAAACAGGCAATTTTCTAACTTTGCAAAACGGTAAGGTACCCCCCTTGCAACTTTTTTAAGCGAAAAAGTGAGTTTTTGATTTTTAATTGTTTTTATAGCTTAATAGAAGCAGAATTAAATTTGGAGTCGAGGGGTGCTATTGAAATTTCAAAATTTTTAATATTTTTGTCACTTTTAACTAGTTTTTTGTAAAAATTTCAACATTTAACAATACCAATGATATGCACATCAATAGATGCAGAATTGAATAGAGAGTAAACCATGAAAAAATGACTTTGAAATCTCAAAGGGTTTACGAGTAATTGCAGTTTAAAGTTTTTTCAAAAAAGATCAAAATTGTTTTAAACCAACGATATGGGTATCGAAAGATGCAGAATTGAAAGGAGACTAAACCCTGAAAAAATCACTTTGACATCTCAAATTGTTTAAGAGTTATTGCAATTTATATGTCAATAAAAATAGCAGATTTTAACATTTCCCGTTTCGTCACTTGCAATACCTTTTTAAAACGCCTGTAGCTCCCTAACCATACATCGTAATGATATGAATTTTTACATGTGGAAAGAAGAAAGTTCAAATTTTACTGTGGTTTTTTCAATTTGAAAATATCTCTTATAGTTTCTGAGTATTTAAGTCGTGAAAACAGGCAATTTTCTAACTTTGCAAAATGGTAAGGTACCCCCCTTGCAACTTTTTTAGGCGAAAAAGTGAGTTTTTGATTTTTAATTGTTTTTATAGCTTAATAGAAGCAGAATTAAATTTGGAGTCGAGGGGTGCTATTGAAATTTCAAAATTTTTAATATTTTTGTCACTTTTAACTAGTTTTTTGTAAAAATTTCAACATTTAACAATACCAATGATATGCACATCAATAGATGCAGAATTGAATAGAGAGTAAACCATGAAAAAATGACTTTGAAATCTCAAAGGGTTTACGAGTAATTGCAGTTTAAGGTTTTTTCAAAAAAGATCAAAATTGTTTTAAACCAACGATATGGGTATCGAAAGATGCAGAATTGAAAGGAGACTAAACCCTGAAAAAATCACTTTGACATCTCAAATTGTTTAAGAGTTATTGCAATTTATATGTCAATAAAAATAGCAGATTTTAACATTTCCCGTTTCGTCACTTGCAATACCTTTTTAAAACGCCTGTAGCTCCCTAACCATACATCGTAATGATATGAATTTTTACATGTGGAAAGAAGAAAGTTCAAATTTTACTGTGGTTTTTTCAATTTGAAAATATCTCTTATAGTTTCTGAGTATTTAAGTCGTGAAAACAGGCAATTTTCTAACTTTGCAAAATGGTAAGGTACCCCCTTGCAACTTTTTTAGGCGAAAAAGTGAGTTTTTGATTTTTAATTGTTTTTATAGCTTAATAGAAGCAGAATTAAATTTGGAGTCGAGGGGTGCTATTGAAATTTCAAAATTTTTAATATTTTTGTCACTTTTAACTAGTTTTTTGTAAAAATTTCAACATTTAACAATACCAATGATATGCACATCAATAGATGCAGAATTGAATAGAGAGTAAACCATGAAAAAATGACTTTGAAATCTCAAAGGGTTTACGAGTAATTGCAGTTTAAAGTTTTTTCAAAAAAGATCAAAATTGTTTTAAACCAACGATATGGGTATCGAAAGATGCAGAATTGAAAGGAGACTAAACCCTGAAAAAATCACTTTGACATCTCAAATTGTTTAAGAGTTATTGCAATTTATATGTCAATAAAAATAGCAGATTTTAACATTTCCCGTTTCGTCACTTGCAATACCTTTTTAAAACGCCTGTAGCTCCCTAACCATACATCGTAATGATATGAATTTTTACATGTAAAAAGAAGAAAGTTCAAATTTTACTGTGGTTTTTTCAATTCGAAAATATCTCTTATAGTTTCTGAGTATTTAAGTCGTGAAAACAGGCAATTTTATAACTTTGCAAAACGGTAAGGTACCCCCCTTGCAACTTTTTTAAGCGAAAAAGTGAGTTTTTGATTTTTAATTGTTTTTATAGCTTAACAGAAGCAGAATTAAATTTGGAGTCGAGGGGTGCTATTGAAATTACAAAATTTTTAATATTTTTGTCACTTTTAACTAGTTTTTTGTAAAAATTTCAACATTTAACAATACCAATGATATGCACATCAATAGATGCAGAATTGAATAGAGAGTAAACCATGAAAAAATGACTTTGAAATCTCAAAGGGTTTACGAGTAATTGCAGTTTAAAGTTTTTTCAAAAAAGATCAAAATTGTTTTAAACCAACGATATGGGTATCGAAAGATGCAGAATTGAAAGGAGACTAAACCCTGAAAAAATCACTTTGACATCTCAAATTGTTTAAGAGTTATTGCAATTTATATGTCAATAAAAATAGCAGATTTTAACATTTCCCGTTTCGTCACTTGCAATACCTTTTTAAAACGCCTGTAGCTCCCTAACCATACATCGTAATGATATGAATTTTTACATGTAAAAAGAAGAAAGTTCAAATTTTACTGTGGTTTTTTCAATTCGAAAATATCTCTTATAGTTTCTGAGTATTTAAGTCGTGAAAACAGGCAATTTTATAACTTTGCAAAACGGTAAGGTACCCCCCTTGCAACTTTTTTAAGCGAAAAAGTGAGTTTTTGATTTTTAATTGTTTTTATAGCTTAATAGAAGCAGAATTAAATTTGGAGTCGAGGGGTGCTATTGAAATTTCAAAATTTTTAATATTTTTGTCACTTTTAACTAGTTTTTTGTAAAAATTTCAACATTTAACAATACCAATGATATGCACATCAATAGATGCAGAATTGAATAGAGAGTAAACCATGAAAAAATGACTTTGAAATCTCAAAGGGTTTACGAGTAATTGCAGTTTAAAGTTTTTTCAAAAAAGATCAAAATTGTTTTAAACCAACGATATGGGTATCGAAAGATGCAGAATTGAAAGGAGACTAAACCCTGAAAAAATCACTTTGACATCTCAAATTGTTTAAGAGTTATTGCAATTTATATGTCAATAAAAATAGCAGATTTTAACATTTCCCGTTTCGTCACTTGCAATACCTTTTTAAAACGCCTGTAGCTCCCTAACCATACATCGTAATGATATGAATTTTTACATGTGGAAAGAAGAAAGTTCAAATTTTACTGTGGTTTTTTCAATTTGAAAATATCTCTTATAGTTTCTGAGTATTTAAGTCGTGAAAACAGGCAATTTTCTAACTTTGCAAAATGGTAAGGTACCCCCCTTGCAACTTTTTTAGGCGAAAAAGTGAGTTTTTGATTTTTAATTGTTTTTATAGCTTAATAGAAGCAGAATTAAATTTGGAGTCGAGGGGTGCTATTGAAATTTCAAAATTGTTAATATTTTTGTCACTTTTAACTAGTTTATTGTAAAAATTTCAACATTTAACAATACCAATGATATGACATCAATAGATGCAGAATTGAATAGAGAGTAAACCATGAAAAAATGACTTTGAAATCTCAAAGGGTTTACGAGTAATTGCAGTTTAAAGTTTTTTCAAAAAAGATCAAAATTGTTTTAAACCAACGATATGGGTATCGAAAGATGCAGAATTGAAAGGAGACTAAACCCTGAAAAAATCACTTTGACATCTCAAATTGTTTAAGAGTTATTGCAATTTATATGTCAATAAAAATAGCAGATTTTAACATTTCCCGTTTCGTCACTTGCAATACCTTTTTAAAACGCCTGTAGCTCCCTAACCATACATCGTAATGATATGAATTTTTACATGTAAAAAGAAGAAAGTTCAAATTTTACTGTGGTTTTTTCAATTCGAAAATATCTCTTATAGTTTCTGAGTATTTAAGTCGTAAAAACAGGCAATTTTCTAACTTTGCAAAACGGTAAGGTCCTTGCAACTTTTTTAAGCGAAAAAGTGAGTTTTTGATTTTTAATTGTTTTTATAGCTTAATAGAAGCAGAATTAAATTTGGAGTCGAGGGGTGCTATTGAAATTTCAAAATTTTTAATATTTTTGTCACTTTTAACTAGTTTTTTGTAAAAATTTCAACATTTAACAATACCAATGATATGCACATCAATAGATGCAGAATTGAATAGAGAGTAAACCATGAAAAAATGACTTTGAAATCTCAAAGGGTTTACGAGTAATTGCAGTTTAAAGTTTTTTCAAAAAAGATCAAAATTGTTTTAAACCAACGATATGGGTATCGAAAGATGCAGAATTGAAAGGAGACTAAACCCTGAAAAAATCACTTTGACATCTCAAATTGTTTAAGAGTTATTGCAATTTATATGTCAATAAAAATAGCAGATTTTAACATTTCCCGTTTCGTCACTTGCAATACCTTTTTAAAACGCCTGTAGCTCCCTAACCATACATCGTAATGATATGAATTTTTACATGTGGAAAGAAGAAAGTTCAAATTTTACTGTGGTTTTTTCAATTTGAAAATATCTCTTATAGTTTCTGAGTATTTAAGTCGTGAAAACAGGCAATTTTCTAACTTTGCAAAATGGTAAGGTACCCCCCTTGCAACTTTTTTAGGCGAAAAAGTGAGTTTTTGATTTTTAATTGTTTTTATAGCTTAATAGAAGCAGAATTAAATTTGGAGTCGAGGGGTGCTATTGAAATTTCAAAATTTTTAATATTTTTGTCACTTTTAACTAGTTTTTTGTAAAAATTTCAACATTTAACAATACCAATGATATGCACATCAATAGATGCAGAATTGAATAGAGAGTAAACCATGAAAAAATGACTTTGAAATCTCAAAGGGTTTACGAGTAATTGCAGTTTAAAGTTTTTTCAAAAAAGATCAAAATTGTTTTAAACCAACGATATGGGTATCGAAAGATGCAGAATTGAAAGGAGACTAAACCCTGAAAAAATCACTTTGACATCTCAAATTGTTTAAGAGTTATTGCAATTTATATGTCAATAAAAATAGCAGATTTTAACATTTCCCGTTTCGTCACTTGCAATACCTTTTTAAAACGCCTGTAGCTCCCTAACCATACATCGTAATGATATGAATTTTTACATGTAAAAAGAAGAAAGTTCAAATTTTACTGTGGTTTTTTCAATTCGAAAATATCTCTTATAGTTTCTGAGTATTTAAGTCGTAAAAACAGGCAATTTTCTAACTTTGCAAAACGGTAAGGTACCCCCCTTGCAACTTTTTTAAGCGAAAAAGTGAGTTTTTGATTTTTAATTGTTTTTATAGCTTAATAGAAGCAGAATTAAATTTGGAGTCGAGGGGTGCTATTGAAATTTCAAAATTTTTAATATTTTTGTCACTTTTAACTAGTTTTTTGTAAAAATTTCAACATTTAACAATACCAATGATATGCACATCAATAGATGCAGAATTGAATAGAGAGTAAACCATGAAAAAATGACTTTGAAATCTCAAAGGGTTTACGAGTAATTGCAGTTTAAAGTTTTTTCAAAAAAGATCAAAATTGTTTTAAACCAACGATATGGGTATCGAAAGATGCAGAATTGAAAGGAGACTAAACCCTGAAAAAATCACTTTGACATCTCAAATTGTTTAAGAGTTATTGCAATTTATATGTCAATAAAAATAGCAGATTTTAACATTTCCCGTTTCGTCACTTGCAATACCTTTTTAAAACGCCTGTAGCTCCCTAACCATACATCGTAATGATATGAATTTTTACATGTAAAAAGAAGAAAGTTCAAATTTTACTGTGGTTTTTTCAATTCGAAAATATCTCTTATAGTTTCTGAGTATTTAAGTCGTAAAAACAGGCAATTTTCTAACTTTGCAAAACGGTAAGGTACCCCCCTTGCAACTTTTTTAAGCGAAAAAGTGAGTTTTTGATTTTTAATTGTTTTTATAGCTTAATAGAAGCAGAATTAAATTTGGAGTCGAGGGGTGCTATTGAAATTTCAAAATTTTTAATATTTTTGTCACTTTTAACTAGTTTTTTGTAAAAATTTCAACATTTAACAATACCAATGATATGCACATCAATAGATGCAGAATTGAATAGAGAGTAAACCATGAAAAAATGACTTTGAAATCTCAAAGGGTTTACGAGTAATTGCAGTTTAAAGTTTTTTCAAAAAAGATCAAAATTGTTTTAAACCAACGATATGGGTATCGAAAGATGCAGAATTGAAAGGAGACTAAACCCTGAAAAAATCACTTTGACATCTCAAATTGTTTAAGAGTTATTGCAATTTATATGTCAATAAAAATAGCAGATTTTAACATTTCCCGTTTCGTCACTTGCAATACCTTTTTAAAACGCCTGTAGCTCCCTAACCATACATCGTAATGATATGAATTTTTACATGTGGAAAGAAGAAAGTTCAAATTTTACTGTGGTTTTTTCAATTTGAAAATATCTCTTATATTTTTTGAGTATTTAAGTCGTGAAAACAGGCAATTTTCTAACTTTGCAAAATGGTAAGGTACCCCCCTTGCAACTTTTTTAGGCGAAAAAGTGAGTTTTTGATTTTTAATTGTTTTTATAGCTAAATAGAAGCAGAATTAAATTTGGAGTCGAGGGGTGCTATTGAAATTTCAAAATTTTTAATATTTTTGTCACTTTTAACTAGTTTTTTGTAAAAATTTCAACATTTAACAATACCAATGATATGCACATCAATAGATGCAGAATTGAATAGAGAGTAAACCATGAAAAAATGACTTTGAAATCTCAAAGGGTTTACGAGTAATTGCAGTTTAAAGTTTTTTCAAAAAAGATCAAAATTGTTTTAAACCAACGATATGGGTATCGAAAGATGCAGAATTGAAAGGAGACTAAACCCTGAAAAAATCACTTTGACATCTCAAATTGTTTAAGAGTTATTGCAATTTATATGTCAATAAAAATAGCAGATTTTAACATTTCCCGATTCGTCACTTGCAATACCTTTTTAAAACGCCTGTAGCTCCCTAACCATACATCGTAATGATATGAATTTTTACATGTAAAAAGAAGAAAGTTCAAATTTTACTGTGGTTTTTTCAATTCGAAAATATCTCTTATAGTTTCTGAGTATTTAAGTCGTGAAAACAGGCAATTTTATAACTTTGCAAAACGGTAAGGTACCCCCCTTGCAACTTTTTTAAGCGAAAAAGTGAGTTTTTGATTTTTAATTGTTTTTATAGCTTAACAGAAGCAGAATTAAATTTGGAGTCGAGGGGTGCTATTGAAATTACAAAATTTTTAATATTTTTGTCACTTTTAACTAGTTTTTTGT
This sequence comes from Aphrophora alni, assembly GCA_963513935.1. Lineage (NCBI taxonomy): Eukaryota > Metazoa > Arthropoda > Insecta > Hemiptera > Aphrophoridae > Aphrophora > Aphrophora alni. Next base: position 5,425,627 of record OY740769.1, on the reverse strand, counting down.
AAAAATTTCAACATTTAACAATACCAATGATATGCACATCAATAGATGCAGAATTGAATAGAGAGTAAACCATGAAAAAATGACTTTGAAATCTCAAAGGGTTTACGAGTAATTGCAGTTTAAAGTTTTTTCAAAAAAGATCAAAATTGTTTTAAACCAACGATATGGGTATCGAAAGCTGCAGAATTGAAAGGAGACTAAACCCTGAAAAAATCACTTTGACATCTCAAATTGTTTAAGAGTTATTGCAATTTATATGTCAATAAAAATAGCAGATTTTAACATTTCCCGTTTCGTCACTTGCAATACCTTTTTAAAACGCCTGTAGCTCCCTAACCATACATCGTAATGATATGAATTTTTACATGTGGAAAGAAGAAAGTTCAAATTTTACTGTGGTTTTTTCAATTTGAAAATATCTCTTATAGTTTCTGAGTATTTAAGTCGTGAAAACAGGCAATTTTCTAACTTTGCAAAATGGTAAGGTACCCCCCTTGCAACTTTTTTAGGCGAAAAAGTGAGTTTTTGATTTTTAATTGTTTTTATAGCTTAATAGAAGCAGAATTAAATTTGGAGTCGAGGGGTGCTATTGAAATTTCAAAATTTTTAATATTTTTGTCACTTTTAACTAGTTTTTTGTAAAAATTTCAACATTTAACAATACCAATGATATGCACATCAATAGATGCAGAATTGAATAGAGAGTAAACCATGAAAAAATGACTTTGAAATCTCAAAGGGTTTACGAGTAATTGCAGTTTAAAGTTTTTTCAAAAAAGATCAAAATTGTTTTAAACCAACGATATGGGTATCGAAAGATGCAGAATTGAAAGGAGACTAAACCCTGAAAAAATCACTTTGACATCTCAAATTGTTTAAGAGTTATTGCAATTTATATGTCAATAAAAATAGCAGATTTTAACATTTCCCGTTTCGTCACTTGCAATACCTTTTTAAAACGCCTGTAGCTCCCTAACCATACATCGTAATGATATGAATTTTTACATGTAAAAAGAAGAAAGTTCAAATTTTACTGTGGTTTTTTCAATTCGAAAATATCTCTTATAGTTTCTGAGTATTTAAGTCGTAAAAACAGGCAATTTTCTAACTTTGCAAAACGGTAAGGTACCCCCCTTGCAACTTTTTTAAGCGAAAAAGTGAGTTTTTGATTTTTAATTGTTTTTATAGCTTAACAGAAGCAGAATTAAATTTGGAGTCGAGGGGTGCTATTGAAATTACAAAATTTTTAATATTTTTGTCACTTTTAACTAGTTTTTTGTAAAAATATCAACATTTAACAATACCAATGATATGCACATCAATAGATGCAGAATTGAATAGAGAGTAAACCATGAAAAAATGACTTTGAAATCTCAAAGGGTTTACGAGTAATTGCAGTTTAAAGTTTTTTCAAAAAAGATCAAAATTGTTTTAAACCAACGATATGGGTATCGAAAGATGCAGAATTGAAAGGAGACTAAACCCTGAAAAAATCACTTTGACATCTCAAATTGTTTAAGAGTTATTGCAATTTATATGTCAATAAAAATAGCAGATTTTAACATTTCCCGTTTCGTCACTTGCAATACCTTTTTAAAACGCCTGTAGCTCCCTAACCATACATCGTAATGATATGAATTTTTACATGTAAAAAGAAGAAAGTTCAAATTTTACTGTGGTTTTTTCAATTCGAAAATATCTCTTATAGTTTCTGAGTATTTAAGTCGTGAAAACAGGCAATTTTCTAACTTTGCAAAACGGTAAGGTACCCCCCTTGCAACTTTTTTAAGCGAAAAAGTGAGTTTTTGATTTTTAATTGTTTTTATAGCTTAACAGAAGCAGAATTAAATTTGGAGTCGAGGGGTGCTATTGAAATTACAAAATTTTTAATATTTTTGTCACTTTTAACTAGTTTTTTGTAAAAATTTCAACATTTAACAATACCAATGATATGCACATCAATAGATGCAGAATTGAATAGAGAGTAAACCATGAAAAAATGACTTTGAAATCTCAAAGGGTTTACGAGTAATTGCAGTTTAAAGTTTTTTCAAAAAAGATCAAAATTGTTTTAAACCAACGATATGGGTATCGAAAGCTGCAGAATTGAAAGGAGACTAAACCCTGAAAAAATCACTTTGACATCTCAAATTGTTTAAGAGTTATTGCAATTTATATGTCAATAAAAATAGCAGATTTTAACATTTCCCGTTTCGTCACTTGCAATACCTTTTTAAAACGCCTGTAGCTCCCTAACCATACATCGTAATGATATGAATTTTTACATGTGGAAAGAAGAAAGTTCAAATTTTACTGTGGTTTTTTCAATTTGAAAATATCTCTTATAGTTTCTGAGTATTTAAGTCGTGAAAACAGGCAATTTTCTAACTTTGCAAAATGGTAAGGTACCCCCCTTGCAACTTTTTTAGGCGAAAAAGTGAGTTTTTGATTTTTAATTGTTTTTATAGCTTAATAGAAGCAGAATTAAATTTGGAGTCGAGGGGTGCTATTGAAATTTCAAAATTTTTAATATTTTTGTCACTTTTAACTAGTTTTTTGTAAAAATTTCAACATTTAACAATACCAATGATATGCACATCAATAGATGCAGAATTGAATAGAGAGTAAACCATGAAAAAATGACTTTGAAATCTCAAAGGGTTTACGAGTAATTGCAGTTTAAAGTTTTTTCAAAAAAGATCAAAATTGTTTTAAACCAACGATATGGGTATCGAAAGATGCAGAATTGAAAGGAGACTAAACCCTGAAAAAATCACTTTGACATCTCAAATTGTTTAAGAGTTATTGCAATTTATATGTCAATAAAAATAGCAGATTTTAACATTTCCCGTTTCGTCACTTGCAATACCTTTTTAAAACGCCTGTAGCTCCCTAACCATACATCGTAATGATATGAATTTTTACATGTGGAAAGAAGAAAGTTCAAATTTTACTGTGGTTTTTTCAATTTGAAAATATCTCTTATATTTTTTGAGTATTTAAGTCGTGAAAACAGGCAATTTTCTAACTTTGCAAAATGGTAAGGTACCCCCCTTGCAACTTTTTTAGGCGAAAAAGTGAGTTTTTGATTTTTAATTGTTTTTATAGCTAAATAGAAGCAGAATTAAATTTGGAGTCGAGGGGTGCTATTGAAATTTCAAAATTTTTAATATTTTTGTCACTTTTAACTAGTTTTTTGTAAAAATTTCAACATTTAACAATACCAATGATATGCACATCAATAGATGCAGAATTGAATAGAGAGTAAACCATGAAAAAATGACTTTGAAATCTCAAAGGGTTTACGAGTAATTGCAGTTTAAAGTTTTTTCAAAAAAGATCAAAATTGTTTTAAACCAACGATATGGGTATCGAAAGATGCAGAATTGAAAGGAGACTAAACCCTGAAAAAATCACTTTGACATCTCAAATTGTTTAAGAGTTATTGCAATTTATATGTCAATAAAAATAGCAGATTTTAACATTTCCCGTTTCGTCACTTGCAATACCTTTTTAAAACGCCTGTAGCTCCCTAACCATACATCGTAATGATATGAATTTTTACATGTAAAAAGAAGAAAGTTCAAATTTTACTGTGGTTTTTTCAATTCGAAAATATCTCTTATAGTTTCTGAGTATTTAAGTCGTGAAAACAGGCAATTTTATAACTTTGCAAAACGGTAAGGTACCCCCCTTGCAACTTTTTTAAGCGAAAAAGTGAGTTTTTGATTTTTAATTGTTTTTATAGCTTAATAGAAGCAGAATTAAATTTGGAGTCGAGGGGTGCTATTGAAATTTCAAAATTTTTAATATTTTTGTCACTTTTAACTAGTTTTTTGTAAAAATTTCAACATTTAACAATACCAATGATATGCACATCAATAGATGCAGAATTGAATAGAGAGTAAACCATGAAAAAATGACTTTGAAATCTCAAAGGGTTTACGAGTAATTGCAGTTTAAAGTTTTTTCAAAAAAGATCAAAATTGTTTTAAACCAACGATATGGGTATCGAAAGATGCAGAATTGAAAGGAGACTAAACCCTGAAAAAATCACTTTGACATCTCAAATTGTTTAAGAGTTATTGCAATTTATATGTCAATAAAAATAGCAGATTTTAACATTTCCCGTTTCGTCACTTGCAATACCTTTTTAAAACGCCTGTAGCTCCCTAACCATACATCGTAATGATATGAATTTTTACATGTAAAAAGAAGAAAGTTCAAATTTTACTGTGGTTTTTTCAATTCGAAAATATCTCTTATAGTTTCTGAGTATTTAAGTCGTGAAAACAGGCAATTTTATAACTTTGCAAAACGGTAAGGTACCCCCCTTGCAACTTTTTTAGGCGAAAAAGTGAGTTTTTGATTTTTAATTGTTTTTATAGCTTAATAGAAGCAGAATTAAATTTGGAGTCGAGGGGTGCTATTGAAATTTCAAAATTTTTAATATTTTTGTCACTTTTAACTAGTTTTTTGTAAAAATTTCAACATTTAACAATACCAATGATATGCACATCAATAGATGCAGAATTGAATAGAGAGTAAACCATGAAAAAATGACTTTGAAATCTCAAAGGGTTTACGAGTAATTGCAGTTTAAAGTTTTTTCAAAAAAGATCAAAATTGTTTTAAACCAACGATATGGGTATCGAAAGATGCAGAATTGAAAGGAGACTAAACCCTGAAAAAATCACTTTGACATCTCAAATTGTTTAAGAGTTATTGCAATTTATATGTCAATAAAAATAGCAGATTTTAACATTTCCCGTTTCGTCACTTGCAATACCTTTTTAAAACGCCTGTAGCTCCCTAACCATACATCGTAATGATATGAATTTTTACATGTGGAAAGAAGAAAGTTCAAATTTTACTGTGGTTTTTTCAATTTGAAAATATCTCTTATATTTTTTGAGTATTTAAGTCGTGAAAACAGGCAATTTTCTAACTTTGCAAAATGGTAAGGTACCCCCCTTGCAACTTTTTTAGGCGAAAAAGTGAGTTTTTGATTTTTAATTGTTTTTATAGCTAAATAGAAGCAGAATTAAATTTGGAGTCGAGGGGTGCTATTGAAATTTCAAAATTTTTAATATTTTTGTCACTTTTAACTAGTTTTTTGTAAAAATTTCAACATTTAACAATACCAATGATATGCACATCAATAGATGCAGAATTGAATAGAGAGTAAACCATGAAAAAATGACTTTGAAATCTCAAAGGGTTTACGAGTAATTGCAGTTTAAAGTTTTTTCAAAAAAGATCAAAATTGTTTTAAACCAACGATATGGGTATCGAAAGATGCAGAATTGAAAGGAGACTAAACCCTGAAAAAATCACTTTGACATCTCAAATTGTTTAAGAGTTATTGCAATTTATATGTCAATAAAAATAGCAGATTTTAACATTTCCCGTTTCGTCACTTGCAATACCTTTTTAAAACGCCTGTAGCTCCCTAACCATACATCGTAATGATATGAATTTTTACATGTAAAAAGAAGAAAGTTCAAATTTTACTGTGGTTTTTTCAATTCGAAAATATCTCTTATAGTTTCTGAGTATTTAAGTCGTGAAAACAGGCAATTTTATAACTTTGCAAAACGGTAAGGTACCCCCCTTGCAACTTTTTTAAGCGAAAAAGTGAGTTTTTGATTTTTAATTGTTTTTATAGCTTAATAGAAGCAGAATTAAATTTGGAGTCGAGGGGTGCTATTGAAATTTCAAAATTTTTAATATTTTTGTCACTTTTAACTAGTTTTTTGTAAAAATTTCAACATTTAACAATACCAATGATATGCACATCAATAGATGCAGAATTGAATAGAGAGTAAACCATGAAAAAATGACTTTGAAATCTCAAAGGGTTTACGAGTAATTGCAGTTTAAAGTTTTTTCAAAAAAGATCAAAATTGTTTTAAACCAACGATATGGGTATCGAAAGATGCAGAATTGAAAGGAGACTAAACCCTGAAAAAATCACTTTGACATCTCAAATTGTTTAAGAGTTATTGCAATTTATATGTCAATAAAAATAGCAGATTTTAACATTTCCCGTTTCGTCACTTGCAATACCTTTTTAAAACGCCTGTAGCTCCCTAACCATACATCGTAATGATATGAATTTTTACATGTGGAAAGAAGAAAGTTCAAATTTTACTGTGGTTTTTTCAATTTGAAAATATCTCTTATAGTTTCTGAGTATTTAAGTCGTGAAAACAGGCAATTTTCTAACTTTGCAAAATGGTAAGGTACCCCCCTTGCAACTTTTTTAGGCGAAAAAGTGAGTTTTTGATTTTTAATTGTTTTTATAGCTTAATAGAAGCAGAATTAAATTTGGAGTCGAGGGGTGCTATTGAAATTTCAAAATTTTTAATATTTTTGTCACTTTTAACTAGTTTTTTGTAAAAATTTCAACATTTAACAATACCAATGATATGCACATCAATAGATGCAGAATTGAATAGAGAGTAAACCATGAAAAAATGACTTTGAAATCTCAAAGGGTTTACGAGTAATTGCAGTTTAAAGTTTTTTCAAAAAAGATCAAAATTGTTTTAAACCAACGATATGGGTATCGAAAGATGCAGAATTGAAAGGAGACTAAACCCTGAAAAAATCACTTTGACATCTCAAATTGTTTAAGAGTTATTGCAATTTATATGTCAATAAAAATAGCAGATTTTAACATTTCCCGTTTCGTCACTTGCAATACCTTTTTAAAACGCCTGTAGCTCCCTAACCATACATCGTAATGATATGAATTTTTACATGTAAAAAGAAGAAAGTTCAAATTTTACTGTGGTTTTTTCAATTCGAAAATATCTCTTATAGTTTCTGAGTATTTAAGTCGTGAAAACAGGCAATTTTATAACTTTGCAAAACGGTAAGGTACCCCCCTTGCAACTTTTTTAAGCGAAAAAGTGAGTTTTTGATTTTTAATTGTTTTTATAGCTTAATAGAAGCAGAATTAAATTTGGAGTCGAGGGGTGCTATTGAAATTTCAAAATTTTTAATATTTTTGTCACTTTTAACTAGTTTTTTGTAAAAATTTCAACATTTAACAATACCAATGATATGCACATCAATAGATGCAGAATTGAATAGAGAGTAAACCATGAAAAAATGACTTTGAAATCTCAAAGGGTTTACGAGTAATTGCAGTTTAAAGTTTTTTCAAAAAAGATCAAAATTGTTTTAAACCAACGATATGGGTATCGAAAGATGCAGAATTGAAAGGAGACTAAACCCTGAAAAAATCACTTTGACATCTCAAATTGTTTAAGAGTTATTGCAATTTATATGTCAATAAAAATAGCAGATTTTAACATTTCCCGTTTCGTCACTTGCAATACCTTTTTAAAACGCCTGTAGCTCCCTAACCATACATCGTAATGATATGAATTTTTACATGTAAAAAGAAGAAAGTTCAAATTTTACTGTGGTTTTTTCAATTCGAAAATATCTCTTATAGTTTCTGAGTATTTAAGTCGTGAAAACAGGCAATTTTATAACTTTGCAAAACGGTAAGGTACCCCCCTTGCAACTTTTTTAGGCGAAAAAGTGAGTTTTTGATTTTTAATTGTTTTTATAGCTTAATAGAAGCAGAATTAAATTTGGAGTCGAGGGGTGCTATTGAAATTTCAAAATTTTTAATATTTTTGTCACTTTTAACTAGTTTTTTGTAAAAATTTCAACATTTAACAATACCAATGATATGCACATCAATAGATGCAGAATTGAATAGAGAGTAAACCATGAAAAAATGACTTTGAAATCTCAAAGGGTTTACGAGTAATTGCAGTTTAAAGTTTTTTCAAAAAAGATCAAAATTGTTTTAAACCAACGATATGGGTATCGAAAGATGCAGAATTGAAAGGAGACTAAACCCTGAAAAAATCACTTTGACATCTCAAATTGTTTAAGAGTTATTGCAATTTATATGTCAATAAAAATAGCAGATTTTAACATTTCCCGTTTCGTCACTTGCAATACCTTTTTAAAACGCCTGTAGCTCCCTAACCATACATCGTAATGATATGAATTTTTACATGTGGAAAGAAGAAAGTTCAAATTTTACTGTGGTTTTTTCAATTTGAAAATATCTCTTATATTTTTTGAGTATTTAAGTCGTGAAAACAGGCAATTTTCTAACTTTGCAAAATGGTAAGGTACCCCCCTTGCAACTTTTTTAGGCGAAAAAGTGAGTTTTTGATTTTTAATTGTTTTTATAGCTAAATAGAAGCAGAATTAAATTTGGAGTCGAGGGGTGCTATTGAAATTTCAAAATTTTTAATATTTTTGTCACTTTTAACTAGTTTTTTGTAAAAATTTCAACATTTAACAATACCAATGATATGCACATCAATAGATGCAGAATTGAATAGAGAGTAAACCATGAAAAAATGACTTTGAAATCTCAAAGGGTTTACGAGTAATTGCAGTTTAAAGTTTTTTCAAAAAAGATCAAAATTGTTTTAAACCAACGATATGGGTATCGAAAGATGCAGAATTGAAAGGAGACTAAACCCTGAAAAAATCACTTTGACATCTCAAATTGTTTAAGAGTTATTGCAATTTATATGTCAATAAAAATAGCAGATTTTAACATTTCCCGTTTCGTCACTTGCAATACCTTTTTAAAACGCCTGTAGCTCCCTAACCATACATCGTAATGATATGAATTTTTACATGTAAAAAGAAGAAAGTTCAAATTTTACTGTGGTTTTTTCAATTCGAAAATATCTCTTATAGTTTCTGAGTATTTAAGTCGTGAAAACAGGCAATTTTATAACTTTGCAAAACGGTAAGGTACCCCCCTTGCAACTTTTTTAAGCGAAAAAGTGAGTTTTTGATTTTTAATTGTTTTTATAGCTTAATAGAAGCAGAATTAAATTTGGAGTCGAGGGGTGCTATTGAAATTTCAAAATTTTTAATATTTTTGTCACTTTTAACTAGTTTTTTGTAAAAATTTCAACATTTAACAATACCAATGATATGCACATCAATAGATGCAGAATTGAATAGAGAGTAAACCATGAAAAAATGACTTTGAAATCTCAAAGGGTTTACGAGTAATTGCAGTTTAAAGTTTTTTCAAAAAAGATCAAAATTGTTTTAAACCAACGATATGGGTATCGAAAGATGCAGAATTGAAAGGAGACTAAACCCTGAAAAAATCACTTTGACATCTCAAATTGTTTAAGAGTTATTGCAATTTATATGTCAATAAAAATAGCAGATTTTAACATTTCCCGTTTCGTCACTTGCAATACCTTTTTAAAACGCCTGTAGCTCCCTAACCATACATCGTAATGATATGAATTTTTACATGTAAAAAGAAGAAAGTTCAAATTTTACTGTGGTTTTTTCAATTCGAAAATATCTCTTATAGTTTCTGAGTATTTAAGTCGTGAAAACAGGCAATTTTCTAACTTTGCAAAACGGTAAGGTACCCCCCTTGCAACTTTTTTAAGCGAAAAAGTGAGTTTTTGATTTTTAATTGTTTTTATAGCTTAATAGAAGCAGAATTAAATTTGGAGTCGAGGGGTGCTATTGAAATTTCAAAATTTTTAATATTTTTGTCACTTTTAACTAGTTTTTTGTAAAAATTTCAACATTTAACAATACCAATGATATGCACATCAATAGATGCAGAATTGAATAGAGAGTAAACCATGAAAAAATGACTTTGAAATCTCAAAGGGTTTACGAGTAATTGCAGTTTAAAGTTTTTTCAAAAAAGATCAAAATTGTTTTAAACCAACGATATGGGTATCGAAAGATGCAGAATTGAAAGGAGACTAAACCCTGAAAAAATCACTTTGACATCTCAAATTGTTTAAGAGTTATTGCAATTTATATGTCAATAAAAATAGCAGATTTTAACATTTCCCGTTTCGTCACTTGCAATACCTTTTTAAAACGCCTGTAGCTCCCTAACCATACATCGTAATGATATGAATTTTTACATGTAAAAAGAAGAAAGTTCAAATTTTACTGTGGTTTTTTCAATTCGAAAATATCTCTTATAGTTTCTGAGTATTTAAGTCGTGAAAACAGGCAATTTTATAACTTTGCAAAACGGTAAGGTACCCCCCTTGCAACTTTTTTAGGCGAAAAAGTGAGTTTTTGATTTTTAATTGTTTTTATAGCTTAATAGAAGCAGAATTAAATTTGGAGTCGAGGGGTGCTATTGAAATTTCAAAATTTTTAATATTTTTGTCACTTTTAACTAGTTTTTTGTAAAAATTTCAACATTTAACAATACCAATGATATGCACATCAATAGATGCAGAATTGAATAGAGAGTAAACCATGAAAAAATGACTTTGAAATCTCAAAGGGTTTACGAGTAATTGCAGTTTAAAGTTTTTTCAAAAAAGATCAAAATTGTTTTAAACCAACGATATGGGTATCGAAAGATGCAGAATTGAAAGGAGACTAAACCCTGAAAAAATCACTTTGACATCTCAAATTGTTTAAGAGTTATTGCAATTTATATGTCAATAAAAATAGCAGATTTTAACATTTCCCGTTTCGTCACTTGCAATACCTTTTTAAAACGCCTGTAGCTCCCTAACCATACATCGTAATGATATGAATTTTTACATGTGGAAAGAAGAAAGTTCAAATTTTACTGTGGTTTTTTCAATTTGAAAATATCTCTTATATTTTTTGAGTATTTAAGTCGTGAAAACAGGCAATTTTCTAACTTTGCAAAATGGTAAGGTACCCCCCTTGCAACTTTTTTAGGCGAAAAAGTGAGTTTTTGATTTTTAATTGTTTTTATAGCTAAATAGAAGCAGAATTAAATTTGGAGTCGAGGGGTGCTATTGAAATTTCAAAATTTTTAATATTTTTGTCACTTTTAACTAGTTTTTTGTAAAAATTTCAACATTTAACAATACCAATGATATGCACATCAATAGATGCAGAATTGAATAGAGAGTAAACCATGAAAAAATGACTTTGAAATCTCAAAGGGTTTACGAGTAATTGCAGTTTAAAGTTTTTTCAAAAAAGATCAAAATTGTTTTAAACCAACGATATGGGTATCGAAAGATGCAGAATTGAAAGGAGACTAAACCCTGAAAAAATCACTTTGACATCTCAAATTGTTTAAGAGTTATTGCAATTTATATGTCAATAAAAATAGCAGATTTTAACATTTCCCGTTTCGTCACTTGCAATACCTTTTTAAAACGCCTGTAGCTCCCTAACCATACATCGTAATGATATGAATTTTTACATGTAAAAAGAAGAAAGTTCAAATTTTACTGTGGTTTTTTCAATTCGAAAATATCTCTTATAGTTTCTGAGTATTTAAGTCGTGAAAACAGGCAATTTTATAACTTTGCAAAACGGTAAGGTACCCCCCTTGCAACTTTTTTAAGCGAAAAAGTGAGTTTTTGATTTTTAATTGTTTTTATAGCTTAATAGAAGCAGAATTAAATTTGGAGTCGAGGGGTGCTATTGAAATTTCAAAATTTTTAATATTTTTGTCACTTTTAACTAGTTTTTTGTAAAAATTTCAACATTTAACAATACCAATGATATGCACATCAATAGATGCAGAATTGAATAGAGAGTAAACCATGAAAAAATGACTTTGAAATCTCAAAGGGTTTACGAGTAATTGCAGTTTAAAGTTTTTTCAAAAAAGATCAAAATTGTTTTAAACCAACGATATGGGTATCGAAAGATGCAGAATTGAAAGGAGACTAAACCCTGAAAAAATCACTTTGACATCTCAAATTGTTTAAGAGTTATTGCAATTTATATGTCAATAAAAATAGCAGATTTTAACATTTCCCGTTTCGTCACTTGCAATACCTTTTTAAAACGCCTGTAGCTCCCTAACCATACATCGTAATGATATGAATTTTTACATGTAAAAAGAAGAAAGTTCAAATTTTACTGTGGTTTTTTCAATTCGAAAATATCTCTTATAGTTTCTGAGTATTTAAGTCGTGAAAACAGGCAATTTTATAACTTTGCAAAACGGTAAGGTACCCCCCTTGCAACTTTTTTAAGCGAAAAAGTGAGTTTTTGATTTTTAATTGTTTTTATAGCTTAATAGAAGCAGAATTAAATTTGGAGTCGAGGGGTGCTATTGAAATTTCAAAATTTTTAATATTTTTGTCACTTTTAACTAGTTTTTTGTAAAAATTTCAACATTTAACAATACCAATGATATGCACATCAATAGATGCAGAATTGAATAGAGAGTAAACCATGAAAAAATGACTTTGAAATCTCAAAGGGTTTACGAGTAATTGCAGTTTAAAGTTTTTTCAAAAAAGATCAAAATTGTTTTAAACCAACGATATGGGTATCGAAAGATGCAGAATTGAAAGGAGACTAAACCCTGAAAAAATCACTTTGACATCTCAAATTGTTTAAGAGTTATTGCAATTTATATGTCAATAAAAATAGCAGATTTTAACATTTCCCGTTTCGTCACTTGCAATACCTTTTTAAAACGCCTGTAGCTCCCTAACCATACATCGTAATGATATGAATTTTTACATGTAAAAAGAAGAAAGTTCAAATTTTACTGTGGTTTTTTCAATTCGAAAATATCTCTTATAGTTTCTGAGTATTTAAGTCGTGAAAACAGGCAATTTTCTAACTTTGCAAAACGGTAAGGTACCCCCCTTGCAACTTTTTTAAGCGAAAAAGTGAGTTTTTGATTTTTAATTGTTTTTATAGCTTAATAGAAGCAGAATTAAATTTGGAGTCGAGGGGTGCTATTGAAATTTCAAAATTTTTAATATTTTTGTCACTTTTAACTAGTTTTTTGTAAAAATTTCAACATTTAACAATACCAATGATATGCACATCAATAGATGCAGAATTGAATAGAGAGTAAACCATGAAAAAATGACTTTGAAATCTCAAAGGGTTTACGAGTAATTGCAGTTTAAAGTTTTTTCAAAAAAGATCAAAATTGTTTTAAACCAACGATATGGGTATCGAAAGATGCAGAATTGAAAGGAGACTAAACCCTGAAAAAATCACTTTGACATCTCAAATTGTTTAAGAGTTATTGCAATTTATATGTCAATAAAAATAGCAGATTTTAACATTTCCCGTTTCGTCACTTGCAATACCTTTTTAAAACGCCTGTAGCTCCCTAACCATACATCGTAATGATATGAATTTTTACATGTAAAAAGAAGAAAGTTCAAATTTTACTGTGGTTTTTTCAATTCGAAAATATCTCTTATAGTTTCTGAGTATTTAAGTCGTGAAAACAGGCAATTTTATAACTTTGCAAAACGGTAAGGTACCCCCCTTGCAACTTTTTTAGGCGAAAAAGTGAGTTTTTGATTTTTAATTGTTTTTATAGCTTAATAGAAGCAGAATTAAATTTGGAGTCGAGGGGTGCTATTGAAATTTCAAAATTTTTAATATTTTTGTCACTTTTAACTAGTTTTTTGTAAAAATTTCAACATTTAACAATACCAATGATATGCACATCAATAGATGCAGAATTGAATAGAGAGTAAACCATGAAAAAATGACTTTGAAATCTCAAAGGGTTTACGAGTAATTGCAGTTTAAAGTTTTTTCAAAAAAGATCAAAATTGTTTTAAACCAACGATATGGGTATCGAAAGATGCAGAATTGAAAGGAGACTAAACCCTGAAAAAATCACTTTGACATCTCAAATTGTTTAAGAGTTATTGCAATTTATATGTCAATAAAAATAGCAGATTTTAACATTTCCCGTTTCGTCACTTGCAATACCTTTTTAAAACGCCTGTAGCTCCCTAACCATACATCGTAATGATATGAATTTTTACATGTGGAAAGAAGAAAGTTCAAATTTTACTGTGGTTTTTTCAATTTGAAAATATCTCTTATATTTTTTGAGTATTTAAGTCGTGAAAACAGGCAATTTTCTAACTTTGCAAAATGGTAAGGTACCCCCCTTGCAACTTTTTTAGGCGAAAAAGTGAGTTTTTGATTTTTAATTGTTTTTATAGCTAAATAGAAGCAGAATTAAATTTGGAGTCGAGGGGTGCTATTGAAATTTCAAAATTTTTAATATTTTTGTCACTTTTAACTAGTTTTTTGTAAAAATTTCAACATTTAACAATACCAATGATATGCACATCAATAGATGCAGAATTGAATAGAGAGTAAACCATGAAAAAATGACTTTGAAATCTCAAAGGGTTTACGAGTAATTGCAGTTTAAAGTTTTTTCAAAAAAGATCAAAATTGTTTTAAACCAACGATATGGGTATCGAAAGATGCAGAATTGAAAGGAGACTAAACCCTGAAAAAATCACTTTGACATCTCAAATTGTTTAAGAGTTATTGCAATTTATATGTCAATAAAAATAGCAGATTTTAACATTTCCCGTTTCGTCACTTGCAATACCTTTTTAAAACGCCTGTAGCTCCCTAACCATACATCGTAATGATATGAATTTTTACATGTAAAAAGAAGAAAGTTCAAATTTTACTGTGGTTTTTTCAATTCGAAAATATCTCTTATAGTTTCTGAGTATTTAAGTCGTGAAAACAGGCAATTTTATAACTTTGCAAAACGGTAAGGTACCCCCCTTGCAACTTTTTTAAGCGAAAAAGTGAGTTTTTGATTTTTAATTGTTTTTATAGCTTAATAGAAGCAGAATTAAATTTGGAGTCGAGGGGTGCTATTGAAATTTCAAAATTTTTAATATTTTTGTCACTTTTAACTAGTTTTTTGTAAAAATTTCAACATTTAACAATACCAATGATATGCACATCAATAGATGCAGAATTGAATAGAGAGTAAACCATGAAAAAATGACTTTGAAATCTCAAAGGGTTTACGAGTAATTGCAGTTTAAAGTTTTTTCAAAAAAGATCAAAATTGTTTTAAACCAACGATATGGGTATCGAAAGATGCAGAATTGAAAGGAGACTAAACCCTGAAAAAATCACTTTGACATCTCAAATTGTTTAAGAGTTATTGCAATTTATATGTCAATAAAAATAGCAGATTTTAACATTTCCCGTTTCGTCACTTGCAATACCTTTTTAAAACGCCTGTAGCTCCCTAACCATACATCGTAATGATATGAATTTTTACATGTAAAAAGAAGAAAGTTCAAATTTTACTGTGGTTTTTTCAATTCGAAAATATCTCTTATAGTTTCTGAGTATTTAAGTCGTGAAAACAGGCAATTTTCTAACTTTGCAAAACGGTAAGGTACCCCCCTTGCAACTTTTTTAAGCGAAAAAGTGAGTTTTTGATTTTTAATTGTTTTTATAGCTTAATAGAAGCAGAATTAAATTTGGAGTCGAGGGGTGCTATTGAAATTTCAAAATTTTTAATATTTTTGTCACTTTTAACTAGTTTTTTGTAAAAATTTCAACATTTAACAATACCAATGATATGCACATCAATAGATGCAGAATTGAATAGAGAGTAAACCATGAAAAAATGACTTTGAAATCTCAAAGGGTTTACGAGTAATTGCAGTTTAAAGTTTTTTCAAAAAAGATCAAAATTGTTTTAAACCAACGATATGGGTATCGAAAGATGCAGAATTGAAAGGAGACTAAACCCTGAAAAAATCACTTTGACATCTCAAATTGTTTAAGAGTTATTGCAATTTATATGTCAATAAAAATAGCAGATTTTAACATTTCCCGTTTCGTCACTTGCAATACCTTTTTAAAACGCCTGTAGCTCCCTAACCATACATCGTAATGATATGAATTTTTACATGTGGAAAGAAGAAAGTTCAAATTTTACTGTGGTTTTTTCAATTTGAAAATATCTCTTATAGTTTCTGAGTATTTAAGTCGTGAAAACAGGCAATTTTCTAACTTTGCAAAATGGTAAGGTACCCCCCTTGCAACTTTTTTAGGCGAAAAAGTGAGTTTTTGATTTTTAATTGTTTTTATAGCTTAATAGAAGCAGAATTAAATTTGGAGTCGAGGGGTGCTATTGAAATTTCAAAATTTTTAATATTTTTGTCACTTTTAACTAGTTTTTTGTAAAAATTTCAACATTTAACAATACCAATGATATGCACATCAATAGATGCAGAATTGAATAGAGAGTAAACCATGAAAAAATGACTTTGAAATCTCAAAGGGTTTACGAGTAATTGCAGTTTAAAGTTTTTTCAAAAAAGATCAAAATTGTTTTAAACCAACGATATGGGTATCGAAAGATGCAGAATTGAAAGGAGACTAAACCCTGAAAAAATCACTTTGACATCTCAAATTGTTTAAGAGTTATTGCAATTTATATGTCAATAAAAATAGCAGATTTTAACATTTCCCGTTTCGTCACTTGCAATACCTTTTTAAAACGCCTGTAGCTCCCTAACCATACATCGTAATGATATGAATTTTTACATGTAAAAAGAAGAAAGTTCAAATTTTACTGTGGTTTTTTCAATTCGAAAATATCTCTTATAGTTTCTGAGTATTTAAGTCGTAAAAACAGGCAATTTTCTAACTTTGCAAAACGGTAAGGTCCCCCTTGCAACTTTTTTAAGCGAAAAAGTGAGTTTTTGATTTTTAATTGTTTTTATAGCTTAATAGAAGCAGAATTAAATTTGGAGTCGAGGGGTGCTATTGAAATTTCAAAATTTTTAATATTTTTGTCACTTTTAACTAGTTTTTTGTAAAAATTTCAACATTTAACAATACCAATGATATGCACATCAATAGATGCAGAATTGAATAGAGAGTAAACCATGAAAAAATGACTTTGAAATCTCAAAGGGTTTACGAGTAATTGCAGTTTAAAGTTTTTTCAAAAAAGATCAAAATTGTTTTAAACCAACGATATGGGTATCGAAAGATGCAGAATTGAAAGGAGACTAAACCCTGAAAAAATCACTTTGACATCTCAAATTGTTTAAGAGTTATTGCAATTTATATGTCAATAAAAATAGCAGATTTTAACATTTCCCGTTTCGTCACTTGCAATACCTTTTTAAAACGCCTGTAGCTCCCTAACCATACATCGTAATGATATGAATTTTTACATGTGGAAAGAAGAAAGTTCAAATTTTACTGTGGTTTTTTCAATTTGAAAATATCTCTTATAGTTTCTGAGTATTTAAGTCGTGAAAACAGGCAATTTTCTAACTTTGCAAAATGGTAAGGTACCCCCCTTGCAACTTTTTTAGGCGAAAAAGTGAGTTTTTGATTTTTAATTGTTTTTATAGCTTAATAGAAGCAGAATTAAATTTGGAGTCGAGGGGTGCTATTGAAATTTCAAAATTTTTAATATTTTTGTCACTTTTAACTAGTTTTTTGTAAAAATTTCAACATTTAACAATACCAATGATATGCACATCAATAGATGCAGAATTGAATAGAGAGTAAACCATGAAAAAATGACTTTGAAATCTCAAAGGGTTTACGAGTAATTGCAGTTTAAAGTTTTTTCAAAAAAGATCAAAATTGTTTTAAACCAACGATATGGGTATCGAAAGATGCAGAATTGAAAGGAGACTAAACCCTGAAAAAATCACTTTGACATCTCAAATTGTTTAAGAGTTATTGCAATTTATATGTCAATAAAAATAGCAGATTTTAACATTTCCCGTTTCGTCACTTGCAATACCTTTTTAAAACGCCTGTAGCTCCCTAACCATACATCGTAATGATATGAATTTTTACATGTAAAAAGAAGAAAGTTCAAATTTTACTGTGGTTTTTTCAATTCGAAAATATCTCTTATAGTTTCTGAGTATTAAAGTCGTAAAAACAGGCAATTTTCTAACTTTGCAAAACGGTAAGGTACCCCCCTTGCAACTTTTTTAAGCGAAAAAGTGAGTTTTTGATTTTTAATTGTTTTTATAGCTTAATAGAAGCAGAATTAAATTTGGAGTCGAGGGGTGCTATTGAAATTTCAAAATTTTTAATATTTTTGTCACTTTTAACTAGTTTTTTGTAAAAATTTCAACATTTAACAATACCAATGATATGCACATCAATAGATGCAGAATTGAATAGAGAGTAAACCATGAAAAAATGACTTTGAAATCTCAAAGGGTTTACGAGTAATTGCAGTTTAAAGTTTTTTCAAAAAAGATCAAAATTGTTTTAAACCAACGATATGGGTATCGAAAGATGCAGAATTGAAAGGAGACTAAACCCTGAAAAAATCACTTTGACATCTCAAATTGTTTAAGAGTTATTGCAATTTATATGTCAATAAAAATAGCAGATTTTAACATTTCCCGTTTCGTCACTTGCAATACCTTTTTAAAACGCCTGTAGCTCCCTAACCATACATCGTAATGATATGAATTTTTACATGTGGAAAGAAGAAAGTTCAAATTTTACTGTGGTTTTTTCAATTTGAAAATATCTCTTATATTTTTTGAGTATTTAAGTCGTGAAAACAGGCAATTTTCTAACTTTGCAAAATGGTAAGGTACCCCCCTTGCAACTTTTTTAGGCGAAAAAGTGAGTTTTTGATTTTTAATTGTTTTTATAGCTAAATAGAAGCAGAATTAAATTTGGAGTCGAGGGGTGCTATTGAAATTTCAAAATTTTTAATATTTTTGTCACTTTTAACTAGTTTTTTGTAAAAATTTCAACATTTAACAATACCAATGATATGCACATCAATAGATGCAGAATTGAATAGAGAGTAAACCATGAAAAAATGACTTTGAAATCTCAAAGGGTTTACGAGTAATTGCAGTTTAAAGTTTTTTCAAAAAAGATCAAAATTGTTTTAAACCAACGATATGGGTATCGAAAGATGCAGAATTGAAAGGAGACTAAACCCTGAAAAAATCACTTTGACATCTCAAATTGTTTAAGAGTTATTGCAATTTATATGTCAATAAAAATAGCAGATTTTAACATTTCCCGATTCGTCACTTGCAATACCTTTTTAAAACGCCTGTAGCTCCCTAACCATACATCGTAATGATATGAATTTTTACATGTAAAAAGAAGAAAGTTCAAATTTTACTGTGGTTTTTTCAATTCGAAAATATCTCTTATAGTTTCTGAGTATTTAAGTCGTGAAAACAGGCAATTTTATAACTTTGCAAAACGGTAAGGTACCCCCCTTGCAACTTTTTTAAGCGAAAAAGTGAGTTTTTGATTTTTAATTGTTTTTATAGCTTAATAGAAGCAGAATTAAATTTGGAGTCGAGGGGTGCTATTGAAATTTCAAAATTTTTAATATTTTTGTCACTTTTAACTAGTTTTTTGTAAAAATTTCAACATTTAACAATACCAATGATATGCACATCAATAGATGCAGAATTGAATAGAGAGTAAACCATGAAAAAATGACTTTGAAATCTCAAAGGGTTTACGAGTAATTGCAGTTTAAAGTTTTTTCAAAAAAGATCAAAATTGTTTTAAACCAACGATATGGGTATCGAAAGATGCAGAATTGAAAGGAGACTAAACCCTGAAAAAATCACTTTGACATCTCAAATTGTTTAAGAGTTATTGCAATTTATATGTCAATAAAAATAGCAGATTTTAACATTTCCCGTTTCGTCACTTGCAATACCTTTTTAAAACGCCTGTAGCTCCCTAACCATACATCGTAATGATATGAATTTTTACATGTGGAAAGAAGAAAGTTCAAATTTTACTGTGGTTTTTTCAATTTGAAAATATCTCTTATATTTTTTGAGTATTTAAGTCGTGAAAACAGGCAATTTTCTAACTTTGCAAAATGGTAAGGTACCCCCCTTGCAACTTTTTTAGGCGAAAAAGTGAGTTTTTGATTTTTAATTGTTTTTATAGCTAAATAGAAGCAGAATTAAATTTGGAGTCGAGGGGTGCTATTGAAATTTCAAAATTTTTAATATTTTTGTCACTTTTAACTAGTTTTTTGTAAAAATTTCAACATTTAACAATACCAATGATATGCACATCAATAGATGCAGAATTGAATAGAGAGTAAACCATGAAAAAATGACTTTGAAATCTCAAAGGGTTTACGAGTAATTGCAGTTTAAAGTTTTTTCAAAAAAGATCAAAATTGTTTTAAACCAACGATATGGGTATCGAAAGATGCAGAATTGAAAGGAGACTAAACCCTGAAAAAATCACTTTGACATCTCAAATTGTTTAAGAGTTATTGCAATTTATATGTCAATAAAAATAGCAGATTTTAACATTTCCCGATTCGTCACTTGCAATACCTTTTTAAAACGCCTGTAGCTCCCTAACCATACATCGTAATGATATGAATTTTTACATGTAAAAAGAAGAAAGTTCAAATTTTACTGTGGTTTTTTCAATTCGAAAATATCTCTTATAGTTTCTGAGTATTTAAGTCGTGAAAACAGGCAATTTTATAACTTTGCAAAACGGTAAGGTACCCCCCTTGCAACTTTTTTAAGCGAAAAAGTGAGTTTTTGATTTTTAATTGTTTTTATAGCTTAATAGAAGCAGAATTAAATTTGGAGTCGAGGGGTGCTATTGAAATTTCAAAATTTTTTATATTTTTGTCACTTTTAACTAGTTTTTTGTAAAAATTTCAACATTTAACAATACCAATGATATGCACATCAATAGATGCAGAATTGAATAGAGAGTAAACCATGAAAAAATGACTTTGAAATCTCAAAGGGTTTACGAGTAATTGCAGTTTAAAGTTTTTTCAAAAAAGATCAAAATTGTTTTAAACCAACGATATGGGTATCGAAAGATGCAGAATTGAAAGGAGACTAAACCCTGAAAAAATCACTTTGACATCTCAAATTGTTTAAGAGTTATTGCAATTTATATGTCAATAAAAATAGCAGATTTTAACATTTCCCGTTTCGTCACTTGCAATACCTTTTTAAAACGCCTGTAGCTCCCTAACCATACATCGTAATGATATGAATTTTTACATGTAAAAAGAAGAAAGTTCAAATTTTACTGTGGTTTTTTCAATTCGAAAATATCTCTTATAGTTTCTGAGTATTTAAGTCGTAAAAACAGGCAATTTTCTAACTTTGCAAAACGGTAAGGTACCCCCCTTGCAACTTTTTTAAGCGAAAAAGTGAGTTTTTGATTTTTAATTGTTTTTATAGCTTAATAGAAGCAGAATTAAATTTGGAGTCGAGGGGTGCTATTGAAATTTCAAAATTTTTAATATTTTTGTCACTTTTAACTAGTTTTTTGTAAAAATTTCAACATTTAACAATACCAATGATATGCACATCAATAGATGCAGAATTGAATAGAGAGTAAACCATGAAAAAATGACTTTGAAATCTCAAAGGGTTTACGAGTAATTGCAGTTTAAAGTTTTTTCAAAAAAGATCAAAATTGTTTTAAACCAACGATATGGGTATCGAAAGATGCAGAATTGAAAGGAGACTAAACCCTGAAAAAATCACTTTGACATCTCAAATTGTTTAAGAGTTATTGCAATTTATATGTCAATAAAAATAGCAGATTTTAACATTTCCCGTTTCGTCACTTGCAATACCTTTTTAAAACGCCTGTAGCTCCCTAACCATACATCGTAATGATATGAATTTTTACATGTGGAAAGAAGAAAGTTCAAATTTTACTGTGGTTTTTTCAATTTGAAAATATCTCTTATAGTTTCTGAGTATTTAAGTCGTGAAAACAGGCAATTTTCTAACTTTGCAAAATGGTAAGGTACCCCCCTTGCAACTTTTTTAGGCGAAAAAGTGAGTTTTTGATTTTTAATTGTTTTTATAGCTTAATAGAAGCAGAATTAAATTTGGAGTCGAGGGGTGCTATTGAAATTTCAAAATTTTTAATATTTTTGTCACTTTTAACTAGTTTTTTGTAAAAATTTCAACATTTAACAATACCAATGATATGCACATCAATAGATGCAGAATTGAATAGAGAGTAAACCATGAAAAAATGACTTTGAAATCTCAAAGGGTTTACGAGTAATTGCAGTTTAAAGTTTTTTCAAAAAAGATCAAAATTGTTTTAAACCAACGATATGGGTATCGAAAGATGCAGAATTGAAAGGAGACTAAACCCTGAAAAAATCACTTTGACATCTCAAATTGTTTAAGAGTTATTGCAATTTATATGTCAATAAAAATAGCAGATTTTAACATTTCCCGTTTCGTCACTTGCAATACCTTTTTAAAACGCCTGTAGCTCCCTAACCATACATCGTAATGATATGAATTTTTACATGTAAAAAGAAGAAAGTTCAAATTTTACTGTGGTTTTTTCAATTCGAAAATATCTCTTATAGTTTCTGAGTATTTAATTAGTGAAAACAGGCAATTTTCTAACTTTGCAAAACGGTAAGGTACCCCCCTTGCAACTTTTTTAAGCGAAAAAGTGAGTTTTTGATTTTTAATTGTTTTTATAGCTTAATAGAAGCAGAATTAAATTTGGAGTCGAGGGGTGCTATTGAAATTTCAAAATTTTTAATATTTTTGTCACTTTTAACTAGTTTTTTGTAAAAATTTCAACATTTAACAATACCAATGATATGCACATCAATAGATGCAGAATTAAATAGAGAGTAAACCATGAAAAAATGACTTTGAAATCTCAAAGGGTTTACGAGTAATTGCAGTTTAAAGTTTTTTCAAAAAAGATCAAAATTGTTTTAAACCAACGATATGGGTATCGAAAGATGCAGAATTGAAAGGAGACTAAACCCTGAAAAAATCACTTTGACATCTCAAATTGTTTAAGAGTTATTGCAATTTATATGTCAATAAAAATAGCAGATTTTAACATTTCCCGTTTCGTCACTTGCAATACCTTTTTAAAACGCCTGTAGCTCCCTAACCATACATCGTAATGATATGTATTTGTACATGTAAAAAGAAGAAAGTTCAAATTTTACTGTGGTTTTTTCAATTCGAAAATATCTCTTATAGTTTCTGAGTATTTAAGTCGTGAAAACAGGCAATTTTATAACTTTGCAAAACGGTAAGGTACCCCCCTTGCAACTTTTTTAAGCGAAAAAGTGAGTTTTTGATTTTTAATTGTTTTTATAGCTTAATAGAAGCAGAATTAAATTTGGAGTCGAGGGGTGCTATTGAAATTTCAAAATTTTTAATATTTTTGTCACTTTTAACTAGTTTTTTGTAAAAATTTCAACATTTAACAATACCAATGATATGCACATCAATAGATGCAGAATTGAATAGAGAGTAAACCATGAAAAAATGACTTTGAAATCTCAAAGGGTTTACGAGTAATTGCAGTTTAAAGTTTTTTCAAAAAAGATCAAAATTGTTTTAAACCAACGATATGGGTATCGAAAGATGCAGAATTGAAAGGAGACTAAACCCTGAAAAAATCACTTTGACATCTCAAATTGTTTAAGAGTTATTGCAATTTATATGTCAATAAAAATAGCAGATTTTAACATTTCCCTTTTCGTCACTTGCAATACCTTTTTAAAACGCCTGTAGCTCCCTAACCATACATCGTAATGATATGAATTTTTACATGTAAAAAGAAGAAAGTTCAAATTTTACTGTGGTTTTTTCAATTCGAAAATATCTCTTATAGTTTCTGAGTATTTAAGTCGTAAAAACAGGCAATTTTCTAACTTTGCAAAACGGTAAGGTACCCCCCTTGCAACTTTTTTAAGCGAAAAAGTGAGTTTTTGATTTTTAATTGTTTTTATAGCTTAACAGAAGCAGAATTAAATTTGGAGTCGAGGGGTGCTATTGAAATTACAAAATTTTTAATATTTTTGTCACTTTTAACTAGTTTTTTGTAAAAATTTCAACATTTAACAATACCAATGATATGCACATCAATAGATGCAGAATTGAATAGAGAGTAAACCATGAAAAAATGACTTTGAAATCTCAAAGGGTTTACGAGTAATTGCAGTTTAAAGTTTTTTCAAAAAAGATCAAAATTGTTTTAAACCAACGATATGGGTATCGAAAGATGCAGAATTGAAAGGAGACTAAACCCTGAAAAAATCACTTTGACATCTCAAATTGTTTAAGAGTTATTGCAATTTATATGTCAATAAAAATAGCAGATTTTAACATTTCCCGTTTCGTCACTTGCAATACCTTTTTAAAACGCCTGTAGCTCCCTAACCATACATCGTAATGATATGAATTTTTACATGTAAAAAGAAGAAAGTTCAAATTTTACTGTGGTTTTTTCAATTCGAAAATATCTCTTATAGTTTCTGAGTATTTAAGTCGTAAAAACAGGCAATTTTCTAACTTTGCAAAACGGTAAGGTACCCCCCTTGCAACTTTTTTAAGCGAAAAAGTGAGTTTTTGATTTTTAATTGTTTTTATAGCTTAACAGAAGCAGAATTAAATTTGGAGTCGAGGGGTGCTATTGAAATTACAAAATTTTTAATATTTTTGTCACTTTTAACTAGTTTTTTGTAAAAATTTCAACATTTAACAATACCAATGATATGCACATCAATAGATGCAGAATTGAATAGAGAGTAAACCATGAAAAAATGACTTTGAAATCTCAAAGGGTTTACGAGTAATTGCAGTTTAAAGTTTTTTCAAAAAAGATCAAAATTGTTTTAAACCAACGATATGGGTATCGAAAGATGCAGAATTGAAAGGAGACTAAACCCTGAAAAAATCACTTTGACATCTCAAATTGTTTAAGAGTTATTGCAATTTATATGTCAATAAAAATAGCAGATTTTAACATTTCCCGTTTCGTCACTTGCAATACCTTTTTAAAACGCCTGTAGCTCCCTAACCATACATCGTAATGATATGAATTTTTACATGTAAAAAGAAGAAAGTTCAAATTTTACTGTGGTTTTTTCAATTCGAAAATATCTCTTATAGTTTCTGAGTATTTAAGTCGTAAAAACAGGCAATTTTCTAACTTTGCAAAACGGTAAGGTACCCCCCTTGCAACTTTTTTAAGCGAAAAAGTGAGTTTTTGATTTTTAATTGTTTTTATAGCTTAATAGAAGCAGAATTAAATTTGGAGTCGAGGGGTGCTATTGAAATTTCAAAATTTTTAATATTTTTGTCACTTTTAACTAGTTTTTTGTAAAAATTTCAACATTTAACAATACCAATGATATGCACATCAATAGATGCAGAATTGAATAGAGAGTAAACCATGAAAAAATGACTTTGAAATCTCAAAGGGTTTACGAGTAATTGCAGTTTAAAGTTTTTTCAAAAAAGATCAAAATTGTTTTAAACCAACGATATGGGTATCGAAAGATGCAGAATTGAAAGGAGACTAAACCCTGAAAAAATCACTTTGACATCTCAAATTGTTTAAGAGTTATTGCAATTTATATGTCAATAAAAATAGCAGATTTTAACATTTCCCGTTTCGTCACTTGCAATACCTTTTTAAAACGCCTGTAGCTCCCTAACCATACATCGTAATGATATGAATTTTTACATGTGGAAAGAAGAAAGTTCAAATTTTACTGTGGTTTTTTCAATTTGAAAATATCTCTTATAGTTTCTGAGTATTTAAGTCGTGAAAACAGGCAATTTTCTAACTTTGCAAAATGGTAAGGTACCCCCCTTGCAACTTTTTTAGGCGAAAAAGTGAGTTTTTGATTTTTAATTGTTTTTATAGCTTAATAGAAGCAGAATTAAATTTGGAGTCGAGGGGTGCTATTGAAATTTCAAAATTTTTAATATTTTTGTCACTTTTAACTAGTTTTTTGTAAAAATTTCAACATTTAACAATACCAATGATATGCACATCAATAGATGCAGAATTGAATAGAGAGTAAACCATGAAAAAATGACTTTGAAATCTCAAAGGGTTTACGAGTAATTGCAGTTTAAAGTTTTTTCAAAAAAGATCAAAATTGTTTTAAACCAACGATATGGGTATCGAAAGATGCAGAATTGAAAGGAGACTAAACCCTGAAAAAATCACTTTGACATCTCAAATTGTTTAAGAGTTATTGCAATTTATATGTCAATAAAAATAGCAGATTTTAACATTTCCCGTTTCGTCACTTGCAATACCTTTTTAAAACGCCTGTAGCTCCCTAACCATACATCGTAATGATATGAATTTTTACATGTAAAAAGAAGAAAGTTCAAATTTTACTGTGGTTTTTTCAATTCGAAAATATCTCTTATAGTTTCTGAGTATTTAAGTCGTAAAAACAGGCAATTTTCTAACTTTGCAAAAAGGTAAGGTACCCCCTTGCAACTTTTTTAAGCGAAAAAGTGAGTTTTTGATTTTTAATTGTTTTTATAGCTTATTAGAAGCAGAATTAAATTTGGAGTCGAGGGGTGCTATTGAAATTTCAAAATTTTTAATATTTTTGTCACTTTTAACTAGTTTTTTGTAAAAATTTCAACATTTAACAATACCAATGATATGCACATCAATAGATGCAGAATTGAATAGAGAGTAAACCATGAAA
This sequence comes from Aphrophora alni, assembly GCA_963513935.1. Taxonomy (NCBI): domain Eukaryota; kingdom Metazoa; phylum Arthropoda; class Insecta; order Hemiptera; family Aphrophoridae; genus Aphrophora; species Aphrophora alni. The sequence continues at coordinate 5,399,313 of OY740769.1, read as the reverse complement.
AAATGACTTTGAAATCTCAAAGGGTTTACGAGTAATTGCAGTTTAAAGTTTTTTCAAAAAAGATCAAAATTGTTTTAAACCAACGATATGGGTATCGAAAGATGCAGAATTGAAAGGAGACTAAACCCTGAAAAAATCACTTTGACATCTCAAATGGTTAGGTTAGGTTAGGTTAGAACGAGAACAATAAATGTTCTGTTTTATGCCTATTTATTGATATAAAAAAAACATTTGACACAGTTGATCATTTGATATTGCTTGATAAGTTGTGCGTAGCGAGGATAAGAGGAGTTGGCTTGTAAATTGGTTCTTTCCGTTCCATCCCTAATTTCACTTTTGTTACGATAGTTAAACCCTAGTCACATTTTCATACCATATGATTTTTCTGTGTCTACTTAATTCCAGAATTAACTAGTTTTTATCAGTTTAACAAATTATTATTTTTACCTTTAGTCCTGTGTTGTTCATCCAAATATCTCAGAACGGTTTAAGATACCATGCCCCATGCTTCGCCTATAATCCTTTATTGTTACAAGGAAGTAAAACTTTGGGTCTCTACCTCCCAATCTGGCATGTTAGCGAAAAGTATATGAAAATTATTTGTTTGTTTATTTAGTTTATTGTATGAGTTAATGTAGTTTAATACTTTTATCTTGTCTATTTTAAAGTATTTGCAGATTTTCTTAGTTCTCTATTTTTTTGTTTCAGAAGATACGATGTGTTACACATATGTAAACAAGAGGTCAGTGTTGTGTTTGGTTTTATGATATTGTCGAAACAAAAGTTATGTACTTTTATGTCAATTGTTTGATGTAACTACAAGTGGTTATGTAGTGAGATGTATTATATAAACAATTATTATATACCAATCATTGCATGTACTAGGAAGAAAAAATATTTGCAAAATTGTAATAATAAAAATTGTTTAATGAATAAATGTAAAATAACAGAAAAATGTTTTTAAATTTATTGAGTTATTCCTAACACATTTCCTGTTTCCTACAGAAAAAAAAGTTGTCTTACAGGTAGCAATATTTTGCAGGAAATGTATGGTAGAGTGTTGTTACTTCCCAGCCATATCAACTGAGAAAATAATTGCTTGGTTTGTTGTCTGGTAAAAGGCAGCACTGTCCACAACATAAAAACTCTGAAGGGTATTGCTTCGATTATTCTGGTAGAATGCAGCAATTTCAATAACAAAAAAAATCAGACATCTTAAATAACTTACATTCTCCTGATCCTTATAAAAGTTACAAAAACCTGTTAGTCAGAGAATAGAAGTTGATAGGAGGTCTATTGGAATTGAAATTTTCAAGTCAACACCGATTATGAAATCACAACTGCATTGACCTCTTTTAACATTATATTCTCCTGATGCTTTGAAAAGTTACAAAAAACCGGATATCCAGTGAATAGAAGTTGTTAGATCTATTGGTAATGAAATATTCAATGCAACTCTGATAATTGAATCACAGCTGCATTGACCTCTATTAATATTATATTCTCCTGATACCTTGAAAAGTTACAAAAAACCTGTTATCCAGTGAATAGAGGTTGTTAGGAGATCCATTAGTATTAGTGAATAAAAAAACTGAATCACAGTTAACATCTACGTACTTTAAAATAATATTCTCCTGATACTGCGGTAAAACGACAATATCCTGTTATCAGGTAAATATTATTTTATAGGAGGTTTATTTGAATTAAAAACTGAATCACAGTTAACATCCACCTCCTTTAAAATTATATTCTCCGAATATTGCTGTAAAACCACAAAATCCTGTTACCAGGTGAATATGAATTCATAGGAGGTCTATCTGAATTGAAAACTGAATCGCAGTTGACATCTACCTTCTTTAACATTATATCTCCGGATACTGCGGTAAAACGACAAAATAATATCATTAGGTGAATATGATTTGATAAGAGGTCCATCTGAATTGAAAACTGATTCGCCGTTGGCATCTACCTCCTTTAACATTATATTCTCCTGGTATTGCTTTTAAACCACAAAATCCTGATATCAAGTGAATATGATTTGATAGGAGGTCTATCAGAATTAAAAGCTGAATCACAGTTAACATCCAACTCCTTTAACATTATATTCTTCTGATACTTCCTGTTTAAATTGCAAAAGAGAGGAGGAGGGGACAGCACACAAAATGGCGTCACAAATTGACGTCACAAAATGGCGGAGGGGGTAAGGTAAGGAGGTGTATAGCGGGGTATGGGAGGGGATTCAAGGCGGGGCAAAGACGAAGCAAGAAGCGGGGCAAAGGCAAAGTAAGGGGCGGGGCAAGGGGCGTGGCTTAAGTCACATGGTTACTTCCCGCCACTTTTATTCTAAAGTGCCCCGTTTCTACTGACATCTAACTCCTTTAATATTATATTCTCCTGATATTGCTTTTAAACCACAAAATCCTGATATCAAGTGAATATGATTTGATAGGTCTATCAGAATTGAAAACTGAATCACAGTTAACATCCACCTCCTTTAACATTATATTCTCCTGATACCTCCTGTTTAAATTGCAAAAGGGAGAAGGAGAGGACAGCACACAAAATGGCGTCACACTTGACATCACAAAATGGCGTCCAAATGACGTCACAAAATGGCAGAAGGGATATGGGACGGAAAAGAGCCGGGGCGGGGCAAGGGGCGGTGCAAGGGGCGGGGCATAGAACGAAGCAAGGAGCAGGGCTTAAGTCACGTGGTTACTTCCCGCCACTTTTATTCTAAAGTGCCCCCGTTCCTACTGACACCTACCTCCTTTAATATTATATTCTCTGGATACTGCGGAAAAACGACAAAATCCTGTTATCAGGTGAATATGATTTGATAGGAGGTCTATCTGAATTGGAAACGGAATCGCAGTTGACATGTACCTCTTTTAATATATTCTCCTTATACTTCCTGTTTAAGTGTACCTTGAAAAGTTACAAAAGGGAGGAGGAGGGAACAGCATACAAAATGGAGTCAAAAATTGACGTCACAAAATGGCGTCCAAATGACGTCACAAAATGGATTGTAAGGGGGTATAGAGAGGGGTATGGGAGGAAAAAGAGGCGGGGCAAGGGGCGGGGCTTAAGTCACGTGGTTACTTCCCGCCACTTTTATTCTAAAGTGCCCCCGTTTCTACTGACATCTACCTCCTTTAACATTATATTCTCTGGATACTGTGGTAAAACGTAAAAATCCTGTTATCATGTGAATATGATTTTATAGGAGGTCTGTTTGAATTGGAAACTGAATCACAGTTAACACCCATCTATTAACATTATAATCTCCTGATATTGCTTTTAAACCATAAAATCCTGTTATCCAGTTAATAGAAGTTGTTAGGAGGTCTATCGGGATTGAAAGATTCATGGTAACTCTAATTATGGAATCAAAGCAGCATTGACTTATTTTAACATTATAATCTTTTGATACTTTTTAAAAGACACATAAACTTGATACCCATGTATTAGAAGTTGTTAGGAGGTCTATCGGTATTGAAATAATCATGGCATCTCTGATTTTTGAATCCTAGCTGCATTAACATCTTTTAAAGGAGGTCTATCGGTATTGAAATATTCATGGCAACTATGATGTTTGAATCACAGCTGCATTGACCTCCTTTAACATTATATTCTCCTGATACTTCCTGTTTAAATGTAGGAAAGTCCTGTACTCTACCAGACATCAAACTAAGTAATTACTTTTTAATAAATATACTGGTATCTACTAAAAATAAAACGCAAGCCAATTATTTTAATTAAAATATATATTGATGTAACAAATTTGTAAATACATGTAAAAAATGTTGTTTTAAAATAACAATTAAAAATATAATATTTAAAATTCACTTTTACACCACTGTTTTGTCTTTTTCAATACAACACTAAAAAAAACACTTGGACTTGATTCTATTGATGTCGTCGATGTTGAATAATGTGCTGCCATAATGAATCTGCAACAAAATTAAAATAGGAATTAAAACTATATAATCAATTTTCAAACTATTTTGAAATATAAACTTCTTTAGGCGCACCAGGTATAGAATACTATTAGCATGGGGTAAATGGGAATAAAGCTTCACAAACTATCTAATACATAAATACTTAAGCTAATAATCTGTCAAAAATATTGCACAGACTTTCTCACACATAAATACTAAAACTAATAATTGGTGAAAAATATTGCATAAACTTTCTCTTACATAAATAATCTAACCAAAAATTTTGCAGAAAGTTTGTCATACATAAATACTAAAACTAATAATTTGTCAAAAATATTGCACAATCTTTCTTACACATAAATACTCTAATAATAGGTCAAAAATATTGCACACACTCTGTCACACATAAAGACTAAAACTATTAATCTGTCAAAATATTGCACAAAGTTTCTCATACATAAATATTAATAATAATAATCTGTCAAAATATTGCACAAAACTTCTTATAATTATATAAATACTATAACTAATATTCTGTCAAAAATATTGCATAAACTTTCTCTCACATAAATACTAATAATACACATAACAAAAGATGCAGAATTGAAAAGAGAGTAAACCCTGAAAACATCGCTCTGAAATCTCTAAGGATTTAAGGGAAATTGCAGTTTATATGTGCCAGGTTTTTACATTTCACTTTTCGCCATTTGCTATCACTTTTAAAACGCCTGTAGCTCCCTAACTATTCACCATAATGATATGAATTGTTACGTATAGAAAGAAAAAAGTTCAAATTTTACTGTGTGGTTTTCAAATCAAAAATATTTCTTATAGTTTCTGAGTAATGAATACGAGAATATAACCAATTTTGAAACTTTGCAAAATGGTAAGGTACCCCTTGCAGTATTTTTTTTGGCAAAAAAGTGAGTTATTGTTTTTATAGCTTAATAGAAGCAGAATTAAATTTGGAGTCGAGGGGTGCTATTGAAATTTCAAAACTTTAAATATTTTTTAATTTAAATTTATTTTTTTATAAAAATTTTAACTTTTAACAATACCAATGATAGGCACAGCCAAAGATGCAAAATTGAATAGAGAGTAAATTCTGAATAAAAACACATTGAAATCTTAAAGGGTTAAACGAGAAATAGCAGTTTAAACCTTTTTGAAAAAATATTATAATTTTTTTTTTAAATTATGATATGGGTCTCATAGGAACCAGAATTGAAGAGAGAGTAAGCCCTGAAAAAATTATTTTGATATCTCAAATGGTTTACGAGAAATTGCAGTTTAAAGTTTTTTTTCAAAAAAGATCAAAAAAATTTTTAACAAATGATGTGGGTATCAAAAGATGCAGAATTAAAAAGAGAGTAAACCCTGAAAAAATCACTTTAAAATCTCAAATGGTTTAAGAGTTATTGCAATTAATTTATATGTCACTAAAAATAACAGATATTAACATTTCACGTTTCGCCACTTGCAATACCTTTTTAAAACGCCTGTAGCTCCCTAACCATACATCGTAACGATATGTACTTTTTTATGATGAAAGAAGAAAGTTTACATTTTACTACTGTGGTTTTTTTTTCAATATAAAAACATCTCTTGTAGTTTCTGAGTATTTAATTCGAGAAAATAGAAAATTTTCAAAATGTGCAAGATGTTAAGGTTTTTTGTATATTTTGGAATTTTATATATAACTTAAAATTTGGGGTACCTTCAATAAGACAACAAAATATCGATTTTATCAAAATCGTTTACAACGATTATGAATAATATTTGCTAAAATGTAAAAGTACTCCAAAAAACTTTATCCTGGTCATAGCGGTTAGTAAGTTATCGGTAAAAAATCGGCCATGGAGCTGTGGTGTTTTTACTCACCGTCCGCCTTCAATCCCGGGGCAGTAGATCTTGGGGTTCCTTGGCATTACACAGGTTCCTAGTTGCCGCATACCAGGTTACCGATTACTGTACTTATAACCCTAGTCTGTTTAGACTTCCCTCGCCCCCACCTCATTAGCGGCATGAGCTGAAGTGGTTCAAGAATGATCACAGTTATTGTGCAGAACCCAACAAGATTGGACTAGTTCACACCTCCATCTATAAGTATATAAATTACGGTATTTGTAAGTAATTTGCCCTGAAGTAACCCACCGAAATAAACCAGATTGTACTGGGTCTTTGATCCTTACGGTGCTCTAAACGGTGATAACCCGTACACGATGTGATACGCGGCTAGTCGGCCATTTTGACCCAGTTAGTTACATAAGGAGCACTGAGTTTTTAGAGTCAACCTTCCCCCCCCCCTAGCACTAATTTTTATAAATAATAATATTTACTTTCTTATAGTTTAGTATAATAATATTAATATTAGCTTAGTATGTAAACGCGCATCAATGCTGGCTGACTGTGTCTGTGGAATTGCGTAGTTCCCGGTCCAGGCTGACACTATTTCCAATCCCCATTCAAAAAGATGCACGACCTACCCTCACGCACCCAATCAACCTCACGAGTAGTTACTAACCCCCAAAACCTTCGCTGTGTGTCGCAGAACTATTATAGAAAAAAGTACGTCTAAAATCGGATTTGGATTTTAATTCAAATATTAGAACTATAAGTAGATTATTGACTCTAACTATCTTCGGAAATTTTAAATAATAGAAAATTACTGTTAACCAAAAATTTATACACACAAAAAGAAAAGAAAACTATCCTTGAAAACCGTCATTCAAAACATGATTTTATTTTATAATATTTAAGTTATATAAGACAAGTTATTAACTCAAGTGAAGCTATCTTAGTAGTTATTTAAATATAAATATTGTTTAACATAATGTAAAAATCTAGTAGTTGATTGTCATCTTCTAATACATCCACCGACTTTTCTTTGGTTTGTGTTTTTATTGTGAACATTTCTGCACCGTGTATTACAATATGTTTACTCCGTCTATTGATAATTCCAAGTTAATATTACAACACTAATATCAACGGTATTACATTAAAATTAAATACTACATCCCTAAACTGCATGACTTAAGCCCCACTAAGATGCCAGCCTTATCAGCATGCATGCACACGTGTTATTATGTAAATTTAAATTGTTACACTTTCATAATTTGTTGTTTTTATTTATGTGTATTTACACTTGCTTATATAAACAAAGATACTCGCCTGGAATGTATTTAACAGTTAATATCAGATATTTATTTAACAACCATTGCGAGACATATTTGACTACATAATTTTGCTTGGTTTGTATTTTGATTGTGAATTGATGTGTGTATATATATATATATATACTTTTTCGTGAATGAATATTATCTAATTTTTTATTTACCCAAGACGCTTTGATTACCTCCGTAACGTTAAAGTATTTAATTCGAATAAGAAAATCTCATTTCCAATTTTAAAATACGTGACGCATTGAATATTCATTTAAAGTTCAGAGAAAAATAATTGAAATTTTTTTACCTCTGCAAGTGACGTTTGGAGTTTTTATTCATTGAGAGGTATTCATATATTTCTTAAGATACGATTATTTATTAACAAATATCGCTCTGCTGAATATTAATAATTAGTCCTTTATTTATTTACTTTTCATGTCTAAATGTTATTTATAAATAATTTTTTCTTCACTTTATAAAGAAAAGGGTTGCCTTTTCCACTACCATTCAAAATATAGCTAATTTTGAATATGCCATGGTGAAACAGGGTGTAACTTCAGAAAGTACATCAGAGCAATCAAAATGGAGAATAAAATTATTTTAAAACATTTGGATATCTCCTCCCCCTCCACCACAGCAATTGTGACAAAGAATTCAAAAGAGATGCTTTTATCATTAGGTAAATTTAATATAAATGTGATTCTATGTGTTTTAAAATGTAAAAAAAACTATTGAAACAGTGTTGAAATCAATCTTCAAAATGTTATGAAATTTTAGAGAAAGTTATGGTATGATAGGAACGAACCAGATTAAGTAAAGTCACCGATAATATATTTGTTACAATTAAAGAGTGTCTACTACCACAAAGAAATGTTGTTTCCTATTGTTTGAAGGTGAAAACCTTCCGGTTATCAACTTATTATAAAAAAAAAGGAGAAAGAACATAAAATAAAAATCCCATAGCGTTTTGGGACCAGAGTTGGTCAAGAGACATGACAGATTGATACAACCAGAGACTAAGTTCAAAACTGTATACATCCAGCAAGGGTAGCTGGGGATTACCAGACTAATATTAGAGTTGAGAATTTAGTTAAACAAATGTTATTTTTACACACATTTATATGTAACAGAGCAAGTCAAACCATTATAGCATAAATTTTTAAACCTTATCACCTAATTTACATATAACAACAATTTGACTAATCCTTAGGATTTATTTCCAAATACAATACTTCGCACTGAAAACATTCAGTTCTAATTTGTAAATACAATTCAGTATACCCTAGAATGTCTGATTAGATAATGGTATTATAAAATATTACAAATTATTGCAATTAAAATTAATACCTTGTTTTACAAATACAACTGTTTCGGAATTATGTAATCCCCACAATACCAGGATGTAGGTTAAATTTTAACAACAAGCAGGAAGTTAAATCAAATATTTTCCAATGGTAATTTATACAGATGCATTCTGTATACAAAATACCGTAAACATTTATTTAATGAAAAAAGCTTTTAACATGTGTTTAAAATATAAGCAATTTTATATTATATGAGAAACTAATTGCTTGTAATCATGGAAGCTGTTGTCTTTTTCCTCGAATTTTTTACTTTCCTCAACATATATAAGCATAAAATAAATATCAAATAAACTTAAGTATAACAACTGAATTCAAAGAATAATACAAACATTCTTTATATTTATAGCTACGGAATTCGAGTAAAAGTTTAATTTTATGATTAAATATGGTTCAGAAAAGTTGTCCGATCGATTTAAGTGCGAAATCTCGACAATTTCTCTTCAAAATACCTTTTTTCCCAACAAATAGATACTCATTTTAAACGCAAGTGATTTTTTATCTGTCACAATTCATTATTTACTTAACAATCTATGAATATGACAAATTTGTAAAATATTAAATCGTATACGCCATATTGAAATCACTTGAGGAGCACATGCGTAGTTCATTCTCTACTACGATTCTTTGATATAAAATTCATGATGACTAGTACTCTGAAACCCAGACCTAGTTAAAAAACTATATATATATATACTGACCGTCTTCCAAACGTAAGTGCTCGTACAACGAGAAAACTTATGAACGATCTAGGCTTTAAGTTTGTGAAAAGGCAACGCGGGTCGATCCTTATTGAAAGGGTGCAATGGAGAAGACAATACCTACTCAAAATAAAGGAGTATAGAGAGCAACAAAAAAATATTTTCTACTTGGATGAAACTTGGTGTGCTGCCGGCCACACTGTAAAAAAAGCTTGGACACCAACTAACATAAAGTATAATAAATAATTTTTCAGTTTGTAATAGTAATGACCTTCCTTGTTCTGTAGTTCTTTAACTAGATGTGATTAGAAACTCGACATCATTGATAATAAATGATATCTATTTCGACAGGTCTTAATAGTTTGACAGTTTTTAAAACAGAACTATTTGCGCGGAATAAAAAAAACATCGATAGATTTTACTTAAAATTGATGAAATATTTGTCGAAATAACCTCAAAATGTGATAAAACAGTCATTTTAAACAGCTGGTTTACGGACAGAATTAATGAACCGTGAATGATAAAAAGTGAAATTCGCCGAAAAGAAGTATCGAAATGATGGATAAAACTCTATTTTAAAGAAGAATTGCCAAGATTTTACACCTAAATCGATTGGACAAACATTCTTTATTATAATTTCTTGAATTAAGTAGTTGAAATTACATTACACATGTTTTACTCTTATTGTGAGAAAACATTCCTTTATCATTAACAATTTGTTGTTTGGCTGAAGAAAGCTTCCTTGCATATCAAAGTTGGTTTAGTTAAAGGCTGTTGGTCTTAAAAAATCAAAAGTCCGAGCAGTGAAAAGATAATACATTAGTGTTGAATATGTGAAACTGTAAACATGATATTGGTAGAGAGCTCTGAATTGTCTGTCTTTTTTAAGAAATCTATATTAAAGTAATAAATTTAATGTAGTGTTAGATATAAGATTAGTTAAGAATATTTTATTAGTTAGATGTTAACTTTAAGTTATTTAGATTGACGCTAGACACTTGTTAACGCCCTAATATTAGAAAGTAGGTTTAGGCCACGCCCCCTTTAGTTTTGTATAAATACTGGAGTTGGCGCAGTGATGGTTTAGTTATAGTTTAGTTATTGTAGCTCATCTATCACTGAGGATAGAGATTTTATATTTGAAATACGTTTTATTGAATAAACGTAGTTTTATGTGAGATCTTGTGTTCGAGATTTTGTTCTACATTTTATAATAATATTCGACGAACTTTTTTAATCAGATTGTAGCTTAATTTAGGTTTAGATAGAGTATTATACTCTGAGTATTATACTGTAGAGTGAAATAGAATAGGTTCTTTATTTAAATAGCTAATTTAATTAGTAAAAACCAATTTCAACTATTGTTTCAACACCTATAATTCTGCCCAGTCTTCTTTTTTCAACTGCATCAATGCATACTTCCTGTATTTAATTATTCCAACCAATCGTTGTTTTATAAGTAAGTCCTTTTGTCATTTCTAAAAACCAATAGAAGTAAAATCCTCACTCGAACGGTACATAAACTGAACAGCTGTAGTAAACGGATTTTTACTACCTTCGAACCAAGTACCCAACTATAAAACCTAATTTTTTTTCACACGTTTGTCGGATTTCCAAAAACAGATATCCTCTGCAATAATTTAAGTTCATGACATGATAATTTTCACATTATCTTTCATATAAACAATTTTATTTTTCAAAAAACAGAGAGAGTCAATCTCATTAGACGTAAAGTCCAACAACAACATTGTAGTACAATCTACACTGTCAGCTAAACAACAATATTGGGCATATTTAACTATAATAACCTGGCCTAACTTAATCTATTCCATTTTGTCGGTATAATACGTAAGTACCCTATATCATACAAGCTGTGCTCAATGATTAATAAACTATTGAAAATTATATAAATCTTTCTAATCACACATCCCCAAATCCAAATAAAAACTATGCAAAATTAATCGCCACTCACTAGCTGATACGCACTTGGCAATCCCCTCGGGAACTTTATTAGGTTAGGTTAGTTTAGGTTAGTTTAGTTTAGTTTAGGTTAGGTTAGGTTAGGTTAGGTTAGGTTAGGTTAGGTTAGGTTAGGTTAGGTTAGTTTAGGTTAGGTTAGGTTAGGTTAGGTTAGTTTAGTTTAGTTTAGTTTAGGTTAGGTTAGCTTAGGTTAGGTTAGGTTAGGTTAGGTTAGGTTAGGTTAGGGTGTATATAACTCACTATAGAATGAATTAGATACCTCTATTCATCGTTACTATCTGTTCTCGCTTAACCAACTCTTGCTCTGTTTCAAGTTTGGTGCTTTTAAAAATGCCGAAAGCTAGGAGCCTTTATTTTTCATTCTTTTTTATTAGGCTATGAATACCGAGAGGTTTTTCTACTTTAAAGAACGGGGGGGGGTAAAAATTAACCATGGACACTGTAAATGAAATAAATAAAGTCTAAACTTGCTTTGCTTGTATTATACACAGCTCAAGTCGAATATTATTTATGGTGATCAAAGTACACTTTTCTTCTTTTTTCCAAGTATTTTTATTTGGTAGTTATTGTCATCCCAATTGCCAATTATTACCATTGGGAGAAGGAAGGGAAAAGGATGAGATGAGTTGATCTAAGGAACCCTTCTGGCAGTCCGAGGATAGTGAAGAGTGACAAAGGATAGGAAATAATATATTCTATCGAATGAGATCCAGAACTTGTCATTATTGTAGCGCCAAGTTTGTAAAAGTACAAATAATACATTTTGGAATGATTTTTTTTTTTTATTTGACGATATGTACGAGATTATATCAAACAAACATGAATATCCAGATACAATCTTGTTGAGCACTGTGGTGAAATTCACAATAATGATTCGAATTTTCCCCTAACCACAATCACTAGAAACTTTAAAATAAAACACAATTATCTGATTAATTATTTCTACTAATGTCCTGATGTTCATTTCGATAACATCAGTTAATCAGATAATTGTTTTATTTTAAAGTTTCTAGTGATTGTGGTTAGGGGAAAATTCAAATCATAAATATTAAGTTTAATATGGAGCATGAACTGAACTTGGTACCCTTCTATTTGCACAAATAATATTTGTACATGCCTACATTTCACAAATATAATATTCGTTTTTATCCGTAAGACTTGATATTTCCTTTGAAGCAAATATTAAACGTAACAAAGGAGTGAGAAGGAATGTTGTATAAAGGATAATAATAAAAGTCAATCTGTATTTATTCAATTCTTCAAACAACCGTTGCAAGATTTGAAGCCATACCAACAGAAGTATCAATTTATTGGCTGATATTTTCTCAACATATCTTTCACAACTTTCCTTAGATTTGACTTTCCATTTTGCGAATAAAAAATTTAGAACAATTATTATTTAAAAGAAAATTTGTTTTTGGGGGATAATAATGCTTCAAAGGACATTCAAAGGAGTCAATATTTTTCGTATTTAGTAAAATACAGTATTTTGGAATAAACAATATGCATATTTATTGTAACATACATTTTTGTCAGAAAAAAAATGTATTTTCTGTATAACAAAATAAGTAGAATCAAACAAATTTGCATTGAATTATAATGTTCAATTTGGACCAAATACATAATATTGTTAATAATAATTTGTGGGTATACAGTAGTTTACGTGTGTGTTATTTCAATGATAACTTGATCAATTTTCATCACAGAGTAAATAAAAATCCAAAATAAAGTCAATTCTAGTATTTAAAATAAGTATTTTTGAATTTTAATACGGCTTATAGTTGTTGACTTAATCCTGATTAAAACGTTAAAATCGAGTTCGGATAGGGGGTTGGTTTTAACGCCATATTTAAAAATCAATTTTAATCACATCAAAAACGACTAATAAACAAATTGTTGGGAATTTTAAGATGATTTTAACATGTTTTCGTAAAATTTTGAAGAAAGAATTTCTTATAAAAGATTCCAATAATGCTTGTTTACTGATTGTAAGTTTTTCTTTTAAAAAACCAGTAGACTCCATCTTTAAAAGTCAATTTCAAACACCGTTGATTTTTAAACTAATTACGACATAATGAAGTCTTTCTCTGCTACGATGCTAAAAACACCATACAAAAATAATAAAAGGACGACTTTTATGATAATTTATACATAATACGAATGGTTACATAGTGGTAGAATAGTTATTAAGTGTGTTCTAGTAAACTATCAAGTACCAGATGTGGTTTTTCAAACAATATTTCGGATTTTTTTTAACGTTACAATAAAAATAAATTATCGCTAAACATTTCGTATCTTGTAAAGTCGATTGTCGTCAAAATAGTTTAATAAACGCCATTTTGAAACGGTTAATTTATAAATTATAATCTTTTGTGGTACACTGCAAACTAATATCATAAAACATTCTGCAAATTTTTGTAGTGATATCTGAATCCATTCTGGAGTTACGCCGTGTTATTTGTTAAATTCATATAGATTGAAAACCAAACATTTTTTGTTCCTTTAAACTTTTTTCTTTCTTTTGATGTCCAAAATCACTTCATTAAGAAAATTGCTCATGAAACACCCTGTAAATTTCAGATTAGACAAAACACCAATATAATATTTGTTTTTCTCTCAGACTTGATATTCCCAAAAGTAAACATTAAACACAACAGATTAATTAGCAAATACGGTTTTGCTTTTCAGCGTAAGTTCATGTTCCGTTCTTTAATTAAATAAACAAACTTTGCAAGTTGAGAAAAAATTATAACTTATTTAATTTATTGTAACTTTTTAGTGTCTTCTATCAACAGTGTGTTTTTACTGTTGTAATTACATAGGGTGTCACTTTAAAACACAACTTGTTTGGCCTTTTATAACTGAAATGTTATAATAAAGCAGGATTGTAAGAGAGAGCGAACTTATATCTATCAGCTGATTGCATTATTGAAGGGTTATAAGACTAAAAGTGTTATATCTTTGGTTTAGTGGACAAAGCGTTTATTTATTCTTGACAATGGTTTTGAATAAAGAAATAAAAGAAGTTTTACAATTGAAATTTTACATGATTTTACTTTGATTGTAATAAAAGATTGGTGTGCCAGTTTTGTGCAACTAAATATCTATCACCTGATTGGATTGTTGATAGGTTTTTTCTATTTAGTGAATAGATATATTTATTTGTGGTTTTGAACAAAGAAGAAAGAGAAGTTTTATAATTGAATTTGTACATGATACAGGAATCAAAAATTGGTATGGCAGCTTTGCACAACTAAATATCTATCACCTGATTGGATTGTTGATAGGTTTTATCTACTTAGTTTTATTTAGTGAATAGATATATTTATTTGTGACAATGGTTTTGAACAAAGAAGAAAGAGAAGTTTTATAATTGAATTTGTACATGATATAGGACTCAAAGATTGGTATGGCAGCTTTGCACAACTAAATATCTAACAGCTGGCTGGATTGTAGATAGGTTTTTTCTATTTAGGTTTATTTAGTGAATAGAGTTGATTTATTTGTGACAATGGTTTTTTAACAAATAAGAAAGAAAAAAATTATAATTAAACTTGTACAAGATTTAGGAATCAAAGATTGGTATGGCAGCTTTGCACAACTAAATATCATCAGCTGGTTGTGTTATTGGTGGAGTTTTTCTATTTAGTTTTATTTAGTGAATACAGTTTATTTATTTGTGACAATGTTTTTTAATTAAATATATTATAAGACTTACCGTCACAATAGTCTAATTTGTCTGTAGTTATCTCACTACGGCCGTTTCGGCTATTCAGCCATTTTCAAGTGTTGCGGGTATTACCGCTGTCTTAGTTTAAAATAGAAATCACGAACACACGACACATCACAAACACACAAGTTCATTAAACATTTAAAACATGATGTAGTAGGCCCACTGTCACAACGCGTACTCACTGAGTTCATTAAACATTTAAAACATGATGTAGTAGGCCCACTGTCACAACGCGTACTCAGTGAGTACGCGTTGTGACAGTGGGCCTACTACATCATGTTTTAAATGTTTTAAATGTTTAATGAACTTGTGTGTTTGTGATGTGTCGTGTGTTCGTGATTTCTATTTTAAACTAAGACAGCGGTAATACCCGCAACACTTGAAAATGGCTGAATAGCCGAAACGGCCGTAGTGAGATAACTACAGACAAATTAGACTATTGTGACGGTAAGTCTTATAATATATTTAATTATTAATCAGTAGTCGGAATGGCGAAAACAAATATGTATGAATGATTTTTAACAAAGAGAGAGATGTTTTGTAATTGAATTTGTACATGATTTAGGACTCAAAGATTGGTATGGCAGCTTTGCACATCTAAACACTCATCAGCTGGTTGATTTATTGATTTTTTTTTTCTATTTAGTTTTATATGAATAGAGTTTATTTATTTGTGACAATGGATTTTTAACAAAGAAGAAAGAAAAGTTTTATATTTGAACTTGTACATGATTTGGGAATCAAAGATTGGTATGGCAGCTTCGCACATCTAAATATACATCAGCTGATTGGATTGTTGTTGGGTTTTATCTACTTTGTCTTATTTGGTGAATAGAGGTTAATTATTTGTAACAATTTTTTCGAACAAAGGTGAAAGAGTGTTTATTTTTAAGTTTGATATTTAACTTGTTTATGATTAGTCACTCCCCCTCTCTCCACCCATGTTTTCGGTTTTTTTCTATTTACCTATCTGAAACTCGTTTAACTTGTTTACGATTAGTCACTCCCCCTCTCCTCCACCCATGTTTTCAGTTTTCTTTCTATTGTCCTATATAACACTCGTTTAAGTTGTTTCTGATTAGTTAATCCCCCTCTCTCCACCCATGTTTTCTGTTTTCATTCTATTGGCCTATCTAAAACTAGTTTAACTTGTTTATGATTAGTCATTCCACACTCTCCACCCATGTTTTCAGTTTTCTTTCTATTGGCCTTTCTAACACTCGTTTAGGTTGTTTCTGATAGGTCACTCCCCCTCTCTCCACCCATGTTTTCAGTTCTCTTTCAATTGGCATATATAACACTCGTTTAAGTGGTTTATGATTAGTCACTCCCTCTCTCTCATTACTATTCAGTTTCATTACTATTGGCATATATAACACTCGTTTAAGTTGTTTCTTATTAGACTACACTCCCCATCTCTCCACCATTTTTTTTTTTTTTGTATTTCTTTCTATTATCCTATATAATACTCGTTTAAGTTGTTTATAATTAGTCACTCCCCCTATCTCCACCCTTGTTTACAGTTCTGTTTCTATTGGCCTTTCTAACACTCGTTTAGGTTGTTTCTGATAGGTCACTCCCCCTCTCTCCACCCATGTTTTCGGTTTTCAATCTATTGGCCTATCAAAGACTCGTTTAACTTGTTTCTGATTAGTCACCCCCCCTCTCTCCACTCATGTTTTCAGTTTTCTTTCTATTTGCCTATCTAAAACTCGTTTCACTTGTTTCTGATTAGTCACTCCCCCTCTCTCCGCCCATGTTTTCTGTTTTCATTCTATAGGCCTATCTAAAACTCGTTAAATAATACGATAATTTCGCGCAAGAAAAAATGCCGTAGGCAGTTTGCTCATAATATTGTTCATAACAAGTCATC
This sequence comes from Aphrophora alni, assembly GCA_963513935.1. Classification (NCBI taxonomy): domain Eukaryota; kingdom Metazoa; phylum Arthropoda; class Insecta; order Hemiptera; family Aphrophoridae; genus Aphrophora; species Aphrophora alni. The sequence goes on along the minus strand of OY740769.1, from coordinate 5,382,560 downwards.
CAGTCACATTTTGACAGTCAAATTCGAATAAAGTAGTTTCATGTGTGACCGTCAAAATGTTCGCACAGCTCTACACAATGGAGCTATAGAAGATATTAGGGTAGTTTTTATGCCACCGACTCAAAAAACGAATTTGATGTTCTAGTCTGTCTGTCGTCTGTAGATATATATATATACACACATGTAGAACCCCTCTAATCTCTAATCCGTCACCTTCGGGACTGGGGGCATGGACGGAACGCAAAAAAGGTCGGATTATCCGAAAAAAAAAGTCAATATTTATTATATTAAGAGTATTTTTTTAAGTGAAATAAGTGTTACCCGGTATATAAACTTTTAAAAGTCTATATAAAAACACTGCAAGTACTATAGCAAATCAATAGAAACAACACGAGAGATGACACAGCATTGAAGCGGGATGACACAGCATTGAAGCGGGATGACACAGCACTGAAGCGGGAAAGCGATAACAAACCGGAAAGAATGGCGCGAGACGGACCGTGAGTCATCGACAAGTCGGCAAGTTGGCACAATATCGCGAGCTCGAGCACGGTCGGATTAACCGGAGTAACGGACCACCCGAGGGTGGATTAGAGGGGTTCTACTATATAATATATATATTACCATGTTTATCAAGAAATTCAGATTTGATCAAAATATGTTTCATTGATTTGAATCTTACTTAACTAAAATTTCTTCTATCAAACCCAAACAAAACGTATTAGGCGTGATTTTTTCATAATTTCGGTTCGAGAATATTCTGTATAAAAGAAGAAAGTCCATAATATTTTCTAAATTTCCTAATATCGATTTCTTTAAAATTTTAGTGAAATGTACAGATTCGTAGCCCAAACATGCGTATGAAATGATACGTAAAGGAAAATTAAGTTTCAGATATAATTGAGAAAAAACCAAACCATGACTACCATTATAAAATACTTGATTATTATCAAACACGACTTATGCTCTGTGCTGTGTTCATAACACAAGCTTAAGGTCTATTTAAATATTTTTCAAAATAATAATTTCAAAAGATTGGCCCCATGGAAAAAAACTTAACTTCTACTATTGGGGGGGGGGGGAGAGTCAGCAATGAAACAAACTACAATCTTTCTTTCGACATAATTTTATAAAAATAGCAACATCTATTATATTTGTGTAGTAACTGTTTCTATGAATTGGACACTCTATAAAACAATTAAAGGTTTATCTTCCCGTTTTGATAAATTTTCTAATCCTCTCATAGTCTACATGTATGTTTTTAAATTACAATTTCCTTAATTGTACCAAATGCTTAATTTACCTAATGGAATATATAGATTTTAAAATCAAATCTAATGAGAGCAAATATTGTAAAAAAATGTTGAGAAAAACAACAAATTCCTGCTTCTGTTGCTCAAGATCCCACCAGAGGGAGTCTGACTGCAACAAAACAGTCTGACTTTATTATCTTTCTCTCTCCCTTCGCTCCACAGAGAGTTATGAAATGAAGACGTGGCATCACCGTTTAATATGTTTCTTCCTTTTTAGTTATTCAATTTTGAAAGGGATGAGTTTTTTTAATTACTTCAAATTTAAAATATGTTGAAATATTTTACGTAATGTATATTTACAACAGACAATAACAAATTTACCCTATAGTAAGATACCTTCATTTACTAATATAACTCAATATTATTTACAAGACCCAAGAGATTATCGTTATAATCTAAGAAGAAACTTGCATTTAATATAAGATAGGCCTATATATTCTGCGAAGCTTGTCGTAAAACAAGATGGAGGAAGGGGAAATAGTAGAACTAATTTGACAAATGAGGGACATGAAAATTCAATTAATAGTGGAACAAAACAATTCAAGGGAAAAAGTCTTGATGGTGCCAATTACTTGCCCTTGGAAAGTGTATTTATTCAGAGGAATGTACTACTTTAAATATGAGAAAAATATTACTTTAGTTTTTAATAAAGATATACTTACTGTATTGAGTATTTTATCCTCATGAATAAACCGACACCTGAGGTCATGAATTTTCTACCAATCTTACCCATTGAGTAGTCTTTGAATATAATTATACCCCTCCTCCCTGTTGTTTAAAGGTAAACAATCTTTCGAAAGAACCTTTTGAGGTCGTGTTTGCTGCATTGTTTTCTACTCGTAAAGGCCTTTAATTCGATGTACAACTCGACCTATGCTCTCATTTAAGATTTCCTACTTACTCCTTGTGGGCCGTCCCACTTTATAGGTAGCGGTCCAATGAATACGTACTAAAATAGTTTTTGGTGTCCATTAACAATGTGCAAAGCTTTGTAGGTTCTATCTGTAGTGGTTAAAAAAATATTAAGCCGTCCCGGGACTTACTCTACACACTTTTATATATATATAACCATACTCGCTATACTTGTATTCAATGTAACCTAACCTAACCTAACCTAACCAAATCACACATTGAGCTTTTTCCTGTGGCGTAGCCATGACTGTTGAATAGTGACTGGCCGGCGCTCTTCCCCCACCACGCTCGCTCCAAGGTCATGCACTGGTGCCAACTGCGATAGAATATTAGCCAAAAAATCCTGACAATATACTGAACTCAAGTTCGAAAACCGAAAGTTTACTGCTGCTTTCGTTTTTAAATTATGATTTTTTTAAATCTAGGAGTTCTTTTATAAACACCCTGTATTTTGTAGGTGTACTTATATGACGGAGCCCTTCATTAGCAACCCTTTTTTCGGTAACTCGGCCTTGCCGTATCTCTTAACTATATGAACATCACATTTTTTTGGAGGTTAATGTTCTAAATTATATTTTGACCATAACCTCTCTTTTTGTTGTTGTAGAGAGGTGAGGTTGATAACATTACACACAGAATTGAAATCTGCAATTTTTTTATCTAATTTAGTGTTAAATAACACAAAAGATAAGAACAAAAAATTGTTTAAAATTACCGTCATTTTCATATACTCATTTCGATTTTGTCAATTTCAATAGGCCTCTGTATGAGCAAACTATAGTTCCTTAAACCAAATTTTATCTTCCTATCTTAAACGTTGTTACAGTTATCGCTCCAAACAGACGACGTCTGGTTTGTTCAGTTTCCAGAAGTCATGAAATTTGTACATAAGTCAGATAACAGAAATCTACAATTTTCCAATTACCAAACTCAGCCTAGACTTTGTTTAAGTTACTACGTAAACAATCTTTGAAAATTGTTAAATAATAATAATAGTCTGTAACTAGTGATACAAACATTAAGTTTATTACATACTATGGTCTGGGTACATCAAGTCTATTATTAATTATTTAGGTGTTGTTTACTATTATAATTGTACAAACAATCAATGTAAGTAGAAAGTCAATAAACGTAGTTACTCTGTGTGTATTCACGCTACATTTCACATCACACACAGGTCCGTCTCGTACTTTACAGAGGATTATAAATTCTACTGTATTACTTTAATATATATTATCATTGTTTTTAGTCAATCAGTGAATTGATTTGATAACACTTCTATGCTTTTCGTATTCTCGTTGGGAAGTGATGTATGATTAACAAATTTGAAAACAGATTTATCGAGCTGATTTATTCATCAGTAGTAATTGTTAGAACTTTTTAGGCAGGGAGTATCTCATTGGCTGTTCTAAAGTAGAGCTTGATTCAGGTGGCTAAAATTCCGTGATGGACCAAGTGATCGAAAGTCGTCTTTTCAGGCTCCTGAAAGCAAATGCATCCAGAAGACCAAATGTTAAATGGAAGTCCCTATTTTATTCACTTTCCTCTGGGATACAACCGAATTTCCTATTATCAATTTCCTTTCCTTTTTTTTAATACTTGAGAATGGATTACAAAGAGGCTATTGCGGCTGAGGAGAAAATAAACCTCCATCTCTCTCGTACACACTTCAAACAAAACAATTCGAAATGTGCGGCTTACATAAACAGGCTAAAATAAAATAACTCTTGTAAATAATACATATGTAAATTACACAAGATATTCCATTAAAGCCCTATTTTTCTTAACAACTCTGTAAATAATCAAGTTACATCAGCTAAAACCAGTGTATTATTGCGTGTTGAATTGAAATATTCAATTGTACCAACACGTTACATTTAGTTTTTACCGCCCAGTTTTTCCACGATTTTTGTAAAAAATCATTTAAAAACTTTATTTTACAAATGCATTAAATTCTGACAACATATGTGATAATAAACAACAAAAACAACAAGCCTGTGCCCGTAACTAAGTAGACTTTCTCTTTACACCGCCGTTCTTCTCCCATCTGTTCTTCCACATATTTCTTGTCAAGTGTTGTGTAAGGTCAGTTACTTTTCAACATTCCCGACATACTAGTCTTAATTTTTTGCAGGCCTATAACTAAAATTTTGAACAAATTTAAATCAATACAACTGAATATAGCGAATTCATAAAGTTTTAATTGTCAATAAAAATCAGACGTAACAAACAGTGACCAACTTTGAAGAGTTAAACAATTTAATTTAATCTCTCTAACCACACATGTATCGACACTCGTTAGTATGTTCAAAATATTTCATTTAAGTCCCTCAAAAATTTAAAAAATAAAACAACTGTTATGAGAGTTTCCATACAAATTATTTACTAAATTCCATGTTGCCTTATGAATGCTTTAAAATAAGTTTATTACTAAATTACTTACTTACTTTATTTTATATTATTTTCGACTTGTACTGCAGTATCAAACATTTTATGTTTATTTATTTTTGTGAAATGTGTATCAGTGTGTTGTGTAAATGTGTTGTTTCATCTGATGATGGTATATGTTATACCGAAACAGCTGTAATGAAATATTAATGAATAAATACTGAACACAAGATTGCTATGACGTAAGTAATTTAGTAATAAACCAAATTATTTACCATGACAACAAATATGAAACCCAGTTTATAACAGCTGATTAGGTCCATCAGATTTATGAATTCAAAGCAAAACCAGTAGGAAACAAATTGGAAAAAGTTTTAAGCCTGATTTTGGTCTCAAATATATCAAGCTAGTCACCAACTTAATTCTCTAAATAAACCTCTAAAATTTCATATTGTTCTTTTCATTTCTCTTTAACTTATTATGAACTTTTAAAATCTGAACTTTTGTCTCATAATATTCATATTTACGCTAACAATTAAAACATCGTATGTCTTTACTTAACCACTGTTTTTTCACACTTATTATTCATTTTGAGGTTATGTTTAAACCACTGCAAATTATTTACACGCAACCAACAAAAATAAGAAAAATATAGTAATTGTTGGATAACAATTAAAATTATTTGTTGACTGAAATATTATCAATAAACAGATGACGTGAACAATTAGTATAATTGGTCATAATAAATCAGTACCTCATAACATGTCACAGGTTCTGTGATATTTATGATGTGGAACTGATGCATTGTGCTGAGTAAACAATTGATATGGTTTGGGATCTCATTAATCTTAACGTTCCATAAATTAACAATGCATTTACATTTAAGTGTTTATATATTGCTTAAGTTAAAGTGATTTGATTGACGAGTAACATTTTACTACCTACATCGTACCTAAGTTCACAAATTAAAGATAAATCTAATTACACGATATAGTACTAAACGAGTAACTTCAGGAAATTATTTTTGTTAGTGAAACTTCCTAGAGAGTTTCCACGTTAAATAGTTTTCTATCAGAGTGTAAATCAAAAGGAAACCAAAGAATGCCAATTGTATCCTTTGGTAAATCTTGGAACTACATGTAATGCAGCTTCCTTAAGGAACATAAATCAAAGTTTGGTGCGGGTTTATCGAAACTGTACAAAACTGCAACTTAATGAATACAGACCTGTATTGTTCACTGAATCCAAATTTATCTAACATTACACAAAAGAACATCTAAGTGAAAAAAATGAGTACTGTACCTCAAATTTCCAAAGAATAATATTTATATAACTTATGAGTTCATCGTTAGTTACAACCAACACTCAAACTCCTAAAAAACACTACTAAGGTAGGCTAGAACCGTGTAGACAACGGTAAAAAAATTATAAACCACTCTGTCAAGTAAATAAATTATAAACTTTGAATTTTTTACAAGTCAGTCATTCTTTACAAACACCTAACACTAAAAAAATGAATTTCTGAATTTATCAGTAAAAACTTTGTTAAAGTCTATTAATACCTTAACTTAATATTACCAACAATAACTTGTAACAGAATTCTTTATTTTGTGGATATTTTCATCTCTGAAGTTGGTATACATCTAGTCACTTTATATTTTTATCAGTGACTAATTGTCAGTAAATTACCAAGAATATCAGTGAACTTTATGAACAAGTTATTGTGGCTTACAAACATGATAACTGTTTCATTAATAATGAATACATTATCCTAACAATTTCACAATAATTTCTCCTGATTGAAACACATATTTAAGATGTAATTAAGTTTGTTTATTTTCTTTTATAGATCAAATAAGTCTTACTTTAACTAAAAAAGAATGTAAGAAGAGCACTGAAAACTTTTTAATGTAAAATAAAGTACTTTTAACAGACTATTGAGTTTATTGTCACGTCCGTAACAAACCAGTTTCACGTCCGTAACGTTTTAATCAATATTTTAATTGAAATATTGCAGGATTTTTAGATTGAACACTACTCTTTCTAAGAAGGTATTTATCTCAATAATGTATTACTCGATAGTTTTATTAATTTGAGTCAAGTCACAAAAAACATTGCGACAAATTGCTAATAAGCTTTAAATTAAATTACAAACATCAACTTTCCTCATGGGGTAACTAAATCTAATACGGGCGTGATTATCCCAAGAGATACTTGCAGGAACTACAGGTTTTTTTCATTTAGTCTTGGCTTAAATCCCCACTTTCATCTTTCTATCCGACCTCACATCAACGACTTGTTTTCTTTCGATACTGCAGCTAATAAAGTATTCGAAGGCTACATTTTTCTATTGCATATACTTTTTTCTTCCTTGTTTTATAAGTGGTTAAATAAGAAACAAAAAATTCCGTATCATATTCTCATTGCACATGAAATAACGGAGGGACATTTATACTACTAATTTACTTCTGGTAAATTTAAATTTTATTGGTGAACCTTTTTAAGTTTAGCAAGAATCATACAAAATTTGTTATTTGCTATATATCTATTAATACTAACTCCTTAACAACAACTTGCAGAACTGGATATCATTCGTATGGTAATCCTGGGGAAACTGTGATGAGATATTCCTCCTAGCCAGAAGAGATTCTCTGTAACCTGTTTGAGAGTAACTTAGACAGATAAAAAGAAATTGAGCGACCAAGACTGAGGCTGATCTACTCAGTGTAAGGAATTGCAGCGTAGATACAACAGATGAAAGCTCATTGAAAAGGTTCAAATCCTATTTAGACTGAAGCATCAAGTAATAATATCCTGACACAAATAATCATAAACGTTTAAATAATATGCTACTCAAATATATTATGGTACGTTTACATAGTCAAGTACACAAAAGTGGAGGTAATAAGAAGAAGAAGAAGAAGAAGAAGAAGAAGGGGAATATAAAAGTGGTCTGTTTGAAGATAGAAAAAAATTATTATTATTGATATAATATTATATAAACTCAATATAATAAAACAATAAGTCTGTATTGGTTCTGATCAGAGAAAGGACAAAACATCTACCAAAAAAAATCATAGAATAGATTAAATTTCATCTCAACGAAGGTAATAAAATTAAACGAAGGAGAGTAGGATATTTGTTATAGACTCAGAGACGGAATTTGCTAATGACAGTATCAGGTGGAATGTAGGCATTGGATAATATTTTAGAAAGGAAAAAAACGATATTGTGTATTACATCCTACAGTTTTAATTCTAACATGACATAAATATATTGTTAACATTTAAATAGACTGCTGACAGTTGGAAATGACATTGTCTCTAAACCTATTCATGACACTTTTAATATTGATTGCTTGTATTCATCTTGGCCTCAAACTTATTACATTTGACAGATGATGCAATAAGAGCAGACGTTGAATATATTGTGCCACGTTTGGTTGTTGAGACAAATGAAGAGTGAATGTCATATTGTTTGAAGCTTTGACATTTTGACTTATTACACTGAATATAAATAATTAAAATTTATGAGATTTGTTCGTAAGTGTAATTTTGTATACAATATATATTAAACCTTTCCATGGAACGGTTTGAAGCACAGAAATTAGAGACTCAAGTTTTGCCGTCAAACGGCAGACTTCTGGAAATTTCAAGGTTACTATGACATTTTGAACTGAATCCACAAAGCTACATGTGCTCGACCCACACAGTGAAGCCTTTAATTAATGTCTATTATAAATAAATTCATTCATGTAACTCAATCATTATTGTGGCGAATATTTTCAACATGTAGTCTGTGAGTAGTTGTTTTTCGTAAGTATGAGATACCGGCAACAAAAATTAAGAAATGAACATGAAATTTGAGAAAGAGGACTGTATTGTTCAATTATTACCCTATTGGAATACAAAAAAATTCGAATAACAAATGATAAAATGGCGGCCAACGGATTTTTGTTTCAACATAATAACACACTATTTCGGATGAAATATTGTATATTTCAATTCTTCATGTAATGGTGCAAGCTCCATTACATGTTTACCTCTAAGAAGATAAATTACGAAGTTATTGTCAAAATTTTAATTTCTAACTCTGATCTTCCGACAAAATGTGATAGTTACGAGATACTAACAAGGAATAGTTACGAAGCTTTAAGATTAAATCCCATATGTACAACGTAGTTCTGATACACTGCCACTAGAGAAGAGAGTGAAGAATGTATTAAGACCCTAAACGATAGCAAAAAAAGTAGTGATACACTCAAGTACGAAATTCAGGAAACCTCTGTAACAACTGTTCAACTAGATTTCGCGGAGATCCGAGAAATTGGATAATTTACAACCACAAGCTGGTATAAAAGCATTCAATCAAGCTGTAATTATTATTTATAGCATGTACATGGAAGTAAATTTTGTCACACAATGGTTTAATTAAAAGTAAAAGATACGCTGTAAAGATTATACACAATCAATTAACATTAAATTATGATAAGAATGGAATGTTTGAATTTATAATTTATTAAACCAATTAACAATAAAAATAATGATCATTTTTTTCAAATAAATAAATGGATCTAACAAATATATTGATCTAAGAAACTTAAATACCCATACATAAAACATGAATGTGATCATTAGCTATTATGTATAACCTAACACACCTGACGTTGTAAATTTTGCCGTAAAAAAGTGACCTCCGCAATGAAAACATTATTTATTCAGAAATAAGGTATGTGGTAGACGATAAAATAAAACTCTGATATTACAATGTAAACAATTACCGAACAAACATAAATATGGTTAATTTTGCAACAAATGCTTTCTCTTTGAAAATGAAACCATAGAAACAATATTAAATAATCAATATATTTGCAAATTAAACACCACACTTTATTTCATCTCTCGGTAAAAGTAACTTTCAAAACATATTATTACATTTTAAATCAGGTAATTTACGTGATAGCAATAACTAGTTTGCTGAATGCGCGATATCCAACGAAGAAACATGCTTTGGCCCAAAATATTGACAACTTTTAACCTAATTATTTTGGAACTTTACGACATAAAGGATTTGAAGCAACGAGCTACTTTCCAAAACCAGTCCAACATAGAATGGACGACAGAAAACATTCAATACTGAATTTAAAATACAATCTTGAAACAGCAGAAATGATACAATATTTTAATGAAAGGAACTTTGGAAATACAGTATTACATTGTAAAACAGATTTTGTACGGAATAATAAAGTATAATTGAATGAAAAACATGGAAGAAACTTGTCCAGAGAAGCTTGTAGCATTATAGAACCTAACCTAACTTTTGTGGGACTCGAAGTTCATCTGGATTCTAAGGAATTACCTACTTTCAGTATTCATCCTAAATTTGAAGAACAGAATGAACCATGAAGACTTTAGGCCTAATTTATTTTCGACGTAGTGCTCGCTCGTGTGCGTGTGTCTGTGATTAGGGCACCATTCAAATTATCACATTAAAATAAATTGATGAAATTATCCAAATATAATATAAAACTAATAATGAAGTTATCAGAGTGATCATGATCCAAAATTTGCTATTTTAATAAAACATCAAAGATGGTTTTAAAAATAAACAAATGCAATATTTCAAGTCGATAAAGTCTTTTAAGCCAATTAGTTTAGAAAAAAAAGAACAAATAATTTTATTGTATTTAAAAGCTTCCAAAATGTAGACCCTACTCCACTTATAAACTGCATCTTTACTTATATATGAAATTTTAAATGACACACATACCTATCATTCCAACAAAAATTACCTTTTCTTTTGTTTTTGTTTGTTTCAGAACACAGCGCACATCGTCATTTCAACGCACATGGTCAACTCAGCGCACATCGTCGATATCGTGGAATCGCATATACAAATTCCATTATTATTATATCTTTTTTATTAGTAGACCCGTAATGTTTTTTTGGACTACAGTATATCTCATTAATTTTTTTTCCCAGTTAGTGGGAAGAGTTAGTGGAGGGTCCCAAACGACGGCGGTTGCGTTCAGTGCAAGTTTCCTGCGCTACTGCTTTAGTTACTCCACTGCTATAAGAAGTTACTTCTACTCATCTAAGAAGTATAATTACAGATTTAATCCCTATTATTCTTAATTTACTTACTGTAGTTCAATAATTTAATTAAATCGTTTAATAATTCAAATTACAATAACTATTTCACAATACAAAAATTAATTTAGTTATATTCATTAAAATTATTTTTACATAAAAAAAAAAAAATTAGTTATATAAATAATTTAACAAAAATTCAATTACATTTAAATTCATGTTATACATAATCAAATTATTTTTTTAATTCAATTCATTATATAAAAATTCTATTATTATTATATCTTTTTTATTAGTAGACCCGTAATGGTTATTTGGATTACAGTATATCTGATTAATTTTTTTTCAGTAGTGGAGGGTACCGGACGACGCGACGGCGGTATCGTTCAGTGCAAGTTTCCTGCGCTACCGCCGCTAGGAACACGCCCGGTAAAAACATGAGGTAAATATGTAGTTTTAAATTGAAATAACGACATAAGTAAAGATGCAGTTTCGATCACTCTGTAACATTTCAGTATATTATTAATGTAATGTTTTATTCTATTACTAAACTATTAAAATGGGTTTTTGTATTTAAATGTTGTGTGAATAATAAATGTTTTATGTTATATTGTTGTTATTTTTATTGACTATAGCTAAGTTTTAGTGATAATTAAATAGAATGATGTTCGTTAGATAGTAAAAAAAAAACATGGTTCAATAACAAATTCGGTGGTTCAGATTGTTAAAATTAATTTGTTCTTTATTCCTTTATAGTTGTTACAATTACTTTAGGTCTATAAATAATTCTATATCAGCTTGACATATTCCCTATTAAATATTGAATCCTATAAAATACAATTAATTAAAAACATAATCTGTTATAATCAGATCTTAAAATCCTCAATCCAGAGCAATGGCAAATTATTGAATTTATCAACAACTCTTGTTTTCTAAACAGGTGAATCTGCTCACCTTTTTGAACATAGGCCGTGAATCTCTCTATAAACTGCCAGTGAGTCCCTTTCGTAAGTACGTTCCTGAGCCATGTCTCTCTGGTGACCAGCAGAGTTTCCTCGTCCTGACCCACGTCTCAGGAGCCATGTCTCTCTGCTGACCAGCATCGTTTCCTCGTCCTTGCCCACGTATCAGATACCACTGATCCTTTGGGCAACATCTCTCTGCTGACCAGCAGCGTCTTTCCACTTTCTAGGTCACTATCAGTTTATATAGAGTTTCACTATCCATGTCATTTTTTCCCTTATTCATGAGGCCTTTCATCACTGCCTTTCGTCTTATTTGTTAATAGTCTTGATCTGGAAGATAGAGGTTTCTTGGGATCGTGGTTTGAGGTTTTAGGAGTTTCTGTATTTTCTGCAAATGGTTCATCCAGATCTTCATTGTCATGAAATAAACCTAACTGAAAATAAACTGTTATCAGAAAACTGCTTGATTCTTTACATTTTCAAGCTTCATTAATTACATTTTCTCAGTGTGTTGGACTTAATCCCTTCCCTCATTCATCCACGTATTATTAATAATATTATTTACAATGGTAGTGGAAGAATGGTTGGTGCTTTCTGAGACATTTAACAATAAATGGAATTTCCCGAACTGTATCTGAAGTATTGATGGGAAACACGTAACACTTACAGGCTCCAATTGGAATCTCCAGTTAATATTTTAACTACAAAGGTTTCTTCAGTATCGTACTGGCGGTTGTAATACCTACGTCAATGTTGGTTCCCAAGGACGGCTTTTTGATGGAGGTTTCTTTGGACATTGTATGTTCAAAAAGAAACTGAACCGAAGAGAGCTAAACTTACCTGCTGCTAGAAATCTACCAAGAACTCAAACTAGGACACCTTTTGTGTTGCTTGCTGATGATGCCTTCAAACCCCCCCCCCCTATTCCTTGACTCAGAAATCAGAAAAAAGTATTTACAATGGAAGACTTAGTAGAGCTAGCATAGTTGTCAAGAATGTATTCGGAATCTTATCTATCGTTTTTCAGAATTCTTAGAAAGTTTATGTTTATTGAGCCAAAAAAGGCCATAAAGGTGGTACTATCATGTGCATTACTTCATAAATTCATTAGAAAAAAAATTCATGTGAAACATATAAGCCTCCAGGAACTTTTGACAATGAACAGTTTGGTGAAGTTCAACCTGGTACTTGGAGAGTTGAAGGATTACCACAGTGTACACTGTTAAATCTTAAAAAAGTACCCAGGAAACTAAGCACCATTGTCAAAAAAATTCAAAAGTCATTCATGGCATACTTTATAAGTGAAATTGGCAAAGTTTCTTGGCAACACAGATACTAGAACATGTTTATGTGTAACCAATATTGTTCTATTCTTTTTCCAATTAATTGTATTTTTCACTCAGCCTAAAGTACATACTCTGTAATATTCATATCATTACAATACCATATAGTTGAATATTATGTATGAATTAATTTTTTTTCACTTTTACTGATATTTTTAATAAGGAGAACACTACCCAAAAACTTGACAAAGAAGTTGTTTCTATGTAGTGGTTAAAATGATTAATTAGTGGTTACATTAGTAGTAGTTACTAATTACTTACAATTGGTAATAAAAATATTTTGAGAACAACTATTGTTACAGAAACTGTGACCAGAAAATTTTGCCGTTAGTATTTACCTGTGTTCTATCCTGGTCAGCAGTTTCAGCACTTCTTCTGATTCTGTGGTCCGCGCTTTGTTCCAGCATCTTCATTCCTTCGAGGCAAACTTTAATGCTCAATAACAAGAGGTACATGTAATATAACCACATTTGCCGTCTATTGCACTCTTACCAGTCTTTGTGACCTTCTTGCCCTCCCTTGAGAATTGGTCAACCAGTTTCCGCATTTTTTTCTCACATTCTCCCACGTCAACTTTTGGGTTTTGTCTAGTTTCACCCAATCATCGTGTTTTATACTCCTGTTCTTGTAATCTTTTACCAACGGACCCCACAATAAACGCTGCTCATCATGAGCCTGGCGCCATTATATCACTGCTGGAAAGAACAACGACAATATTTCACCACTTGACGACAAAGCACATACCTCCACTGTAAACAGCCATCGACTTACTGACTACCCCCACCACCTATCTTAACTATGTTCTGTAACTTGTTACAGGATATAAGCAGAAAAGTATACTTGCATCAAGTTACATGTAACAAGTAAACATTTCTTTTAATCTTTACCGACATTGTGCTGGAAAGAAGAAAACTGGTTATATTACAAAAAAAAAACAGTTATATAAAACAAAGTTATATATTTGTAACAATTTTGGAAAACGTGTTATATAACTCAAGTTATATTAACAAGTTATATAGTGTAAACGCAGCTTAAGACTAAATTGACTAAATACAAACTCGATCCGATGAAACCCTACACTACACAAATACGACAAGAAACTGTGTGTAAAGGATGGACCCATGAGAAAATTGTTACAACTATTTATCTGGGTAGACAACCTTCCGCCCCTCCCCCTCTAAGTCTTCGATAACATCGTGATTCCCTTTTTAGGAATAATCTCCATTATTTCAACCTTATATGAAGTAGAAGATTTTTGATCTCCGATTTTTAATTTAGTTTTTATTACCGGAGCAATAATGGTCTTATTCCAAACTAGTTTGGATTTTAGAATTGTCGGATAGCTTTATACTGTATAAGGTTTCAATTAGGTTTTCGTTCAATTAGGTTTTATAAAGTTTTCGTTTATATACGTTTTATCCCCGGTGTATTGTGTTTGCTTCTTCCCAATGAAATCTGTGATTTTTGAATCAAATGTGTTTAGCTATTTTCGACTTATCCGTTAACCCTAATCGGGATGTTGACAAATTTCCGATTACACCATATTAATAACATAAACAATCCATCATTATCAAATACTTTTAAAACCAGAATAATGATAACTGTTCAGCAATATTCATATTTTCTACCATTTTGGGGACCAGAAAGGAAAGAAGATCATGAGTAAAGTTGAGGAACTTATGTCTTTATTGAACAAATCTTTAACGTTTTCAAGTATTTTTGTAGTTGCTCCATGTTATCTGCCTGTTTTTACATAAACTATTAAATTTGTTAGTTGTGGTTTTATTTAAATTTTGCTAGTACATCTCCTATAGTTTACGTTGCTAAGTGGGCGTTATTCTCTTGTTGACAAAGTCTGATGCCGTTTCACTTCTATGAATGCAGTGTATGGCAAGAGTAAACAACGGTTATCGGTAATGCTCGATACAAAATGGGAGTGTGTGAGAGTGGAACTCTTTTACAGTAAAAGATCTCGTCCTGAATTTTTGTAGTTTGGAGGTGATTTCAATTTTTGGTTTTTCTGAGTTTTTTTAAAAATTTGTTTTGATTTCCTTAATATTGTAGTGTCGAAGAACCATCATAAGCTTTGAATGTATTTTTCGTTTATTCCTTCTAGTGATAGTTCTGTATTATTTGGTTGACTTTTTGGTGGGATTATTTTTTGTTTGTGTTTAGTACTTATTTAATTCTCAAATTTAGTATTTTATTTATTTATTTCTCTCAATATAGACACTAATATTTAATTATGGTTTTACGATTTTTCGGTAAACATAATATTGTCTGATAAAGTATTGCCTTGAATCGAAACTCGGGTGTTCAATAGTAGAGGGCTGATATCTTCGTTATTTAAAGTTTTTAAAATATTGATCTTCGTTGTTTGCACTCTAGTTCGAATTATTAACTCCTCCATCTCTCCTCTCTCCGTTCTATCATAGAAAAACTGTGTACCAATTTCGTTGACTTACTATTTTAAACTGGACTCCTCGTTGTAAATATTGTAGTTGCGTATTTTCTTTGTTTATATGTTTATCAAGTATTGTTTTATTTTGTTACAATGTTTTTTAATACTGCTTTTCACCGAATACATTTTGAGTACAGATTTCTAGTCTTATACTCTGAACTATTTCACAATATTATTTGAACCTCAGAGCCCCTACACCTTTCTTCATATAGTCTTGGGTTAGATCCCTTCCTTTCGTCTTGTCTATTAGATCTCTCTTAAACTGCCCATGTTATCTTCATACCCTGATGATATTAGAGTATTCAAGGGGTAGGGGTCTCAACTTTGTGCTCTTTTTAAACACAGGAACAACGACCAAAGATATATTAAACAAATAATAATGCAGAGGAAAACTAACAAAAATCTATGCAGCTAGAATCAGATCTAACGAACTGCCAAGACAAAATTAAGTTACGAATTGCCAATACAGTTTGTATGCAAGCAACTTATAAATATATTCTAAACAATGTGTAACTTTGATTTTAACCAAATTAATTTTCTGTACGCTGAATCAGAGTAATGATTTTGTTAATTATTTTAAAAGATAAAGATATTGAGTTTGACTTGCTAGATAATATAGATAAAAAAAAATCTAACACAAGATCTCACAAAAATAACATTTATTTAATTAAATGCTTTTAAACGACAAAGTTGCCATCCTCAGTGATAGTTATAGTTTTGTTATTGTAGCTCATGTATTACTGAGGATGGCGACTTTGCCGTTGAAACGCGTTTGATTAAATAAAAGTAATTTTTGTGAGATCTTGTTTTCGGTTTTTTTTAATATCTCTTTTAAGCATAACCTCAAAGTTCGAAAAAGTAGACTAACACTTATCTAATTATTAATAAATTATAATTATGTAATTATGTCCTACATTTTTCATCCGTTCTAGTACAGTTATAGTGCACTATCTCAAGGTCAGGTGATCCGATTCATTAAAAATTTTCAGTTTCAATGTGTCTCATAGATGAAGATTTAATTTTTGTGTACAATTATTCTTTACAGTTAAAGTGAAACACACTATGTGTGAAAAGTAATGGTTATTTATTATCTAAAGAAAACTGAGTTTGTATTAGGTAATTGATTAAGATTTTGGTTAACGGTCTTATTTCAAAGACTTAAATGCTATATATTTTTTAAAAAATGTATGTAACATCTATTTGCAAATAGCTGTTCCATGTATAATAATCATTAAAAATATTTCATTCTATCCAATTTTGTAGGAACGTTTTTCCTTTAAATTTCGAGTTTCAATTATTAACTATGATTTTTTTTTTCGAGAAGATGGTGAAGGCATTACTGCACCATAAGAGGCCCTAACGTGTCCTTCTGCAACTATATTTTTTTACGTAACTATTTAAAATTAATTATATGAATAAAAAAAAAAATTTTTAATCTATTAAATGATTATTTTTTATTAATTTATTGCGTAGGCCTCTAATTTGACACCCAAATGTTGTACAAATATAGAGTCAGCACGTTTACAGATACTTGTATAAATTTCACTGGATTTTTTTTTAAAAACAAATAATCTAATATTGACGAAGGATTATTACAATTTCGCTTAATTAACTTTATAAACTGGATTATAAGTATTAGAAACTTCGGGGTATATTAGTATAAAATGTAAATATTATAAGTAACCTAATAATAACCTCAATTTTTTTTCTTTGAATAGACGACTTAAATTTGATTATAGATAAATTTCAAAAAGGTAAATAAATCGTAAATTTTAAATTTATCTCATTTTAAAATAGGTTTTTTACAACAATACATGATTTGGTACAATATTACAACTTAATTAATAATTTATCAGAGAAATGTTAAAATTAATTCATGTCTAATTGAGAGGGACGATCCAACGGTATTGAGGTTCAGTCAATATTGGCATCAAGACGTACTGTGTTAATAGTCGCCTACACTATTCTGGTCTACTGCTTTGGTAACCTTAATATAGTCATCACACTCAGAAATAACTAGCTCAGCTTCATCAATAAACTATTCTACAGAAACTAATTTGACCTATAATTAAAACAAATTTATAAAACGTTTTCGTACGATATTATTTATAAAAGGTTAGCGACGTAATTTTGTAGCCCCTACTGAGATTTTTTCTGACATAATAAGCGACAACGCTACCCCCTAAAAGGCAGCCCCAAGCACGCTGCCAAGTGTGACTAATAGATCTCACCTCTAAATACTGTAAAGTCAGTAAGGCACACAATATTCTAATTCCAAAGACACTAGACCAACCTAAGGCTCCTATCATTTCATAAGTAGCTTTCAAACATCAAAATCTAAACGTTAGTGTACTAATAAACACTTAATTCTCAAACCTACGTGCATAATGCATGGCACATAAAACACTATCATATTAATAAAACGCTAAGTCTGTCCGTTTGATTTTTCAACTCGAAAACTGTATAGGCTAGGAACTTGAAATTTTGCACAATCATAGACCTTAGTGGGAAACTGCTAAAACCGAAGTTTCAAGTATATAAGTCAAGTGGTTCCTATTGACTATTGGTTTTGCTTTATTTTATCCTTATATAATTTCAAGGACAGGACATTTTAACTTGTGCATTATTTTTTCTTATTTATCTTTAATACTTGTGGAGATATTACAAAAATACCATATTTTTGTTAGTTAACGCCATTAAAAATTTAAAACAGCCAATGTATAGTTTCATACTTTTATTCTACACTTCAAAACCTACAATTTGCAGTAAACAAATGTTAGGGGCAATTTAATGTCGATACTTTTCATTTAACGACTATACTAAAAAATAAAAAAAGCAGGTGTTGTTTATAATTTAGTAACATTTATCAACATCAATAAAAATAAAAGTAATTTTCTTAACTTTACGTCCAATAGGCTAATAAAAGCCGAGAAAGAACAAAACTACATCAACCGGGCGGCCTAGACCTCAATAACTTTAGACTGCTCACTAGTTTGATCTTCAGCAAGATAAGTCGCGTTTCTACCAACTGAACCTCAATGCCCCCCCCCCCAATCTTTAGGTATTATTTATGATAGTTAACACATCTAAAATATAAACATAGGTCCTCGTTTTGTAATACTGAAACATTATGTGACGGAGAACAGAACGATGTTTCTAGAAAAACGTTAACAAGGTTTGAGTTTTTGTCAAAGTTACTTTTAATTATAAGCACATATACAACAATAAATTTTAATGAATACTTTAATTTTCAATTCCTAAAAAATAAAAAATCATTACAACCAACTAACGAATTATTACAACCATTCAAAATACTAGTGGAGCTCAGCTGTGAAGACTAATGACAAATGTGATAAGAGATAATAATCATGATCACCGTAGTAAAATGTCATATTTTGTATAGGTTAGGTTAGGTTAACCTAACCTAACCTAACCTAGCCTAACCTAACCTATCCTAACCTAACCTAACCTAACCTAACCTAACCTAACCTAACCCAACCTAACCTAACCTAACCTAACCCAACCTAACCTAACCTAACCTAACCTAACCTAACCTAACCTAACCTAAACAGCCCCGATTTGGACAGATGTGGTGTTAAAAAGCTAGGAGAAAGTTACCGTCACTACATAGATTGAAAGAAGGTAGATCATCCTTAACTCATTAAAATACGAGTATACATAAAAAACTACTATAGTCTTTCTAAATGCGACAATTTGGCGGTTTAGTTAGAAATGTCCTCCAATTACATCTGATTATTTCTACATTCCTATAACAAACTGGTTGTTCACCCTTAAATTTTAATTTCTCTTACGTTCAGATAAACTTGTACAGCACTAAGATATGTTGATTTATAACTGGTTGTTTCACCCTTAAACTTTAATTTCTCTTACGTTCAGATAAACTTGTACAGCACTAAGATATGTTGTTTATAACTGGTTGTTCACCCTTAAACTTTAATTTCTCTTACGTTCAGATAAACTCGTACAGCACTAAGATATGTTGATTTATAACTGGTTCTTTACCCTTAAACTTTAATTTCTCTTACGTTCAGATAAACTTGTACAGCACTAAGATATGTTGATTTATAACTGGTTGTTCACCCTTAAACTTTAATTTCTCTTACGTTCAGATAAACTTGTACAACAGTAAGATATGTTGATTTATAACTGGTTCTTTACCCTTAAACTTAAATTTCTCTTACGTTCAGATAAACTCGTACAGCACTAAGATATGTTGATTTATAACTGGTTGTTTCTCCCTTAAACTTTAATTTCTCTTACGTTCAGATAAACTTGTACAGCACTAAGATATGTTGATTTATAACTGGTTCTTTACCCATAAACTTTAATTTCTCTTACGTTCAGATAAACTCGTACAACAGTAAGATATGTTGATTAATAACTGGTTGTTCACCCTTAAACTTTAATTTCTCTTCTGTTCAGATAAACTCGTACAGCACTAAGATATGTTGATTTATAACTGGTTCTTTACCCTTAAACTTTAATTTCTCTTACGTTCAGATAAACTCGTACAGCACTAAGATATGTTAATTTATAACTGGTTGTTCACCCTTAAACTTTAATTTCTCTTACGTTCAGATAAACTCGTACAGCACTAAGATATGTTGATTTATAACTGGTTGTTCACCCTTAAACTTTAATTTCTCTTACGTTCAGATAAACTTGTACAGCAGTAAGATATGTTGATTTATAACTGGTTGTTCACCCTTAAACTTTAATTTCTCTTACGTTTAGATAAATTTGTACAGCACTAAGATATGTTGATTTATAACTGGTTGTTCACCCTTAAACTTTAATTTCTCTTCTGTTCAGATAAACTCGTACAGCACTAAGATATGTTGATTTATAACTGGTTCTTTACCCTTAAACTTTAATTTCTCTTCTGTTCAGATAAACTCGTACAGCACTAAGATATGTTGATTTATAACTGGTTCTTTACCCTTAAATTTAATTTCTCTTACGTTCAGATAAACTCGTACAGCACTAAGATATGTTGATTTATAACTGGTTGTTCACCCTTAAACTTTAATTTCTCTTACGTTCAGATAAACTCGTACAGCACTAAGATATGTTGGTTTATAACTGGTTGTTCACCCTTAAACTTTAATTTCTCTTACGTTCAGATAAACTTGTACAGCAGAAAGATATGTTGATTTATAACTGATTGTTCACCCTTAAACTTTAATTTATCTTACGTTCAGATAAACTCGTACAGCACTAAGATATGTTGATTTATAACTGGTTGTTCGCCCTTAAACTTTAATTTCTCTTACGTTCAGATAAACTTGTACAGCAGAAAGATTTATGTACCTTAAGGAAGCAGCAATACATGTAATTACAAGATTTATAGCGAGATGTGACGTGTCTTCGTTGGTTTTCTCTAGTTTTACAATTTAATGCAGGATTATTTCATCTATTAAACTGGAAACTAGCTGTAGAAAATTTGAAACAAGTTTTAATAAAATTAAGTGTTAATTCTTAAATTGATAATATTTCGTCAAAAAACCAATACAATTTTGAACTACTTTAATTCAAGGAAAAGAAATTAACAGAGTGTTAACTATATGGTTTACCGTAACCAACAAACAAATCTATAACGATTTTTCAGAATTTTCATACTTCAGAACGTAAATTCCCCCCTCACACTTTGTAGTTGTTACACAATATACAAAATAGAATCTATTTTTATTTTTTAGTTAATACATTTACAAAAATAAAACGTACAATATTAGTGTCTTATGAACCTAACATAACCTAACCTAACCTAACCTAACCTAACCTAACCTAACCTAACCTAACCTAACCTAACCTAACCTAACCTAACCTAACCTAACCTAACCTAACCAACTCCTCAAATCTTCCACTCAAGACAAACACTGTTTATTTATATTGGGCTCTCCCTCCGCCATACCACGGGTTGTTAATAACCAACTTCTCAGAATAAACCTTGTGCCCTGGATAGGACTCGAAGCCAAGATTCAAGTGACGCCATTAACCACTGTGCTGTACCAGAAGAGTTATGAAAAGTTACTTTTTCAACAATAGTCGGTACTGTAATAAGATTACTATTCTAATACAGTTAAATAAATCAGTATAACATATCAATGAAAGGTTATGTAGTATTGTTGTTCGGCAAGTTACCTAAAATTTAGGCTGTTTTCTTAAAATTTGAATTCTAATAGAGTATGTTATTATTTTACTGTTACATACATACTTGGATAATCCAAGTCTTTACAATCGAAACATTAAGAAGAGAAATATTTTGATACGAAAGTTGGATAAATATATGTAAGACTATGGCATCTGTCCTGATTGCCTTACACAATAATTGAATTTTACAAACTGAATAATAGCTTCGTGTTTATGTGTGTTGAAAATGTGTACCATGCGCGTGAGAACTTGTTCAAATAAACAAATTAATATCAAAGCGCGCATAATATTTAGTGAATGTTGGTTCTGTAGAGCAAAAAAAAATCAATTATTTACATAAAAACACTTTTTGAATGATTAATTTTGTGAATTTTAATCAAAGAGAACATGAAAACAAAATTATTATAAATAATTAAACAATTTTTAAATTAAACTAATTGAAATAATTAGGTTTAATTTTTTTTTAAAGAACTGCTGGAAATTATGTTAAAACAATTGAAAAATGATTGCAAATAATACGTATTGATTTCTTGGATACTTTGGTATTCTAATTAGTTAGTGTCGACTCTAAGATAATTTTGAACTAAATATATATTTTTCTTAATAATAAAAATATACATAAGTAATTAGACGCAGTTCTTTATTCCGTTTTAAAATTTTAAATTGACTATCTTTTGGATTCTTCAATATGTTTTAGACGAAATACCAACTTATTTTTGGGTTACACTGGTTAACAGCCTAAACATATAACCCCTACGTTTTATCAATATTTATCTTAAAGTAATTAACTGTACTGACTCGCCAATTTTCAACCGAAACCTGTGAAATTTTAAAATAAATTCCTTCTAACAAGCAATACTAATTACAAATCTTCCAAAATTCGACCGCTAAACAAATGCCTTAAAACACAATCGTTATCTCTATAAAAATAAAAACAATTGTCTTGTTTGAGCATCAATATCAAACCCAATCCTGAAACATAAAATAGACGATACAAACCTGATCACCATAATACAGTATTTTAATGTTTGCTTATTACAACTATAGTCTTGCTTGTTAAAAGTAACAATTTATGACTTCCCTCGTTTAGTTGTCAATGTTTATAACACAGATGTACATTTTATTAATAACCTATTCTATGCTTTCAACTTTAAGTATAAAAAGAAATGAAATGCAACAACTCTACCCTATTACAAATGCAGGAATTACAAAATATACGTCTTGTCAAGAACATAATGGGATCAAATCCATTGCATTGTGAAGAGACACCTGTGAGTTGAACTGACGGTACAAGTTCACCAATTAGACGAGCTTCTTATATTCCTCAAGATGGCAGTGCCTTTATTTATTTACTGTAGATTTAATCTGTTATTTATTTTCAAAGTTCTGAAGTACGCTTGAACCTATAAGAGTTTTTGACTCCTCGTTGAAAGATCTCTACTCTGTAATTTTTAAGAAAATTATTTACGTTTTACAATAAATTGTCTAGAACAAAAATCGAAAAAATCCCACTTGGGGAGAAAATCTACATGGTGTGTTACCATAATGGTGTGTATAAGAAAATCTAACCTCTCGCATAACTACGAAAAAGAAATAGGATAACATACTAAATTTGATTTATTTACTTTTCAAATTTATTCAGATATAATAATTGTTCATATTATTAATATAGTTTAAATCTGGCATTTGCCATTATTTATGTACATAAAATCTGTGGTGAAATACTTTCATCACATCCCGTTTTTCCGGCGATACTTCTATTCCAACAGCTCTACGAGCGGGTTGCCTGAACGGTAAATTGCAGGAGAATTGTTTTACATCAAATCAGTTTACACCCTCCCTCGGTGATGAAAATCCTTATCACGTATCAAGGTTAGGCAAAGAGTAAGAGAGACCGGATGTGTTCAAGGAAGTTCATGTCTTCTAGTGTACAGGATAACCAATATTTCAGGTACCCCACCAAATAATGGCTAATTAGCCCCTTTTGGGATGGGTCAGATGGCCAGGGTTTTCGGCGGTGCGTCTCCAAATTTCGTATAAAATTAAACATGTGATAAGTAGTTAACAGCCATTTTGGCCTAATACTGTTTTCTAGACCACTAGTTTTAAATAGAGTCATTCCCTTAATATTATTCATAGTTAATTTAGTTTATATAAATATATTATAATAAATAATAACATAGTTTTATTCGCTCATGAAGCTGGCTGGTTGAGCTGTAATATTTAAGTAGTCACCCACCCAAATTTCCTACCCGAACTCAAACTTTCTTTTAAAGATCCCCCACCAATCGGCAATAAACCTATTTTATTAAAACTCAGGATGCCCCAAAACTAATACTTGACATTTTGGGAGCCTGATGAAGACTGCTGTATATGGCGAAACAGCGTTGTAGTATTTTCTTTTATAACAAACAAAATTTTGCAGACTCAAAACGAGGTATTTATAAATTTTTAAGAGTTGGTTAATAAATAAAGTGTTCATATTATTTGGTATAATTTATTCGAAAATGTTCCATCATTTTTTTATATATAGAATTAACACAACTTTGAAAGATCAATTCTCGTTACCCAGTGATTAGCTTAGAACATAAAAATACTAAAATGAGCAACATAAAAAATAAAAGTTAAAAAATAGTATATTTCATCACTAGTACCGGTGGCCTTTCTCCGGTGCATGACGAAAATTCACGTGTGACGGAATGTTGAACTCGGGAAAGATTTAGTCGTGCACCAGAGAGACATTTTTGGGACGAGTTATGAACGATACTTTCCATCTTACTGCAAAATTAATACAACTCCACAAAGAGGGCGGTTTCATTCTTTAGACTTTTCCGATAGATTAACTAACATCACTTCATCACTTAATTGGTTTAATGTGATATTGTGTTTCTTACACCAATCACCAAAATTGTTATATTCATGTTCCTATCTTCCACGAGATTTTCCTGGAAGTAAGTTGTCTCTTACATCTGCAGCTTTTTTTAATAATTCATAGGGCTATTCCTAATATTATTTAAAACAATATCTCTATTCAAAAATAAAATTATTCTAAATAATATTATTCCATAATAAATTTTAACTCAACGGTTAGTATTTGTTTGTACGTTGTTATGGGAACGATGATTAAAACAAATCAGCTGTTTTAATAGCTTAGAACTGAAGAGAAAGAACATTAGTGCAAACAGTGTTAAAACCGTAATTAGAGTCCAGGAAACTTGCTGATTTTCAGTGCAGTTGTAAAACTGATCTGATATCAGCTGTTTTCAAAAAAATAATAAACGTCAAAAGTATCTACTTTCCGTGCAGTATGATGAAAAAATTATTATAGATATAAATACATTTTTATCTGTTAATTGGGATATTTTAATTAAAGATAATTAATCCCTTCATATTCTTTAGTATTGTTTAGATATATCACTTCACATTGGAGTTCTTCACCGAACTGTAGCATTTTAATGAGAGTTTTGATATACTTGTCAACTGACTGGAATATTACACTGTAGGAGAAATGAATAACAAAATATTATTGAACAGAATTACACGGGTAAAGTGCTGTGTGTTCTTTAGAATTCAGTGGATTCCTTTCATAATGATTGGATCTTGAGTATAAAAAGTTTGGTAGATCAAAGGCAGTTTTGATATAAAGATAAAATAAAATCAGTTCCGTATTATCATCAGGCATGATGTAAAATTTGTAACATTTTGTTTATGCGAGATTGTTTGAAATTATTTCTTTAGTTTTGATATTATATTTAATTAAATTTATAACTAAATTTAAGTTCGTGTAACAAAATTTTCCTAGTGTATAAAGAGGCAAACCCAAAAGAAGATGGTTTTGTAATCGTGTGTTAATTTTGTATTTTTTAAATTTACAGGGACGTTGGACCATTTTAAACTTCTGGTGTTGTTAGGTTAGGTTAGGTTAGGTTAGGTTAGACAAACAACAAATAGAGTCCGAGGTTCATCAAATGCAGTTTGTAAACACAGGTTAACAAAACACTGAATAGTTTTTGTTACGCACAAGTTTTAAAATTGCGTTAAAATTTCATTAATCAATGTCATCCGGAAATATTCTGGAAGAAAGGAAATAAAAGTAAAATCTGGAAATCAGAGAGCGATGATAGACGATATATACATATAAATATATGGAGAGATTTATCTAGTAGCTAGAACTAACGTCCTGTGAGCAAGAGCTTCCGGGTACAATCACCGTGTGAGCTTGAAAAAGTTTATGTATGACCCAACATTGTGAGAAGTGGGAAGACTAGGAACAAATCTTGAATCCAATAATAGAATTATGGTTCTGGGTATAAGATTTACAGACCACAGATCACCTGATGAAATAGCCGTCTAACAGGTCAAGAGTCTCTAAACTGGTTGTTGTGTTAAGGATTTAAGTTCACCAAAAGATGAACGTATAAATAATAAATCAACTTTTTTCCATTTTCCTTTCTCAACAACAAAAGAGATAGATAGATAGATAGATAGATAGATAGATAGATCAAGAGAGAGAGAGAGAGAGAGAGAGAGAGAGAGAGAGAGAGAGAGAGAGAGAGAGAGAGAGAGAGAGAGAGAGAGAGAGAGAGAGAGAGAGAGAGAGAGAGAGAGAGAGAGAGAGAACTATCACAGCTACCTTTCCGGGCATACTCACTCGTCCTGTAAAGTACTTCTGGGGATGTTGTCCCTTGTGGGGATATCCCCACAAGGGCAAGCGGCCTAAATCAAGTTTATATGTAATATACATATACTTTTAAGCATATTAGATCGAAAATAAAAATATTTTTAAATATCCCCTAAAATAGCTTTTGGGACGACAGCTTTAGTTTTGAAGAGAGACCACCAGGGCTGCGCTGAACGCAATACTCTCTCCTATAGAAGAGATTCGGGCTTTAGCCCTAAAGGTGACTTATGGGGCTCTTGAGTATGATTGGTCCATTCAAATTCGAGAGAAAAGAGCAAGTTGGTTAATGCCTTTGTGAGGATACCAAAATATTTGTATGTAGACTGCAACGAACGTCACTATGCCTTTGGGGACATTGTTGCCAGATGGAACAGATCCAGTGTTGCCGTCAATTGCACCTTTCATAAACTTAGAGTTCAGTCCGTTTGTCCATTTCAATTTCTTAGAGGTGGTTGTATACTTGTTGCTTCTTTGCGTTATTTGAATGTGTGCAATATATATTATAAATTACATAAGTTATTCGCCATTCTAAATAATTAGTCCCTTTAAAGAGTTCTACCTTTTATATGAAATGGAAAAACTATTTATCTGTTTACGTCGAAAAGTGTTTGTATATCAGATATAAATTTGTCAGATTTTTACATAATATATATCACTAGTTTTAAAGAACAAAATTATCTTTATTAAATATTTTGTTACATATTTTATGTATGAATTAATCAATTAGGAATGGTTACGTAGTAATTTATCTAGGAGACCAATTTATATTGGAAACTTTGGTTACAAACTGAAATGAAATAAAAGATGTATTAAAAATCCATAATATGGTATAGTTTTGGGTTTTTGGAATAGTAATATATTACTGTTCATATTCTTCCCAGAAACAATGTACAGTTTTATTAAAAATAATAATTGTTTTAGAGTAAATTCAACAATCAATACATTTTACTTAGTACAACTTATTATAAAATTGCATTAGTTTTAATTCAACCCATCCTACTTTTACTCCTTATTTCTAAACATCCAATGAAAATGAAAATGTATTTCATTTATATTTTTAAATGATATATGAAATGTTTTTTATTCCCAGTTATTCTTGACAAGTGGTAATAGAATGTACAAATTCTCTGATTCAAAAAATGTGATGTATTTTAACTTTATACAATTAAATATTATACAGTTCAATTGGCAATGACAATAGAGGGTTGAGATGTTATTTCAAGGTTTAGAATGAAAAATTTTATAAATATGTTACACAATTATAACATATATCATGTTTATATAATTATGTTTATTTATACAAATAAATATAGTCTATAGTTCAATAGTATAGTGGATTCTTTTTATTGTTTGTTTTTAGTTATTATGGGGTTGTTATGCAACAAGGCATGGTTAATCATGTATAACTTGTGTTAACAACTGTTGATGGAATTTAATTGTGAATTCAAAAATGTTTTGATATTTCAAATCCGTTCAGTGGTTTTCGAGATAAAAATGATTTAATAAAGTCGTGTCATCGCATTTCAATAAAATGCAAACGCTAATGTACGCGGGTTTTTAAATTGTGTATATTTTGGGAACCGTTGAATGGATGTTAACTATCTAAAGAAATTTAAATTCACAATTAAATTGTCTATAAATTGGTGTATCAGAATATTACTACAGCGATTAATAAACCAACAAAAATAGCAGTATTGTCCATACTTTTCTATCAGAAATACAGCATACAATTAACAGCTGATCAAGTACTTATAAGCGCGTAACGTACTCAACAAAAATTGATATATATTTTTAACCGTTTAATGGATTTTTGTTTTGAAAAACTATTTGAATTCACAATAAAATTATCTATAAAATCATTATGAGTAGGCTACTTGTTGTTAGGTTAATTTGTATTAAAAACCACGATAAATTGTATTTAATTCGTTTTAAGTATACATTGGCGTAAATTAATTCAAATAGCTAAACTATAATTGTCCATACATAAAAACATAAAACTGACAATTTATAGTAAATTTTATGAGGAATCCGAATCCGTTTTAAAAAATAACTTCCGATAATTAGTTTTCGATATATAAGCGTTTTTGTACTATCGCCTGCCCAATTTTTATACTCTCTGTACGAAAATTAAAACCGAGTACGCGGGTTTACTAAATTGTGTTTATTTCTAGAACCGTGGAACGGATGTTAATTACCTAAAGAAAATTGAATTCACAATTAAATTTTCTATAAATTGGTATATCAGAATATTACCAAAGAGATTAATAAACGTGAGTAATAAACCAATAAACATAGCAGTATTTAGAAATCGTTTATAATTTTGAGCGATTACTATTAACGTTCATAAATCAAAAAACATTTTATATATCATTTTCAAATTTTTGTAGGTTTTTTATATAGTCATATAGAATATTTCCTGAAAATGTTAACAAAATATATAAATAAAAAGACTAGGCCTATACAAGTTATAATTTGACGCTATTTTCAACCAAACCGATAGATGTAAACTGTTGTAAATTGTTTAATTATAATTATACTATTAGCATAGATCTGATAGTTTATAGAAAATTTAATTGTGAATTCAAAATTTTTTTGATATTTCAAATCCGTTCGGTAGTTTTCGAGATACAAATGATTTAATAAAGGCGTGTCATTGCATTTCAATAAAATTCAAACGCTAATGTACACGGGTTTACTAAATTGTGTTTATTTCGAGAACCGTAGAATGGATGTTAATTATCTAAAGAAAATTGAATTCACAATTAAATTTTCTATAAATTGGTATATCATATTACTACAGCGATTAATAAACGTATGTAATAAACCAATAATAATAGCAATATTTAGAAATCGGTTACTATTTTGCTATAAACGTTCATAAATCAAAAAAATATGTATATATCATTTTCAAATTGTTGTATGATTTTTTATATAGTCATAAAGAACATTTCCTGAAAATTTTAATAAAATCTTTATTTAATATAATCTTTATAACGAAAATTCGTTATCAAACTTCTTAAGAGTTTGAAAAAAATAATAAGTAGCGGTCCTATGATATGTACAAAACGATGACCGCAATACAGACCGGTGTCGTATACAGCTAAAAAAAACTGTTTTTTCAGAGCTCGTTGATTCGACAGAAAAACTGTTGCGAGATTCGTCTGTCTATGGAAGTAAGGAAGGACAAAATTCTGCTGGAAGGACAAATCTAAAACAAACATCTCTGGTCGGAAATTAATCAAAATAGGCCAAAAATAGTCTTCAGATAGTATGTAGACGATACTATAGTACTTTTCTATGGCAACAATAGATAATTAAAAACTCTGATTAACTTCGTAAACACAATACATCCAAAACTCCAATTCACGGTTGAAGTGAAACAAATAACAATTTAAACTTTTTAGACCTATCAATTTCAAAAATAAACAATAGTGTTAAGTTCAACATCTATAGAAAACCTACCACAACAAACCAGACTATACACGCTTCTTCCCATCATCCATGTCATATAAAAATGGCAGCTTACAATAATTTCGTTAACAGGCTAGCCTCAGTACCTCTAGACAAGAAGAAGTATGAACAGGAAGTAAACATAATTAAACCCATCGCAGTATACAATTGGTACAAGAGCTCAGATATCGACCAACTCATCAGGTAACATACAAATAAGAAACCCATTATTAAAAAGAAAAAGCAAACTTACGTCTCCACAGAATATGGATCAGCATTGAGTCATACTCCAAAACGTAGACTGGCTAAAGAGAGCGTAACCGTTGCTTTCAATACCTCAAACAAACTATACTATTTTTTAAATAACCCAAAAAAAGACATACATAATGACAAACACGATAAGACTGCCACATACAATATCACTTGTTATAGGCCTACAGTAATGAATGTCCGAATTTTTATATAGGACAGACTGCCCGCTCTTTCAACAAAAGTTTTAAGGAACACTTCCCTAAGAGGACTTCATATACAAACTCTGCTTTTGGTGAACATCTTATCAACAAAAACGATAAATACACAGATATCTAACCTAACATGGAGATATTGCAACAAAAGTTTGGTGTCAATTCCCAAACACGGTTACGGCTTGCCAACGTCAAAGCAAGTGCCAATTCACTCAAATATCAGCCACAAAAATATTCCCGAATTAAATATACAGTACCAACAAATAAAATAAAACGTCAATTATTGAATATATTTGGTCACATTTTCTAAAAATTAAATTAAATTCTTGGTATCTTTTAAAATTTTTAAAGTTATTACTAGAAACATGTAGTTATAATCACTGATCATACCTGAACAAAGGCTACATAATGAAACAATGGTAGGCCTATCAGTCGTGAAATTAAATTCAAGTTCGGGATGTTGGGGTATTCGGTAACGTAGGCTACTCAACATTATTTATATATATTTTTAACCGTTTGATGGATTTTTGTTTTGAAAAAATATTTGAATTCACAATAAAATTTTCTATAAAATCTTTATTAGTAGGCTACTAGTTGTTAGGTTAACTTGTATTAAAAACCATGATGAATTGTATATTTTAAATATGCATTGGCGTAAATTAATTCAAAAAGTTAAACTATAATTGTCCGTACATATAAACATAAAATTTATAATTTATAGTATTTTTTATGAGGAATCCAAATCCGTTTTAAAAAATAAGCGTTTTTGTACTATCGCGTACCCAATTTGTATACTCTCTGTACGAAAATCAAAACAGAATACGTTGGTTTACTAAATTGTGTTTATTTCGAGAACCGTTAAACGGATGTTAATTATCTAAAAAAAAATTGAATTCACAATTCTATACATTTTATATAATTTGGTATATCAGAATATAACTACAGCGATTAATAAACGTATGTAGCCTAATAAACCAATAAAAATAGCAGTATTTAGAAATCGTTTACATTTTTGCTATACACGTTCATAAATCAAAACATTGTGTATATATCATTTTCAAATTATTGTATGATTTTTATATAGTCATATAGAACATTTCCTGAAAATTTTAACAAAATCTATAAATAAATAGACTAGGCCTATACAAGTTATAATTTGACACTATTTTCAACCAGACCGATAGCGGTAAATGGTTGTAAATTGTTTAATTATTATTAGTCTAGATATGATAGTTATAGAAGTCTAGCTTTGATAGTTTATAGAAAATTTAATTGTGAATTCAAAAATGTTTTGATATTTCAAATCCGTTGGGTGGTTTTCGAGATGCAAATGATTTAAAAAAGGCGTATCGTCGCATTTCAATAAAGTTCACAAAAAGTTTAGGTTACTTTATTTATTTGAAAATTTATTTATATATTTTATGAAATTTATTTCAATGTTGTTTTGAAGAAATTTGTTTTTTCGTTGTAAAGTAATTAAATTTTATTGTATCTTGATGAAATTTTCACAACATGTACGTATATATTTTGTTGTCATAATTATTAAATTTTATTTAATTTTGTTAATTAGTTAAGAGAAATTGTTTTTTTTTGTTGTAAATCAATAAAATTTTACTATATCTTGATGATTTTTTCACAAAATGTGTATAAATATATTAGTAAGAAGTGTGGTAAATTTTGTTTAAATCTCTCAATTCGTTTAAAAAATATATATCGAAATAGACGATGATTTGTATATATATATAGTAAATCTTTTACTTTAGTATACGTTCACTGTTAGCCTATATTGATTCTGATTTAGATTCTTTGTTTTTTTTTTTGCATACCGGTACGTTTGAAAACACTGCTAGAATTACTGTAATTATTATGTATGTTATTGTGATCGTGCTAATTCAAATAAAATGTCTATAACCATTTTTAAGTAGTCAAATTTATGATTTTGTAACCTACTGACCATAAAACCACATAGAGTTGTCACAATATTGTACCGTGTTTGGACTCATTGTGCTAGAAATAATATTTAGAGTTCAGTAATTAGAGTAAAATTTTAGTAAAGTTAAAATCTAGAAAAAATTGATTTTGTAGCACAAGGGCTAGATTATGATTCATAGAAGAACCATTAGCAGCAGGTAGGCCAAGCCGCACGTGTGAGTGTGTCTGCGCGTTGGGGAGCAAGGGTCACCCTAATCCTTTAGAGCGCACGGCTGTTTGGACAAACTATACAAAATATTGGGGCCATTTTTCAGAGGTGGTCTTTACTACAACCAATACATTATTGTTGGTAAATTGTTCGATTGTCAATGTGTTGACCAAAATAAATCATTGTAAAAAACAAATTAGGGTTTTGAAATAACTTTTAGTATTTATTATTATTTTTGGTGTGATAACAATGTTCCTGTGCTGTGAATAAGTGTGATGCGTCATCCGTCACGCGTTACGCTTCGTGATGATTAGGTTTCATTCGTCAAGCTCATTCGGGTATTTTCGAGCGAAAAAACGAGTGTACTAAAAAAGAAAGTGCTGTATGCAAAAACTTCCCTAGAAAGCTTCAACATTTATGGTTCTGTACTGTTTTATAAAATAAACTATGCAATATATTTCTCGAATAAAACTTTATTTCCTTGTCAAGGAGACCTCGCTGTCTTATATAAAACCAACTAAGCAATAACTTTCTCTGATAAAACTTATTTTCTTGTCAATGAGATTCACAGTCCTAAAGAAAACTAACTAAACAATAACTTTATCAGATAAAACTTATTTCCTTTTCAAGGTGACCTCGCAAATCTTACAGAAAACCAAAAAAGCAATAACATTCTCAGAAAAAACTAATTTCCTTGTCAAGGAGATGTTGCAATTCTGAATTACGCAATAACTTTCTCAGGGTAAACAAATGTTTATTTTAAAGAGATGCTTTGCACTTTTATAAAAGAAACTATACAATAACTTTCTTAGGAACAATGAATATTCTTGTTAAAGAGGTGCTGTAATCTTTTATAAGAAAACTATGTAGTAACTTTCTCAGGTTAAATTAATATTCACGTTAAGGAGCTGTTGTACAATTATATTTTCAATATTGTTCTAAGGTTAAATAATTGCTCATGTCAAGTAGGTGATTTAGTCTACTCTTTTGCAAAAGAAACTATGCAATAATTTTCTTAGGTTAAATCAATGCAATAAATAATAATAATAGTATTACGTTATTAATAATAATTATTAATATCAATCATACAATGTAACTACTATATTGTTTGGATGTCGCCGTTTCGAATATTGACTAAAATTCAACAATTAAACAGCAGTGACTTGAAAATGGCTAAATAGCCGAAACGACCGTCGTTTGTATGGAGAATACGATAAGTCTCATAATTGTTGAAATGTAACTATTACTGTGAAATGGTTTTGATCACAATAGACATTTTCACTTCCGTCGTACAGTACACCACACACCAGATAAAACAATAAATAAAAGTATGTAAACATATACATATTGGGATGGAGTTTTATAATACTTAGTAAATACAAATAGTACTCGGTCTTCTACTTCTCACGCTCAGGCGGCCTCAATAATTCCGAGAAATGTATCGAGTATCGTTGCCAACAAAACAGTTTTAGGGGCTGGATACTGGACAGTAATATTCAACTTTGTCCACAGCTTTGAATGCTCAACTCTGCGTCTTGTGTGTAAAATGGAAGGAAACAAGCAACTGATATCAAAGCAGGTACGTTCAAGTTATAGTTATTAATGTTACTTTATAGCGTCATTAGTAATTTCATAATATTATTGTGATGCGTATGTGCTAGAATAAACAGACGGAATTAACAACAAATGTGATAGGCCTAACCCTGGATATGATGTATGAGAAGAACTACCGACATTTCATGTTTATTTAATAGTTGTACCAAAACCTGCTTGTTAAAAATAGGGTCTAGCTATTATTTAGATTTCTTAACTTTATTTATCGCTTATTTAAATTTTTTGTAGTGGATCCCACTCTTAAACCGAATTCAAAATAAATCAACAAAATTTGAAAAACATTATTATAATAACAGATATTGCCCAAACTAACACTATTTCAGATTTTCTAAGTACTGTCGGAATTTTACTGCTGTGTTTTACATAATAGTGGACACCACTTTTCAAAAAACCCATCAATATATTTAAAAAAATATCTATTTATTGACTGAGTTTGCCCAAACTCACAATATTTCAGTTATTCAATTTACTAAGTGGAAATTTGGCATTTCTTTTAATGTAGTGGATCCCACATTTTAACGAAATTCATCCCACAAAAAAATTAATAAAACTTTAGGTATAGATTTTGCCCAAACTATATACGTTTTTAATATACTGAGTAAAAATTTTAAATGGGTTTTAATGTAGTTGGTCCAAAAATAATCAAATCTAACCAAATCCAAAATAAACAATCAAGTATGAAAATATGGAACATGTGCACAGCGGTAATGCTGAGCTCGTTTTATTTTATTTTTTTAATAGAGAATGGATAGATATATAGGATTCAGTTTACTGCATTTAATTCAAAATTAATTAAATGTTTGTAATAGTCTCAACTGCATTCTTGAAATTAAAATGTTTACACATTTTCAAAGTGTTTGACAAATTGTGAATCTTTGTTGTTTATTTTCGTTTCTTTCTTCTTCTCGAATAAATGGTTAAGTATTAATACCATCACGTTTACATTGCAAAACAATATTTTAATGGGTATAGTAAGATTCTGCAAAAATATTTATAAGATGTTGTAATTTCTTATGTACTTATTTCTGAAAAACCAATATAGCTACACTAAATGTTATTTCATCATTATTATCATCAATATTCTCTATTTATTAGTGTATGGTATATTTATAAATATAAACTTGTCTGAGCAATATTTATATAATCTTTTTTTTTGGTATAAGTGTAAGTTATTTGAGGTGAAATGAAAACAATTACCCTAAATTATAGAAATTATAAAACAAAAAAAAAAAATTACGTAAACTAAATATTATTTTTATCAATTTTAAACCTTAACAACCTATGAAAATGTTTATTTGTAAAATAAAAAAACATCCAATATTGTCGGCTAAATCAAATGGTTTTAGTTTTATTTACTTACAACCAACCGTTAAATATTTATATCCCAATAGGCCTTTAGGGAAACGTTTTTGGAACGAAATTTCAAACTTTAATATTTTGTATTTTCCCAAGAAATAACTAAAAGAGACATCTTCTCAAAGTTTTCATTAAAATTGCCAGAAATTGTGGCTTCTAGATCAAACTATCGTAAATAGGCCTACAGTTTTTTTTTCTATAGATTATCTAGCAAAAATAGCATTACGGTACGATTTTGTAGGAACTCTTGAAGAAATTGATAATTTTGTAAGGAAAAAAATAATAACATTAAAAAATGGTTGAGGGATTTTGCTTATATTTATTAATCTGTTTGAAATTCATTCAACAAGGTTTGTAGTCCTTTGATTAAGTAGATGCCTACAGTAAGGAATCCTACCTTGCTTTAAAACCTATTCATGTCACCTGTCAACAAGTTTTAAAATATTCTACTGCTGCTCTTGAAGTTATTGAAAACTTAACCTTAAAACTACTGTTTCTAAGAAATATTGTGTTTATTTAATTCCTAGGCCAGTGGTTGCTTTCCCAGTAAACAGGTAGCAAAGAATACAGAGGGATACCATTGTATTCTAACAAGCTTCTGTTTATAACCATTTAGGCTTAAATGACATCTTTCAATCAAAGGAATCAAAGGAATTCCATAGTCAAACATGCTAAAAACTTTATTACTAGAAGTAAATAGGAAACTCATCTACAGTGGCAACTGATTCCACTATTTTATTTTTACTTTTAGGCAATTAATTTGACGTGTACCCGAAAACCGTAAAACCATATTGATACTAAAGTACCAGGCTGTCCTGTGATACGCATAACTCCTATGATGCCCGAATTCAACAAAATGTATTCTATGCATTAATAAATGTTCTGTGTAAATTTCATCATGATAAAACTAGTTTCAATAATTTTGTGTATGAAAAAACTACAGGTTATTTCTAATTTCCTTCCAACGGTTCATTTGGCCTTACACATTTTATAAAAACGATCACGAAAAGCGTATTTATAAATATTTTTCAATAAATCTTTCACAAAATGTTCTTTGTATGTTCGATAATAGACTGTTATAATGTCAATTATATCTAATCGTTTTAAGTATGTTTTTTGGTCAAAAAATCATTTACGCTTTATTGTAAATTGTTCTTCAGAGTAGGTTTTCGCTTATAATTCGAATATTTCTTAATATTGGCATATATATATTATTATAAAATTTCATTTTATGAATTTTAATTTTAGGATAATTAGTTTCAAAGGAAAGAAAACTGAATTTGCGATCTATGACATTAATTATTAAAACAAATATAAAAAGTGATTTATTTGGACGTCATATTTTTTTTTTTTTTTTAATAATTAAATATGTGAACGTTAAATTTTTATTATTTATTTTAACTCGAATAAGAATATGGAAATTTACTCATTTTTTTCCATGAAATATCAGCATGTAATTAATATGTTAGAAGTACGTACAATGTTAGAATTGAGTCGATCATTAGTTAATAGTTTAAGGTTATAGTTTTAAATACGGGACTGTTGTTTATTAGGCCTATTTGTTTATTTTTCCCATGAACTGTGAAAGGTCGCATGGTTCCACCAGTTTAATATATGTTATATTTAGTGGTTTACAATGTTTTAAAACAAATCTACCTGATCGTTTATCACTAACCTAGAAAATTTCTTATAGGCCTATTGTCTTTAAACTGTGGGGAATACCAGATAGTTTCAATGCAACAGTATCTTGCAGAGAGATTTGTTAAGTTTTGACATAAAAGGGTAAAATATATGTCTTCTAAGAATATAGTCCGACCACCACTATAGTTCTGGAATGGTCGTAGTTAGGTAGAGATTCGGTCACCTGGCACTAATCGGCTTAGCTTGCCCGGACCCCATTGTTTAACAAGACTGAAAAATTATTATTAATTTATGTGGGATTATTTTTATATAAGTTTTAAATATTGTATAAGGCAGTTGTGTATTTCAAAAGGGTAATTTGTCCCTTTCAACGAGTCTATTATCTTGTTTCTATTAAACTATCTCTATAGTTTATCTCTGACAGGAATGTGGGTACACATTGAAACGTCAAACCTATTTTGCAAGAGAAGTGTCTTTGCGGTTAAACCTCTTTTGCTGTAGGCCTACTAGTTACCTAAAAACTCTCTATTGTTATAAATGTTTATTATGGATAATGCTTAAGTAGATTTATATGATAATATTCTTCTGTAATACCTAATAAATATGTTTATGCATGGTGATTCAAGAAATATCAGGATGTAATTAATATGTTAGAATGTACGTACAATGTTAGAATTGAGTCAATCATTAGTTAATAGTTTATTTTTCCCATGAACTATGAAAGGTCGCATGGCTCCGCTAGTTTAATATATTTTATTTTAAAGTTAGTTGTTTACAATGTTTTATAACAATCTAACAGACTTTAAAAAATTATTTTAAAATAATGAAACAAATAATGGAAGTTTAAAGTAACATCCAAGAAATAACTACTAACTACATTATGTCCAGAAATACATACATAGTTGGAAGTATTGTTATAAAAACTCTAACTTTGTTAACAATTTTTTGCATTTAGGCCATAGTTTTGATCCCGAAAAGAATGTTTAAATCTTTTATATTGAAAATAAATGCCTATGTCTAAATAATTTAAAATGTTTAGATATTAATAGATCTATGTTATAATAACAATAATACAAATCTACAATGTTTTGCTTTTTAGGATGGAAAATGTTTTTATTTCAAGAAACTGAGAGCATAACGCCAATTTTTCAGCCACTTGTGCCGTACAGTGATAGCTCTGATGGAGAATCATCAAGCAACTCGATTTCATTTCCTGGTTTGGTTTCAAATTCAAATGAGCCAGTTCAACAAAAAGACGAGACATTTAATTTTGAAAGTTCTGTTCCTGAAGAAAATACTCAAGGAGGACAGATACCAATCAAAGGACATACAAAACATTTTAATTATTTACAGGGCAGCTATTTATATGATGAAAATTTGACTCGAACCAGTCTTGTGAACTGTCAAAACCCATCGCCTTCCATTGATTATTATGATTCGGATATTGACCCAGAATATGTCCCTGATAGTAGTAGTGGTAGTAATACAGATTTTTAAGCCCAGACATCTTCACAAAATAACATAATAGAAGACTTCTCGTGTTCATTCGATCTGAAGGTATTTTCTGAAGAACGATTAATCCGTAATAGTATTGAAGTTGGAGCCAGATATGAAGAAAATATTATTGATAAAACAAATTCACCCCAAAGAAGTTTGTTAACTGAAAGTTGGGATCTCCAAAACAAACCGTATTCGGGTAATAATTCTGAAAATAACACATTTTTATTTCAGGATAATAATAAACCTAAGCGCGTTAGAAGAAAAGACTTTTGTTTTTATTGTGAGACACTAGTTACTACATTTGCTAGACACCTTTTAAGAAACCATCGATTCGAAATTGAAGTTGAACGAATAAATTCAAAACCAATTAAATCTAAGGAGAGAAAACATTTAATTGATTTACTACGAAAAAAGGGGAACTACCTTTACGGTACCACAAATACTGTGTGATCTGCGTGCCTACCGTCAGTTGGTTGAGACTACATACTGTAGAGTACTCCTTTTGTGCAGAAAACGAGTAGGTGAGCTTCAGAGACTTCCACTAGATCTATATGAAAATATTCAAATAACCATAATTATGAGGAGTTCGAACAAGTAGTGAGACCTATTGAAATGATTCTTATAAGAAAATTTAAAC
This sequence comes from Aphrophora alni, assembly GCA_963513935.1. Lineage (NCBI taxonomy): Eukaryota > Metazoa > Arthropoda > Insecta > Hemiptera > Aphrophoridae > Aphrophora > Aphrophora alni. The sequence goes on along the minus strand of OY740769.1, from coordinate 5,343,435 downwards.
GGGTGGTCAATCAGGGAAAACGAAAAGTGACAACTGTGTTGTTCAGTTTTGACGTGCAAAAGATTTGCTGATTAAATTAAGAAGCAATTTTATTCCATCAGAGAACATATTCCTCTTTGCAAATGTAAATACTACTAATCCGATCACTGGTTATAAAGTGTTGCAGAAACACTCCAAAATAGCAGGTTTGAAAAATCCTGATGCAGTCACATCAAGAACCCTCAGGAAATATTAAGCAATAATATCTCAATTGTTCCAATTAAATGACCAGGATATTGAACAGCTCGCTTCGTTTATGGGGCATACGTCTTCAGTCCATCGTAGTGAATATAGGCTCCCAGATGACGTTTTCCAAACAGCAAAAATTGCAAAGTTATTGTTGTCAATTGAGAGTAGCGAAGGAGCTAAAAATAAAGGTAAATCGCTAGATGAGATAGAGGTAAATCTTGACGAAGATATATTACAATCTACCAACTTCAATGAAGTTGATAAAGGAAGTAAAAGTTCAGAAGAAGAAGAAGACGGAGACTTGTTACCTTTAAAAGACCTAATCGGAGTAAGTGAGTCTTCTTCCAGTTCATTTCTGCAAACTAAAAGAAACATAGTAGCCTCTAAGAAATCTATAAAAAGAGAGATTACAAAATGGACCGATCAAGAGAAAAATATTGTATTCAATTTTTTTTAAGACTCACATTGCCAAGTGCAAGCCACCAAGAAAACACGAATGTGAGATGTTAATGTCCCAATATCAAACAGTTTTCAAAAACAAAACTTGGCCTGAAATAAAAGTTTTAGTTCAAAAACTTCTATACAAAAAAAGCTTTCTGTAAATAAACAAATTGTGTATATTTTCATGACTCTTATGAGACCTTTAACTATACGCTATTCGGTTTATTTGTAAGACTATCGCAAGTACAATGTTCAGCCTGTCCCAGCTTCGTCACTCTCTCATTTGTTGACGCGTTTCGGATAACCTACATTGTCAAAACAACTATTTGTACTGATCATCCTACTCTGGGAATCGTTATATTAAATCGACGTTAAATTTAAAATAACGATTCCCATAGTAGGATGATCAGTACAAATAGTTGTTTTGAAATGGAGGTTATCCGAAACGTGTCAACAAATGACAGAGTGACGAAGCTGGGACAGGCGGAAAATTGTACTCATGATAGTTGCAACAATTCAAGCGGAAAAGAAAATATTTAAAATAATTTATTTGAGGATTTTATAACGTAATTAGAACAATTTATTGTTTTAATTTTTCGTTTTTATCTATATACATGTATTAGATTTAAATAAAAGGTATCACTTTATATAGTTTTCTCAGTTTGATTTGATTAAAAATGTAATGTTCATTTTTTTAAATCAATTTAAATTTTTTAATTTAAAATGGTGTGTAATTTCCCTTACATAATAGATAAGTCTAGTTGTTGTTTTATTTTTATTATAACCTCAAAATAGGTTATAATATACTATCTCACATTAAAAAAAAAATACATATATGTATTTTTACTGATTCATTTCCCAATGTTTATGTTTATTTTATATTGTAACTTTGTGTAACATTTATTATTTTCCTATTTCTATAATTTCTATAATATTGTATTATAATAATCATATTATAATAATTTACTTATTAACTTTGTATAATAAATTACTTTGTAATTTTGCAGTTAAATTCGATAAGCTATTTAATAAGTTATACCTACATTTCATACTAAAATTAATTGTAAATAATTTTAATATGATGGAGTACTTCTGAAAACGAATTATTCAAAATGGTCTCCAGTAGATTAAAATTTATTAAACACTAGATGGTGACCCAACTTTAAAAAAATCAAGATTTTTAAAGACAAAACCGTTGCAGACGTATCTTATCAGAAAAAAAAATTGTATTACGTGTAATTTTTATGATTACTCTTACTTAATAGGTTTAGTTACTGTATTTGTAATATAACATGTTTCATACTAACAGTTAACAACAAATACAGTATTTACTTTATATTGTAATTAATTTCGTCTACTATAATATGATATTACTACTTCATAATTTGATGAAATATAATTTCGTCTACTACTTCAAACACATAATATAGCTTCCAATTATACCAGGAACTAACTAAGCTAATTTTTACACTATCGTTCTAAACATTTTTTTAAAAAATGAACTTTATTTTTTTCTGTAATAAATAATATTTAATTAATGTAAGCCTTTTCCTTGTATACTAAATAATATTATATTGTATTTTTACCACTCATATTATAATTAAGAAAAATTATTTAAACCCGATTGTGAGATTGTGTAGTCCAGTTATTGTTGGTTCTGTATTACGACTTTTGATCATAAAATTGTTTGTTATTATTGATATTGTTTTGTAACCATGTGTTTCATTCGTTATTTATTTCATTTCCAATTATTTGCATTTATTTGTAAAATTCAATATTTAAAATAGCATGGAGTGGTATATTTTCTTTAATTATTTCTTAGGTAAAGAACGATTTAAATAGCGAGCATTAGGTTAACACAATATATTACTTTTGTTGTAATGCAAATATTTAGATAAGTATGGACAAAAGTAAAGATATAATTAATTTGATTCATTTTGTAAAGATGCAAAAGATAGGTATAGATACGTTTTACATCAGAACATTAGAACTATGCGCAAACACTTTGACCAATTTCTAATAGAATTCAATATGTTTGGAATGGAATGATATGTGTCTGTTCACTCTATAGCCCAAACAGGTAGACTGATTCTAATCAAATTAGTTTATACATACTTTGGTACTTTAGTCAGAAATATATTTATTTATTTTTTTGCGATAAGTGCTATATATATAAATTTATCATTCAAAAATACGATTTTCTAAAAACCGGCATTAACGATTTTGTTCATATTTTACCTAAGTGTAGCCTCAAAGAACTCAAACAAAACTCATTAGTTACCATTTTTGCAAAAAAATTGGTTTGTGAGTTATTTGGACAAATCGGCCATTTCATGAACAGGAAATTTCAAACTAGATTTTTATAGCTAGAGAGATCTACATATTGTGTTTCTTAATTGTTTTTTGTTCTCTCTTAGAGTGATACAATTTTCATATTTCTTGTGATTTGTCTGAAACTAACTAACCACTATTAACACCTGATTCACCTCCTACATTCCTTTGTCACATACCTACAATCTTATTCTCAAGGCTGTTCTATTAGTACAACAGTAATCAGTACTCCCTAAAATATTTTCACATTTTTTAATTATTTAAATTCTTTTTGATCCATTCTAATTCAAATAAATATACTAAATTGTTCTTTAATCTTTATATTTATTTATTGATATTTTACTTAAATAATTATTAATTCTTTACTTACATTTATTTAAATAATTTTACAATTTATTTCTGGTCTGTTTCTTCGTATAAAATTTACATATAAAATTTAATAATTATATTTCTACTTAATTATTTATTAATAACAGATTAATTTATTTAATTCCATTCTTTCATTTTGAAATTTACAAGAGTAGGTCTAAGTTTTTTTACTAGCCTTCAAATCAATTATAATTTCTCTTTCCAATCTTCTGGTCCAAACATTAAATTTGTTTATTATAATACCTCATTTTTTTACATAAAGTTTGACTAAATTAAAACAACAATTTTTTTTAGTATAAACCACAATATTTTATTGATTCTTGCCGACAATGTTTTCGCTAGTAACAGCATTGTCAAGGTATTTTACAAGAATGAAGAACAAAAAGGTTCAGTACATATACAACAATAGCTGGGTATTTCACTTGTAACCTAAATGAGAAAAGGAGAGTAGGGGAGGAGATACAATGACTTATCGTGGTTAATGGTTTTAAGAGTGGAGAATTAATTGTTCAATTTAAAACTAACAAATTTTTATTCTTAACGAATCTATTAATTTCTAAATTTTCCAGAAGGTTTAATTTTATAGATTTATTAGCTGTGTGTAAGGTATCAAAATTTATATTAGCATGAAATTCCGAAACATTATGTGTTATTAAGCGTGATTAGCAAAACTATAGTCCTCATGTCCTAACCTCAATCTTCTATCATACTCACTTAATCTAGTTTTAAAATTTCTACCCGTTTGCCCTACATATGTAACGTTACAAATTTTACAAAATAATTGATAGACCCAACATTTACTCATTGACCAACATAACCTACCTTCCGCGCCATTTTGTGGAATGCTGTAACTACCTTGACAATGCTGTAACTAGCGAAACCATGGTCGGCAAGTTTCAATAAAATATTGTGGTTTATATTTAAAAAAAAATGATGTTTCAATTTATTTAAAATGTACCTACGGTCTTTAGCATAAATAGTATAAAGTTTGACTATTGTTTTATATATTTTTTGATCCTGTATTTGTTAATTCATACCTTTAATTATTTCAAAACATATATTATTTAAATATTTCTAATCATAGAACTTCCAAGGTATAGCATGTCTTACAAGTAACCGCATATTCTCTATAGTTTTATAAAAATACTAGTAAAATGTATAACAAACATATAACACGATAAAACAAAAAATGATAAACTATTTGTTTGTAACTTTTATAGTTTATAGTTTTATAGTCTATAGGTGACACAGTTTTCGACATATTTGTATCAAAATGTCAGGGTATGTTCTGACATTCATTATGAATCAAATGATTTTCGTTCTGTTCTGATAGCTCAGACCGGTCGACCGTGAATTATGTGCATTCAGAAGCGCTAAAAAAAAATTTTCTTTTAGTTCAAGATTACGCGTTTCTAAAACCGGTTCTGGTGTTTATAACTCAAGAACGGCACAACAGATTTCGAAGAATAATAAAATATTCTATTAAAAATGATTATTAGAATAAATAATTGTAAACGTTTTAAACTGATATTGGACGTAATAAAAGACCCGTGTCAAATATAGAGCGATTTTGTCTATACTTTTGGTCAGAGCTTTTTTTGGAAGAGAAATCAATTTTAACGTTATCAAATTGATACTTCATAGGATTGTTACAAATGATAATACGAACATTATTTGAAAGTTTTTAATCGATCGTAATAAATTATTACCGGTTAAATAATAAAAAGTTGTGATCATAAAAAAAAAAAAAAAAAAATCCCTAAAACAAAATCCATTTACTTAGAGTTAACAATTACGAGTATTCTAAAACCGATACTGATGTTTATAACTCAAGAACGATTAAACGGATTTTGATAAATTAAAAAAAAAATTTCAATATGATTAGTGAATAAATAGTAAAAAAAATTATTATGGCGTTTGTGTTAAAACAAATAAAATGACGGCCATTCTGGAAAAATGTTGAAGATTAAAAATATGGTAACACCTTAATTTTAATTTACTTATAAATTCATGGAAGTTTACGAATTTAAAGTTTTTTGAGAAACTGATAGCTTCCGAGATCCCAATGTTTGGTCATCTTGAGTTGATCACCCTGTATAACGAAATTACGAATATTTAAAGTATAACAACTTGCACTCTACATGTTAGCATTGGAATTTAAAAGAAATCAACTGTTATAGAATCATTTTTCAAAAGCATTTTTTTTGGTTTTATGAAGACTAGAATCGTTTATTCATAATATATATAATATATTAACTATCAATATGAAGTCCTGCATTGTTGCCAGATCTACTGCTGCCACATTGGTATCTTAATGGGTAAACTATACAATATCTTAATATACACAAACTGACTGAAGCGCAGTCGGTGGCTAATGTGTAAACTTCTAGTGTATAGATTTTCTACATTATGCTATCATTATTGCAGCCGATGCATTATTTAATATTTGATTTTCATACATTATTTTTAAGAAATAAAACAAAATGGCGGTTGATAAAGTCATGTTACTATCTCTAGTTGAAATTAATGTTTTTATTTTGTTCATAATTGTTTCAGGTTTTAAGAAAAGCACTGGTTTTAAAGTGGCAGCCGTATACGGCTGCCCTAAGCACCCGGCTGCCACTTTCAATATAAAATTGCCCATGTACGGTTCTCATAGTAATATAGGGATGTAAATATATATATATATATATATATATATATATATATATATATATATATATATATTTAAACGAATAAACAGATTTAAATAAATTTTAACACATCTATTAATTAATATTTGTACACATTTGGTGAAAATTTCATCAAGATACAATAAAATTTAATTACTTTACAACGAAAAAACTAATTTCTTCGCTACTTTTAACAACATTGAAGTAGATTTTAACAAGTAACCTAAACTTTTTGTGAAATAATGACAAATTTGTACATGGTTTTATTAAATTGTTACTAAAAATCCCCATAAGAAATACATAGTAAAATATATTTGTTGGTATATTTTTTTGGTTAATATACATTTAAGTTTGATTTGTCTCTCAGTGCAAAGCCGGATCGGGCCAGCTATATATACTATGTGGGCCATTCCGATCCCACAGAAACTAAAGACGCACGATGGGTATTTCGAGCAAAAAAAACTGCGAAAATTGATAACGCAAACCATCATGACGAGATGAACGCCACAGCATTTGAAGAGTGGTTCTCAGGAATTCTGCATTTACTTCCACCTGACAGCGTCATTGTTATGGATAATGCGTCATACCACAGTCAGACAGTCAATAAAATCCCAAAAATGAGTTGGAAGAAGATTCACATCCAAGAATGGCTCACAGACAACGGCGTGAATTTCAATCCGAAGAACGTGAAGGCAGAGCTCCTAGAACTCATCCCTATTCACTTGAAATTACAGGCCAAGGTTTATAAAATCGACAAAATGGCTGAGGAGTGTGGTCACACAGTGCTGCGGTTGCCCCCTTACCATTGTGACCTGAACCCCATCGAGCTGGTGTGGGCCACAGTGAAAAATGAAGTTGCGAAGAAGAATGCTGATTATTCTCTGAATACCGTAGAAGTTCTGTTACACAATGCATTGAACAATATTTCTTCGGAGGATTGGAGTAAGTGCGTCACTCACGTGAAGAAAGTTGAGGACATGATGTGGGAGGTGGATGCCATCAGCGATGATTTGCACGACAGGATCATAGTGTTGGATGCTGGGAACGACGACGACACAGAAGATGAAGACTCCCACAGTGACCAGATTGAAGTAAGTGATGATTCATCTGATGATTTGGCTATTCCTCTCTAAGGAAATACTGTATTATTGTTAGTTATACGTACGTGTACTTTATTTATAGTATAGGCATAGTACGAGTGTTTTATTTGTTTATATTAAGTGTGATTTCCTTTACCTTTATGGGCATTAATAGTAATTTTAATTAATTTAATAACAATTAATATAATTTAGTAAATAATGTTATTTTTTCTTCAATAATACAGTTTAATATTTGTGTAACTTTGTCTTGCCAAACATTTGAGGACTAATGTTATAACACAGTAAAGCAAGAGAATTATGTTATTTAGCTGATGATTTGGCTCTTCCTCTGTAAGGAAATGCTGTACAGTATTATTATTAGTTTTTAAGTTTAGGCATACGTACAATTTATTTTACTTGTTTATACTAAGCTTGATTCCTTTGCCTTCATGGGGAACAATATTAATTTTAATTAAATGATTTAATTTGGTTAATTATTTAATTATATTTATTTATTTTATTTTAGTGTTTATAAATTGTACATATTTTCTGAAATAAAAATGTTTCGTCTGATATACGGAAGTTTTATTAATACAGTAAACCATTTATAACTTCACTAATCACTCTGTGTTTGTCACAGATGACCGATTCCTTTGAAATTTGGTATCTAAATAATCAGAAAATTGCAATGTAACACGTGTTATCATTTGTTTTTCGGAATTTAAGGAAGGAGGAAAAGTTGCATATCGTTACTGGAGTCATTAGTTATGATTCACTGACCCCAGCCAGTGGCTACTTAACGCGGCCGAGTCGCACAATAGACACCAAGGGTAGGCGATTAGTGCGGTCGACTGGGTTTCCGCCTCAAGCTGACTTGAATTTTACTATAGTAAACTATATAATATTACTATGGCAGATAATTTTAGAAAAGTAAAAATCACTTCCGTCAGTAAGAAAAGTGTCAGTGGACTTTGGACCCATGAAAAGGACCATCTGTAAGTTGTCTAAACCATAAAGTTCTACTTGTTTACAATTATTTTACTTACAAACAACCCGCCGTGTAATAAATAACTTTCTCTGTAGACATATTTTTGAGTTCTAAGTCCAAGCTATTGTAATTTATTCAGGTAACACACACCCACTTGAACCTGTTTAAACCCCAGTCCTCGCTTCCGCCTTCAGTTAATTCAATATTGTGTCTCATTTATGCATCTCCACTATAGGAAATTAACATTCTTTTCATGATCGTAATTTGGAAATTTCCATCGAATATTTGAAAAGTACAGTAAATGAAAAAATTAGAAGAAAGATACCAAACACGACATAATTTGGTAAAAAAATCATACAATATAGGCGCAGCCTGTTTGTGTGCAGTAACAATCGAGTTGGTTTTTGGTAACGATATTAAATTAAATTTTGTCAAAAATGTATACATAACAATAGTCGTAGTACGCCTAATGTTTAAGTTTTTTCTTATTTCTTAAGTGTATTGACAAATCAAACCTAGCATCCCTTGTGCATTTACGACCTACCAGTAGCCGACCAAGCCCTTAGTCCCAACCTTTTGTTTGTTAATGGGGGGTAATAAACATGACAGAAATTGTGTGGTAAAGTTAACAGCACTTTGATTTTTTATACAAATTAATTGTATTTAGAGCTGTTAACGAATTATAAAGCCAGTTGTAGTTATTTTTTACGTTCCTAATAAGTAGGCCTATACTTAAAAGAGTTGATTTTATTATCAGTTTGTACGAATGTATTATTATTATTTTTGTTAACTTCTTTACTGTATTCCAATTAGACTAATAAAGTCAGAAGAGATAGTTACACGCAGTAAAAAATAAACTTTAGTAACTAGGTTTGAACCTACGCAACTAAGTTGTAGGTCCATCTGTAACCTACCAGAATAGACGAATAGGGTTAATCGTAAGTTTCTTAATGCTGAACATTTGATTTTTTTTAACCTTTTGGTTAGTCATATCTTCAAAGAATTAAAAATGGCAGCAAAAATAAAAGTAAAGAACGACTTAACGTTTTTATGACCCATTTAAAAAAAATGTTTACTATGTTTTTAATGGGAAACCATAAAAATATTACGCTACCGTTTTCGCGTCTCGAGATCTGATTCAAATTACAGTATTTGTATAGGAATTTCTGTTTTAATTCTAACTTATAATTATTTTTATTTCTATGTTATATTTTTCTGTGTAAAACTTGAGCAGTAGCCTACTAATAATAAAAGTTACAAGGTATTAATTCATAGACAAAATGTATTTTACCTCAGTTACATTTTGAGAAGAATATGTTTATTTAATTTGCATGTGTCCCGTTGAAAATATAACTTTTTTTGGTTGTAGTTTGAATAATATAATGTTCCTGGATGAGAGTGGGAAGTAACAAATCTAATTTAAATGTTCATACCGATAATTATAAAATGAAATAAATAAAATTGTATGTTCGAGTATCGCGGTGTCTTGATTCATAATTTTAAAATGCTCTAAAATGGTGGTGGTAAAACGAAACACAATAATTACAAAGAATTCACACAAACATTGTTAGTGAGTTTTTCAGGATTATTTCCATTTAACATTCCTTTGAAGCTTCCTTGTATCAACCAGGCGTTTTTGTTATACATTATTAGTTTTGTTTCCGAAGTAATAATTTAAAACTTGACTTATCAAAAAGTTTGTAAATTTGTTAGTATACTGTTATTTTCATTTACTACAATTTACTTTATAAATTACAATCTATTTAACAAATATGAAACATAATTTAATTTAATCAATCACTTAACGAATAACAACAAAAATATAAACATAATGACATGCAATAAAATGTAAACGTGGGACAAATAATACATCCCCGTAAATCACTCTCTCACATCCTCGCAAAGCTTCTCTCTAACAAAATAATCATATCCCCAGAAAAGCTTGTCTCTTACATGCCCACAAGTTTCTGTCTCTCGTAACCGTTACATCCCCACAAAACACATATTTAAAAAAAAATCAAAATCAAAATTTTCGAGAGATAACGTATTAGGAGTAATACTTATTTATTAAGCAATACATTTTTTAAAAATCAGACTTCTACCTTTTATATTTACCGAGATCCCACAAGGTATCTCCAGGACGTATATCCCCAGAAGGGTACATGCGATAGACAGAGAGAGAGAGAGAGAGAGAGACAGTTAACCTCTGATAGATTTTATATTGTGTTTTGTTTCGTGTTATCGTGTGTGTTCAGTGTCGTTATGTATTTTATTTAAGTGTTAATTAAGCCTACACCTGACGAAGTCGGATGTGAACGGCGAAACAGCGCTGTAGTGTTTCTAACAAAAAAAAAAATAATAAAATCATACCTAAGTTCACAAATTAAAGATAAATCTAGTTACACGATATAGTACTAAACTAGTAACTTCAGGAAATTATTTTTGTTGGTGAAACTTCCTAGAGAGTTTCCACGTTAAATAGTTTTCTATCAGAGTGTAAATCAAAAGGAAACCAAAGAATGCCAATTGTATCCTTTGGTAAATCTTGGAACTACATGTAATGCAGCTTCCTTAAAAACACAAATCAAAGTTTGGTGCGGGTTTTTCGAAACTGTACAAAACTGCAACTTAATGAATACAGACCTGTATTGTTCACTGAATCCAAATTTATCTAACATTACACAAAAGAACATCTAAGTAAAAAAAATGAGTACTGTACCTCAAATTACCAAAAGACTAATATTTATATAACTTATGAATTCATCGTTAGTTACAACCAGCACTCAAACTCCTAAAAAACACTACTAAGGTAGGCTAGAACCTTGTAGAGAACAGTAAAAAATTATAAACCTCTCTGTCAAGTAAATAAATTATAAACTTTGAATTTTTTACAAATCAGTCATTCTTTACAAACACCTAACACTAAAAAAATTAATTTCTGAATTTATCAGTAAAAACTTTGTTAAAGTCTATTAATACCTTAACTTAATATTACCAACAATAACTTGTAACAGAATTCTTTATTTTGTGGATATTTTCATCTCTGAAGTTGGTATACATCTAGTCACTTTATATTTATCAGTGACTAATTGTCAGTAAATTACCAAGAATATCAGTGAACTTTATGAACAAGTTATTGTGGCTTACAAACAAGATAACTGTTTCATTAATAATGAATACATTATCCTAACAATTTCACAATAATTTCTCCTGATTGAAACACATATTTAAGATGTAATTAAGTTTGTTTATTTTCTTTTATAGATCAAATAAGTCTTACTTTAACTAAAAAAGAATGTAAGAAGAGCACTGAAAACTTTTTAATGTAAAATAAAGTACTTTTAACAGACTGTTGAGTTTATTGTCACGTCCGTAACAAACCAGTGTCACGTCCGTAACGTTTTTATCAATATTTTAATTGAAATATTGCAGGATTTTTAGATTGAACAGTAATGTTTCTAAGAAGGTATTTATCTCAATAATGTATTACTCGATAATTTTAGTAATTTGAGTCAAGTCACAAAAAACATTGCGACAAATTACTAATAAGCTTTAAATTAAATTACAAACATCAACTTTCGTCATGGGATAACTATATCTAATACGGGCGTGATTATCCCAAGAGATAATTGCAGGAACTACACGTTTTTTCATTTAGTCTAGGCTTAGATCTCCACTTTCATCTTTCTATCCGACCTCACATCAACAACTTGTTTTCTTTCGATACTGCAGCTAATAAAGTATTCGAAGGCTACATTTTTCTATTGCATATACTTTTTTCTTCCTTGTTTTATAAGTGGTTAAATAACAAACAAAAAATTCCGTATCATATTCTCGTTGCACACGAAATAAAAACGTAGGGACATTGATACTACTAATTTACTTCTGGTAGATTTAAATTCTATTGGTGAACCTTTTTAAGTTTAACAAGAATCATACAAAATTTGTTATTTGCTATATATCTATTAATACTAACTCCTTAACAACAACTTGCAGAACTGGATGTCATTCGTATGGTAATCCTGGGGAAACTGTGATGAGATATTCCTCCAAGCCAGAAGAGATTCTCTGTAACCTGTTTGAGAGTAACTTACACAGATAAAAAGAAACTGAGCGACCAATACTGAGACTGATCTACTCAATGTAACGAATTGCAGCGTAGATACAACAGATGAAAGCTCATTGAAGAGGTTCAAATCCTATTTAGACTGAAGCATCAAGTAATAATATCCTGACACAAATAATCATACACGTTTAAATAATATGCTACTCAAATATATTGTGGTACGTTGACTATGTAGTCAAGTAAACAAAAGTGGAGGTAATAAGAAGAAGAAGAAGAAGAAGAAAAAGAAAAAGAAGAAGAAGAAGAAGAAGAAGAAGAAGAAGAAGAAGAAGAAGAAGAAGCAGAAGAAGAAGAAGAAGAAGAAGAAGAAGGGGGGGATATAAAAGATGGTGTGTTTGAAGATATAGAAAGAAAATAGTATTATTGATATAATATTATATAAACTCAATATAATAAAACAATAAGTGTGTATTGATTCTGATCAGAGAAAGGACAAAACATCCACCAAAAAATCATAGAATAGATTTCATCTCAACGAAGGAGATAAAATACAAAAGTGTTTTAATTAAATGTACTAGTTGTGATGCAATAAAAATGAGACATATCCATTCATTTTATTTTTACAATTCAAAAAATATCTGTAAATGAAGTTTAATTTATAAACTGTATCAATTTACTTTATAAATTGTAATTATATTTCTGTAAATAAAAGAAACAAAGAAATTAAGATAATAAAAAAATAAAATTTAAAAAATAATAATAAATAAATGAAGGAGAGTAGGATATAATTATGTTATAGACTCAGAGACGGAATTTGGTAATGACAATATCAGGTGGAATGTAGGCATTGGATAATTTTTTAGGAAAAAAAAACTATATTGTGTATTACATCCTAAAGTTTTAATTCTAACATGACATAAATATATTGTTAACATTTAAATAGACTGCTGACAGTTGGAAATGACATTGTCTCTAAACCTATTTATGACACTTTTAATATTGATTGCTTGTATTCATCTTGGCCTCAAACTTATTACATTTGACAGATGATGCAATAAGAGCAGGAGTTGAATATATTGTGCCACGTTTGGTTGTTGAGACAAATGAAGAGTGAATGTCATATTGTTTGAAGCTTTGACATTTTGACTTATTACACTGAATATAAATAATTAAAATTTATGAGATTTGTTCGTATGTGTAATTTTGTATACAATATATATTAAACCTTTCCATGGAACGGTTTGAAGCACAGAAATTAGAGACTCAAGTTTTGCCGTCTAACGGCAGACTTCTAGAAATTTCAAGGTTACTATGACATTTTGAACTGAATCCACAAAGCTACATGTGCTCGACCCATACAGTGAAGCCTCTAATTAATGTCTATTATAAATAAATCCATTCATGTAACTCAATCATTATTGTGGCGAATATTTTCAACATGTAGTCTGTGAGTAGTTGTTTTTCGTAAGTATGAGATACCGGCAACAAAAATTAAGAAATGAACATGAAATTTGGTAAAGAGGACTGTATTGTTCAATTATTACCCTATTGGAATACAAAAAAAATCGAACAGCAAATGATAAAAATGGCGGCCAACGGATTTTTGTTTCAACATAATAACACACTATTTCGGATGAAATATTGTATATTTCAATTCTACATGTAATGGTGCAAGCTCCATTACATGTTTACCTCTAAGAAGATAAATTACGAAGTTATTGTCAAAATTTTAATTTCTAACTCTGATCTTCCGACAAAATGTGATAGTTACGAGATAGTAACAAGGAATAGTTACGAAGCTTTAAGATTAAATCCCATATGTACAACGTAGTTCTGATACACTGCCACTAGCGAAGAGAGTAAAGAATGTATTAAGACCCTAAACGATAACAAAAAAAGTAGTGATACACTCAAATACGAAATTCAGGAAACCTCTGTAATAACTGTTCAACTAGATTTCGCGGAGATCTGAGAAATTGGATAATTTACAACCAAAGCTGGTAAAAAAGCATTCAATCAAGCTGTAATTATTATTTATAGATCGCACATGGAAGTGCATTTTGTCGCACAATGGTTTAATTAAAAGTAAAAGATACGCTGTAAAGATTATACACAATCAATTAACATTATATTATGATAAGAATGAAATGTTTGAATTTATAATTTATTAAACCAATAATTAACAATAAAAATAATGATCATTTTTTTTCAAATAAATAAATGGGTCTAACAAATATATTGATCTAAGAAACCTAAATACCCATACATAAAACGTGAATGTGATCATTAGCTATTATGTATAACCTAATAGTCCTAATACATCTGACAGTTAGTTGTAAATTGTAAATTTTCCGTAAAAAAAGTGACCTCCGCAATGAAAACATTATTTATTCAGAAATAAGGTATGTGGTAGACGATAAAATAAAACTCTGATATTACAATTTAAAAAATTACCCAACAAACATATGGTTAATTTTGCAACAATGCTTTCTATTTGAAAATGAAACCATAGAAACAATATTTATTAATCAATATATTTGCAAATTAAACACCACACTTTATTTCATCTCTCGGTAAAAGTAACTTTCAAAACATATTATTACATTTTAAATCAGGTAATTTACGTGATAGCAGTAACTAGTTTGCTGAATGTGCGATATCCACTGAAGAAACATGCTTTGGCCCAAAATATTGAAAACTTTTAACCTAACTATTTTGGAAATTTACGACATCAAGGATTTGAAGCAACGAGCTACTTTCCAAAACCAGTCCAACATAGAATGGACGACAGAAAACATTCAATACTGAATTTAAAATACAACCTTGAAACAGCAGTAATGATACAATATTTTAATGAAAGGAACTTTGGAAATACAGTATTACATTGAAAAACAGATTTTGTACGGAATAATAAAGTATAATTGAATGAAACACATGGAAGAAACTTGTCCAGAGAAGCTTGTAGCATTAAAGAACTAACCTAACTTTTGTGGGACTCGAAGTTCATCTGGATTCTAAGGAATTACCTACTTTCAGTATGCATCCTAAATTTGAAGAACAGAATGAACCATGAAGACTTTAGGCGTAATTGATTTTCGACGTAGTGCTCGCTCGCGTGCGTGTGTCTGTGATTAGGGCACCGTTCAAATTATCACATTAAAATAAATTGATGAAGTTATCCAAATATAATATAAAACTAATAATGAAGTTATCAGAGTGATCATGAACCAAAATTTGCTATTTTAATAAAACATCAAAGATGGTTTTAAAAATAAACAAATGCAATATTTCAAGTCGATAAAGTCTTTTATGTCAATTAGTTTAGAAAAAAAAAGAACAAATAATTTTATTGTATTTAAAAGCTTCCAAAATGTAGACCCTACTCCACTTATAAACTGCATCTTTACTTATATATGAAATTTTAAATGACACACATACCTATCATTCCAACAAAAATTACCTTTTCTTTTGTTTTTGTTTGTTTCAGAACACAGTGCACATCGTCATTTCAACGCACATCGTCAACTCAGCGCACATCGTCGATATCGTGGAATCGCATATACAAATTCCATTATTATTATATCTTTTTTATTAGTAGACCCGTAATGTTTTTTTGGACTACAGTATATCTCATTAATTTTTTTCCCAGTTAGTGGGAAGAGTTAGTGGAGGGTCCCAAACGACGGCGGTTGCGTTCAGTGCAAGTTTCCTGCGCTACTGCTTTAGTTACTCCACTGCTATAAGAAGTTACTTCTACTCATCTAAGAAGTATAATTACAGATTTAATCCCTATTATTCTTAATTTACTTACTGTAGTTCAATAATTTAATTAAATCGTTTAATAATTCAAATTACAATAACTATTTCACAATACAAAAATTAATTTAGTTATATTCATTAAAATTATTTTTACATAAAAAAAAAAAAATAGTTATATAAATAATTTAACAAAAATTCAATTACATTTAAATTCATGTTATACATATTCAAATTATTTTTTTAATTCAATTCATTATATACAAATTCCATTATTATTATATCTTCTTTATTAGTAGACCCGTAATGTTTATTTGGATTACAGTATATCTGATTTTTTTTTTTTCAGTAGTGGAGGGTCCCGGACGACGACGGTAGCGTTCAGTTTCCTGCGCTACCGCCGCTAGGAACACGCCCGGTAAAAACACGAGGTAAATATGTAGTTTTAAATTGAAATAACGACATAAGTAAAGATGCAGTTTCGATCACTCTGTAACATTTCAGTATATTATTAATGTAATGTTTTATTCTATTTCTAAACTATTAAAATGTGTTTTGTATTTAAATGTTGTGTGAATAAATGTTTTATGTTATATTGTTGTTATTTTTATTGACTATAGCTAAGTTTTAGTGATAATTAAATAGAATGATGTATGAAGTATTAGGAATTGGTTTTTATGGTTACTATACCTAATTTCTATGGGTTCGTTAGATAGTAAAAAAAAAACATGGTTCAATAACAAATTCGGTGGTTCAGATTGTTAATATTAATTTGTTCTTTATTCCCTTATAGTTGTTACAATTACTTTAGGTCTATCAATAATTCTATATCAGCTTGACATATTCCCTATTAAATTTTGAATCCTATAAAATACAATTAATTAAAAACAATCTGTTATAATCAGATCTTAAAATCCTCAATCCAGAGCCTTGGCAAATTATTGAATTTATCAACAACTCTTGTTTTCTAAACAGGTGAATCTGCTCACCTTTTTGAACATAGGCCGTGAATCTCTCTATAAACTGCCAGTGAGTCCCTTTCGTAAGTTCGTTCCTGAGCCATGTCTCTCTGGTGACCAGCGGGGTGTCCTCGTCCTTACCCACGTCTCAGGAGCCATGTCTCTCTGGTGACCAGCATCGTTTCCTCGTCCTTGCCCACGTCTCAGGAGCCATGTCTCTCTGGTGACCAGCATCGTTTCCTCGTCCTGACCCACGTCTCAGGAGCCATGTCTCTCTGGTGACCAGCAGGGTTTCCTCGTCCTGACCCACGTCTCAGGAGCCATGTCTCTCTGGTGACCAGCAGGGTTTCCTCGTCCTTACCCACGTCTCAGGAGCCATGTCTCTCTGCTGACCAGCAGGGTTTCCTCGTCCTGACCCACGTCTCAGGAGCCATGTCTCTCTGCTGACCAGCATCGTTTCCTCGTCCTTACCCACGTCTCAGGAGCCATGTCTCTCTGGTGACCAGCAGGGTTTCCTCGTCCTGACCCATGTCTCAGGAGCCATGTCTCTCTGGTGACCAGCAGGGTTTCCTCGTCCTGACCCACGTCTCAGGAGCCATGTCTCTCTGCTGACCAGCATCGTTTCCTCGTCCTTGCCCACATATCCGATACCACTGATCCTTTGGGCAACATCTCTCTGCTGACCAGCAGCGTCTTTCCACTTTCTAGGTCACTATCAGTTTATATAGAGTTTCACTATCCATGTCATTTTTTCCCTTATTCATGAGGCCTTTCATCACTGCCTTTCGTCTTATTTGTTAATAGTCTTGATCTGGAAGATAGAGGTTTCTTGGGATTGTGGGTTGAGGTTTTAGGAGTTTCTGTTTTTTCTCCAAATGGTTCATCCAGATCTTCATTGTCATGAAATAAACCTAACTGAAAATAAACTGTTATCAGAAAACTGCTTGATTCTTTACATTTTCAAGCTTCATTAATTACATTTTCTCAGAGTGTTGGACTTAATCCCTTCCCTCATTCATCCACGTATTATTAATAATATTATTTACAATGGTAGTGGAAGAATGGTTCGTGCTTTCTGAGACATTTAACAATAAATGGAATTTCCCGAACTGTATCTGAAGTATTGATGGGAAACACGTAACACTACAGGCTCCAATCGGAATCTCCAGTTAATATTTTAACTACAAAGGTTTACTGGCGGTTGTAATACCTACGTCAATGTTGGTTCCCAAGGACGGCTTTCTGATGGAGGTGTCTTTGGACATTGTATGTTCAAAAAGAAACTGAACCGAAGAGAGCTAAACTCACCTGCTGCTATAAATCTACCAAGAACTCATACTAGGACACCTTTTGTGTTTCTTGCTGATGATGCCTCCCCCCCTCCTATTCCTGGACTCAGGAATCAGAAGAAAGAATTTACAATGGAAGACTTAGTAGAGCTAGCATAGTTGTCAAGAATGTATTCGGAATCTTATCCGTCGTTTTTCAGAATTCTTAGAAAATTTATGTTTATTGAGACAAAAAAGACCATAAAGGTGGTACTATCATGTACATTACTTCACAAATTCATTAGAAAAAAAAAATTCATGTGAAACATAAAAGCCTCCAGGAACTTTTGACAATGAACAGTTTGGTGAAGTTCAACCTGGTACTTGGAGAGATGAAGGATTACCACAGAGTACACTGTTAAATCTTAAAAAAGTAGCCAGGAAACCAAGCACCATTGTCAAAAAAATTCAAAAGTCATTCATGGCATACTTTATAAGTGAAATTGCCAAAGTTTCTTTTCAACACAGATACTAGAACATGTTTATGTGTAACCAATATTGTTCTATTCTTTTTCCAATTAATTGTATTTTTCACTCAGCCTAAAGTAACATACTCTGTAATATTCACATCATTACAATACAATATAGTTGAATATTATGTATGAATTAATTTTTTTTTTTCACTTTTACTGATATTTTTAATAAGGAGAACACTACCCAAAAACTTGACAAAGAAGTTGTTTCTATGTAGTGGTTAAAATGATTAATTAGTGGTTACATTAGTAGTAATTACTAATTACTTACAATTGGTAATAAAAATATTTTGAGAACAACTATTGTTCCAGAAACTGTGACCAGAAAATTTTGCCGTATTTACCTGTGTTTTATCCTGGTCAGCAGTTTCAGCACTTCTTCTGATTCTGTGGTCCGCGCTTTGTTCCAGCATCTTCACTCCCTCGAGTCAATAACAAGAGGTACATGTAATATACACACATTTGCCGTCTATTGCACTCTTACCAGTCTTTGTGACCTTCTTGTCCTCCCTTGAGAATTGGTCAACCAGTTTCCGCATTTTTTTCTCACATTCTCCCACGTCAACGTTTGGGTTTTGTCTAGTTTCACCCAAGCATCATGTTTTATACTCCTGTTCTTGTAATCTTTTACCAACGGATCCCACAATAAACGCTGCTCATCATGAGCCTGGCGCCATTATATCACTGCTAGAAAGGACAACGACAATATTTCACCACTTGACGACAAAGCACATACCTCCACTGTAAACAGCCATCGACTTACTGACTACCCCCACCACCTATCTTAACTATGTTCTGTAACTTGTTACAGGATATAAGCAGAAAAGTATACTTGCATCAAGTTACATGTAACAAGTAAACATTTCTTTTAATCTTTACCGACATTGTGCTGGAAAGAAGAAAACTGGTTATATTACAAAAAAAAACAGTTATATAAAACAAAGTTATATATATTTGTAACAATTTTGGAAAACGTGTTATATAACTCAAGTTATATTAACAAGTTATATAGTGTAAACGCAGCTTAAGACTAAATTGACTAAATACAAACTCGATCAGATGAAACCCTACACTACACAAATACGACAAGAAACTGATTTTAAAGGATGGACCTTTTGTGTTACAACTATTTATTGGGGTAGACAACTTCCCCCCCCCTCTCTTAGTCTTCGATAGCATCATGATTCCCTTTTTAGGCTCCATTATTTCAACCTTTTATGAAGTAGAAGAATTTTGATCTCCGATTTTTAATTTAGTTTTTATTAACGGAGCAATAATGGTCTTATTCCAAATAAGTTTGGATTTTAGAATTTTAATATATATTTTAATATTTTTAAATAAAATTTTAATATAAATTTTAATATAATTTTAATATAATTTTTAAATTTTAGCTTTATATATAAGGTTTCAATTAGTTTTCGTTTATATACGTTTTATCCCCGGTGTATTGTGTTTGCTTCTTCCCAACGAAATCTGTGATTTACGAATCAAATGTGTTTAGCTATTTTCGACTTATCCGTTAACCCTAATCGGGATGTTGACAAATTTCCGATTACACCATATTAATAACATAAACAATCCATCATTATCAAATACTTTTAAAATCAGAATAATGATAAAACTGTTGAACAACATTCATATTTTCTACCATTTTGGGGACCAGAAAGGAAAGAAGATCATGGGTAAAGTTGAGGAACATATAACGTCTTTATTGAAAAAATCTTTAACGTTTTCAAGTATTTTTGTAGTTGCTCCATGTTATCTGCCTGTTTTTACATAAACTATTAAATTTGTTAGTTGTGGTTTTATTTAAATTTTGCTAGTACATCTCCTATAGTTTACGTTGCTAAGTGGGCGTTATTCTCTTGTTGACAAAGTCTGATGCCGTTTCACTTCTATGAATGCAGTGTATGGCAAGAGTAAACAACGGTTCTCGGTAATGCTCGATACAAAATGGGAGTGTGTGAGAGTGGAACTCTTTTACAGTAAAAGATCTCGTCCTGAATTTTTGGTTTTTCTGAGTTTTTTAAAAAATTTGTTTTAATTTCCTTAATATTGTAGTGTCGAAGAACCATCATAAGCTTTGAATGTATTTTTCGTTTATTCCTTCTTGTGATAGTTCTGTATTATTTGGTTGACTTTTTGGTGGGATTATTTTTTGTTTGTGTTTAGTACTTATTTAATTCTCAAATTTAGTATTTTATTTATTTATTTCTCTCAATATAGACACTAATATTTAATTATGGTTTTACGATTTTTCGCTAAACATAATATTGTCTGATAAAGTATTGCTTTGAATCGAAACTAGGGTGTTCAGTAGTTGGGGGCTGATATCTTCGTTATTTAAAGTTTTTAAAATATTGATCTTCGATGTTTGCACTATAGTTCGAACTATTAACTCCTCCATCTCTCCTCTCTCCGTTCTATCATAGAAAAACAGTGTACCAATTTCGTTGACTTACTATTTTAAACTGGACTCCTTGTTGTAAATATTGTAGTTGCGTATTTTCTTTGTTTATATGTTTATCAAGTATTGTTTTATTTTGTTACAATGTTTTTAAATACTGCTTTTCACCGAATACATTTTGAGTGCAGATTTCTAGTCTTATACTCTAAACTATTTCACAATATTATTTGAACCTCAGAGCCCCTACACCTTTCTTCATCTAGTCTTGGGTTAGATCCCTTTCTTTCGTCTTGTCTATTAGATCTTTCTTAAACTGCCCATGTTATCTTCATACCCTGATGATATTAGAGTATTCAAGGGGTGGGGGTTTCAACTTTGTGCTCTTTTTAAACACAGGAACAACGACCAAAGATATATTAAACAAATAATAATGCAGAGGAAAACTAACAAAAATCTATGCAGCTAGAATCAGATCTAACGAACTGCCAAGACAAAATTAAGTTACGGATTGCCAATACAGTTTTTTATGCAAGCAACTTATAAATATATTCCAAACAATGAGTAACTTTGATTTTAACCAAATTAATTTTCTGTACGCTGAATGAGAGTAATGATTTTGTTAATTATTTTAAAAGGTAAATATATTGATTTTGACTTGTTAGATAATATTAGATAAAAAAAAAATAATAATCTAACACAAGATCTCACAAAAATAACGTTTATTTAATTTAACGCGTTTCAACGACAAAATTGCCATCCTCAGTGATAGTTATAGTTTTGTTATTGTAGCTCATGTCTTACTGAGGATGGCGACTTTGCTGTTGAAACGCGTTTGATTAAATAAAAGTAATTTTTGTGAGATCTTGTTTTCGGTTTTTTTTAATATCTCTTTTAAAAGGTGCTTATTTTTCAACAGCATAACCTCAAAGTTCGAAAAAGTAGACTAACTTATCTAATAATTATTAATAAATTATAATTATGTAATTAATTATGTCCTACATTTTTCATCCGTTCTAGTACAGTTATAGTGCATTATCTCAAGGTCAGGTGATCCGATTCATTAAAAATTTTCAGTTTCAATGTGTCTCATAGATGAAGATTTAATTTTTGTGTACAATTATTCTTTACAG
This sequence comes from Aphrophora alni, assembly GCA_963513935.1. Classification (NCBI taxonomy): domain Eukaryota; kingdom Metazoa; phylum Arthropoda; class Insecta; order Hemiptera; family Aphrophoridae; genus Aphrophora; species Aphrophora alni. The sequence goes on along the minus strand of OY740769.1, from coordinate 5,321,208 downwards.
TTAAAGTGAAACACACTATGGGTGAAAAGTAATGGTTATTTATTATCTAAAGAAAACTGAGTGAGTATTAGGTAATTGATTAAGATTTTGGTTAACGGTCTTATTTTAAACACTTAAATGCTATGCATTTTAAAAAATGTTTATGTAACATCTATTTGCAAATACCTGCTCTATGTATAATAATCATGAAAAAAATTTCATTCTGTATATCCAATTTTGTAGGAACGTTTTTCCTTTAAATTTCGAGTTTCAATTTTTAACTATGATTTTTTTTTTCGAGAAGATGGTGAAGGCATTACTGCACCATAAGAGGCCCTAACGTGTCCTTCTGCAACTATATTTTTTACGTAACTATTTAAAATTAATTATATGAATAAAAATGTTTTTTTTAAATCTATTAAATGATTATTTTTTATTAATTTATTGCGTAGGCCTCTAATTTGACACCTAAATGTTGTACAAATATAGATTCAGCACGTTTACAGATACTTGTATAAATTTCACTGGATTTTTTTTAAAAAACAAATAATCTAATATTGACGAAGGATTATTACAATTTCGCTTAATTAACTTTATAAACTTAATTATAAGTATTAGAAACTACTGGGTATATTTGTATAAAATGTAAATATTATAAGTGTAACCTAATAATAACCTCAATTTTTTTTCTTTGAATAGACGACTTAAATTTGATTATAAATGAATTTCAAAAAGGTAAATAAATCGTAAATTTTAAATTTATTTCATTTTAAAATAGGTTTTTTACAACAATACATAATTTGGTAGAATATTACAACTTAATTAATAATTTAGCAGAGAAATGTTAAAATTAATTCATGTCTGATTGAGAGGGACGATCCAACGCTATTGAGGTTCAGTCAATATTGACATCAAGACGTACCGTGTTAATAGTAGCCTACACTATTCTGGTCTACTGCTTTGGTAACCTTAATATAGTCATCACACTCAGAAATAACTAGCACAGCTTCATCAATAAACCATTCTACAGAAACTAATTTGACCTATAATTAAAACAAATTTATAAAACGTTTTGCGCACCATCGTATTTATAAAAGGTTAGCGACGTAATTTTGTAGCCCCTACTGAGATTTTTTCGTAACTTCTGACATAATAAGCGACAACGCTACCCCCGTAAAAAGCAGCCCCAAGCACGCTGCCAAGTGTGACTAATAGATCTCACCTCTAAATACTGTAAAGTCTGTAAGGCACACAATATTCTAATTCCAAAGACACTAGACCAACCTAAGGCTCCTATCATTTCATAAGTAGCTTTCAAACATCATAAGAGTTCAAAATCTAAACGTTAGTGTACTAATAAACACTTAATTCTCAAACCTACGTGCATATTGCATGGCACATAAAACACTATCATATTAATAAAACGCTAAGTCTGTCCGTTTGATTTTTCAACTCGAAAACTGTATAGGCTAGGAACTTGAAATTTGGCACAATCATAGACCTTAGTGAGAAACTGCTAAAACCGAAGTTTCAAGTATATAAGTCAAGTGGTTCCTGAGATATAGGTTCCTGAAGTTTCAGAAATCTCCATATTGAAACTAATACGATATAATATAAACAGTAAAGAAATAATTGTAAATAAAAAAACAAATGTATCAGCTGTTTGAAATTAAATACATTTAAGTGTGTTTAAACTCAGCCATTGTAAAATGATTATTTTATCATTACACTGTAAAATGTTAGCAAGTTTTACTTAATTTTACGTTTTATTTCTTTTTTGTTTTGTGAAAGATCTTGTTTTATGTGCAAGTTCTTATTTTACGGGGTTGTCTTGAGATTGTTTACATATTGTTTGATGCCTTTACATCCCAGTCTTACAGTAATAGGTTATTGTAAATAAAAAACAAACGTTTCAGTTGTTTAAATACATTTAGGTACTCAGTTTCCACTGATTGTGGCTTTTTCCTTGACCATCAACAAATCACAAGGTTAATCTTTGTCACGCATTGCACTATTTTTGCAACGCCCTGTTCTCCTCCCATGGTCAGCTTTATGTAGCTCTCAGTCGATGTCGTTCGTTTTCAGGAGTGAAAAACTTTGTTCATTCAATTGAAGGACATCTGATGGTGAAATAATCACACGGAACGTCGTTTTTAGAGAAGTATTATGAATATTGATAAATACATTTGTAAATATGAACATATATGTATTAATAAACAGTCGAATCTATCACTGTTATATATTTTCATAATTAGTTTGAACTACTGAACAAAGTTAAATGAGTTTTAGACTCATTGTAATCGATCACGTGAAATGAAAGATGATCAAATTTGAACATTTTTATAAATCAATTTCGCCTTAAGTTAAATGAACTTTTTTTTAAATTTTTTACCCGTGGTAACACGGGTACACGGGTCGTTTGTACAATATAAAAAACGAGAATTGGTTTTCACAACGTCTGCAAGACAATTTCTCGCTTTTGCTAAAAGCTCCTTTCACAAGTAACAACTCATTTCGCCTTTTCTTTTTTTGGTAATGTAAGTGTCTTTCTATAAAATCCTTTTCATATACAATGCAATAATACTAAATTACCTAAGGAGGTTTTAAATCTAAAATGCATTCGTTCAATTAATGGCGTACTTTAAATAACAAACAAAACATTAAGAATAGGTTATGAGAGTATTTTATACAATCCCGACTTGATGGAGGCGAAGTATTTTTTAACGAATAACAAACACTACTTAACAAACTGAGGTACTCTGTTTTAATACAATTATACGTATTTGGATTCTAGTTGAAACTGTTATTAGTAGTGCAAGAGGCTCGAAAGAGTTAAGGTATAACTTAAAAATCATTTACACATTTAAGTGTAGTATTGTGTGGTTTGATTTTAATTTTTCTACTTCATACATACACTTGAGAGATTTATTTTTTTTTATTTTCCATCCACTCACCTTTATTTTTACGTTTTGGTGGTTCGGATTGATCCCTCGTTTTATGGTTTCGAGTCAATATGGTCTCGCCAAGTAGATGTAACCAAGTTTGGGTTGGATAAATAAATCAAGTTGTCCAACAAACAGTAATTACCAGAAATAAAATATTTAATGAGATTAATAGTGGTTGCAAGATATGCTTTACAAGATTCTGTCGTAACAAGTCATATGTGTATTATTTGCATGCAATGTATTTTCACGTGAAAAGGCAGGAATAATTAAAGATTGAACATAATAAAATTATGTAAGCCATAATCGATTCTAATTCATTACAATATTTACTTATTTTATTTTAAGAATAATTATAAGTACCTAAAATACAAACATAACTAATGACAATTTTATCATTCAATAATGCATATTAGTAGGCTCTAATTATAAATAATCAATATTAACGTAAGGTATTTTACCCGAAACATTTACTCAGGTAAATAGGTTTATAGCCTCTGCCTTTGCTGTCCGATTTTTAAACTTTTCCCCTTAAGCCATTATTGTTCTTCTGTCAAATGCCATTTTTTTATAATCCTTCTTGTATTATCGCCCAATAATCTCTTCAGTCTTCCTTCATTCCGTTCAGGAGTTACTCTTTCATGGCAACTAAAACAGTCTCTCCTCATTATCCATATAAAAAGCTAATTCGTCCCAACCCTTTCTTTCAATTGTGCAATAAATCTTTTCTTTTCTTCTCATTTGGTACACAACCCGTTCTTTGAAATCGATAAGAATTTCTTAGGCATAAATTTATACTGCGTTTATTATATTGTCCAAGGCAGAGAATATCGAAGCTTAGCGCTACAGCAATACTTTGTTTGACAGTTGCAATCTTGATGCTTTCAGTTAATCTTTATTTATTGTTTGGCCTCTCAACACCCAGGGCGTCTTCCTCGTCCATTTATTTCAACTCCTAAAAAATATGAAACTCCTCGTTTTCCTTAAAGTCAGAAGGTTAATTTATATTGAAGTAACCTGCAAACCTACTTCATTACATTTTTGTAACAGTACAATGCAGAGTAAATCTTCCTTTATTTATTTTTCTGTAGTTTGAATCACAAAGCAAATTATTTGAATTCCTTCCATCTTATTTGTCTGTTAGTAACGTTACATAATTTTATGTCATTTGAAATAAAAGACAAAAGAAAGGATTACGAGCATAGATTACAGAGTCACAGATGTTTTTTATTGTCCTATGAACGCATTAGCACACCCTTGTCAATGCAAACACAAGATAATATATATAAAAACGAAGGGTATTTTTTATGTAATCGTTAAACGTAAGTAATATTTTTCTTTTTTGGCATCAAATGTAAACACTTTTCAAAAATGTTACTTCAAACTTCGACTGTTTTTTTTAATGTAATGCTACTGGGTGCACTCTCGTTGGTATAAATCTACAAATGTTTTCAAAATATAAAGACATGTCTTGTATACTATTTCTCTTTTTAAATTTAAATATTCACACTATCAATTATATATATATATATATATATATATATATATATATAAAATTGGTTTAATAAATGATCAATTTGAACATTTCATACGTATCATTTATTGTTAATTGATTGTGTATAATCTTTACAACATATCTTTTACTTTTAATTAAACTATTGTGTGATAAAATACACTTCCATATACATGCTATAAACAACAATTACAGCTTGTACTAGCATGTGGTTGTAAATTCTCCAATTTCTCAAATCTCGTGAATTTATTGTTCCAGCTTGCACACTTTGTTACATCATCAACCAGTTTAATTTTATACTATCAAGTGAACAAGCATGTACTTGCAGTCCAATTAATGTACTCTAATCATAATTTATTGTAGTCTTCGGTTTTCGACTTGATTATGATTAACTGATATATAAAGTTTAAATATGATTTCACTCAAAAGTGTTTCCAGTGTTATATTTCAAATCAATTTTTTATCTATAACACTTTCTATATTTTGCAATAGATACTTTATAATTTAACCACAAACTTAGGAAAAAACCTAAATAACTAAACACCAAACACAAATAGATAATCATTTGCTTAATTCCTTAATTTCCTGATGTACATGTCAATAACAAAGTTATCATCATCAGAGAATAGATACTGCTAAAACCTAAGTAACTAAGGTTGAAATGAACAAACCTCCCACTCCCCAGATCAGCTAGCTTTAGTACTTAGATTTTATTTAGTTTTAGTTTAGGAGTATCTATCCTCTGATGATGATGATGGTTTAAATGGAATTGTACAACTGGAAATTAAGGGAACAAATAATTATCCATTTGTGTTTGTTGTTTAGTTATTTTCCTTTTTTTAAAGTTTTTGGTTAATGGAATTCTTAACTAAAATATTGTTAAATTCACGACTGTGGTCACAGATTAATCCTAATTGATACTCTGTTTAAAATACAATACAGTGCAGTATTCAAAATTTTGAAATCAATTTTCTTTTTTTACTGGAAAGTGTTGGTCTTGATGTTTAGAATAAAAAGATTTGTAGATTGGTATATTGTCAGCTTTTATTTTTTTTTAATGGGTTCAAACTTCAAAAATCTCTTTGTTTCTTTCGTAATTCCTTAAATATAAAATTTAAACGGGTAAAATTAAAAACCAAGTGAAACGGTAAGAAATATTACGTAAAAAAAATACGCATCCAAACCTTTCGAAAGTTGAATAGTTTGAAGTCTTACGCAGTTAGGAGACAGAGCACGGTAGTAAATCGCGTGAACTAAGGCTTTTCAATCACCTTTTCCTGAAAACTATTAGACTTATATAATTTCTCGGACAGGACATTTTAACTTGTACATTTTTTTTCTTATTTATCTTTAATACTTGTGGAGATATTACAAAAATACCATATTTTTGTTAGTTAACGCCATTAAAAATTTAAAACAGCCAATGTATAGTTTCATACTTTTTTTCTACACTTCAAAACCTACAATTTGCAGTAAACAAATGTTAGGGGCAATTTAATGTCGATACTTTTCATTTAACAACTGTACTAAAAAATAAAAAATAGCAGGTGTTGTTTATAATTTAGTAACATTTATCAACATCAATAAAAATAAAAGTAATTTTCTTAACTTTAAGTCCAATAGACTAATAAGAAGAACAAAACTACAACAACAGGGCGGCCTAGACCTCCATAACTTTTGACTGCTCACTAGTTTGATCTTCAGCAAGATAAGTCGCGTTTCTGCCAACTGAACTTCAATGCTCCCCCCCCCCCAATCTTTAGGTATTATTTATGATAGTTAACACATCTAAAATATAAACACACGTCATCGTTTTGTAACACTGAAAGAACAGAACGATGTTTCTAGAAATGCGTGAATAAAGTCTGAGTTTTTGTCAAAGTTACTTTTAATTATAAGCACATATACAACAATAAATATTAATGAATACTCTAATTTTCAATTCCTAAAAAATAAAAAATCGTTACAACCAACTAACGAATTATTACAACCATTCAAAATACTAGTGGAGCACAGCTGTGAAGACTAATGACAAATGTGATAAGAGATAATAATCATGATCATCGTAGTAAAATGTCATATTTTGTATAAGTTAGGTTAGGTTAACCTAACCTAACCTAACCTAACCTAACCTAACCTAACCTAACCTAACCTAACCTAACCTAACCTAACCTAACCTAACCTAACCTAACCTAACCTAACCAAACCAAACCTAACCTAACCTAACCTAACCTAATTGTTAATAACCAACTTCTCAGAATAAACCTTGTGCCCTGGATAGGACTCGAAGCCACAATTCAAGTGACGCCATTAACCACTGTGCTGTACCAGAAGAGTTATGAAAAGTTAATTTTTCAACAATAGTCGGTACTGTAATAAGATTCCTATTCTAATACAGTTAAATAAATCAGTTAAAAGTATAACATATATCAATGAAAGGTTATGCAATATTGTTGCCTAAAATTAAGGCTGTTTTTTTTAAATTTGAATTCTAATAGAGTATGTTATTATTTGTTATTATTTTTACTGTTACATGTAAACCAAACTGTTACATACATACTTGGATAATCCAAAAGTCTTTACAATCGAAACATTAAGAAGAGAAATATTTTGATACGAAAGTTGGATAAATATATGTAAGACTACAGCATCTGTCCTGATTGCCTTACACAATAATTGAATTTTACAAACTGAAGGATAGCTTCGTGTTTATGTGTATTGATAATGTGTACCATGCGCGTGAGAACTTGTTCAAATAAACAAATTAATATCAAAGCGCGCATAATATTCAGTGAATGTTGGTTCTGTAGAGCAAAAAAAAATCAATTATTTACATAAAAACACTTTTTGAATGATTCATTTTGTGAATTTTAATCAAAGAGAAACATGAAAACAAAATTATTATAAATTAATAAACAATTTTAAAATTAAACTAATTGAAATAATTAGGTTTAATTTTTTTTGAAAGAACTGTTGGAAATTATGTTAAAACAATTGAAAAATGATTGCAAATAGTACGTATTGATTTTTTGGATACTTTGGTATTCTAATTAGTTAGTTGTCGACTCTAAAAGATAATTTTGAACTAAATATATATTTTTCTTAATAATAAAAAAAATACATAAATAATTTAACGCAGTTCCCTATTCTGTTTTAAAATTTTAAATTGACTCTATCTTTTGGATTCTTCAATATGTTTTAGACGAAATACCGACTGATTTTGGGGTTACACTGGTTTAACAGTCTAAACATATAACCCCTACGTCTTATCTATATTTATCTAAAAGTAATTTACTTTACTGACTCGCCAATTTTCAACCGAAACCTGTGAAAGTTTAAACCTTCTAACAAGCAATACTAATTACAAATCTTCCAAAATTCGACTGCTAAACAAATGCCTTAAAACACAATCGTTACCTCTATAAAAATAAAAACAATTGTCTTGTTTGAGCATCAATATCCAACCCAATCCTGAAACATAAAATAGACGCTACAAACCTTATCACCGTAAAACAGTATTTTAATGTTTGCTTATTACAACTATAGTCTTGCTTGTTAAAAGTAACAATTTATGACTTCCCTCGTTTAGTTCTGAATGTTTATAACACAGATGTACATTTTATTAATAACCTATTCTACGCATTCAACTTTAAGTATAAAAAGAAATGAAATGCAACAACTCTACCCTATTACAAATGCAGGAATTACAAATATACGTATTGTCAAGAACATAATGGGATCAAATCCATTGCATTGTGAAGAGACACCTGTGAGTTGAACTGACGTATACGAGCTTCTTGTATTCCTCAAGATGGCAGTGCCTTTATTTATTTACTGTAGATTTAATCTGTTATTTATTTTCAAAGTTCTGAATCACGCTTGAACCTATAAGAATTTTTGACTCCTCATTGAAAGATCTCTACTCTGTAATTTTCTAGAAAATTATTTACGTTTTACAATAAATTGTCTAGAACAAAAATCGAAAAAATCCCACTTGGGGAGAAAATCTACATGGTGTGTTACCATAATGGTGTGTATAAGAAAATCTAACCTCTCGCATTACTACGAAAAAAAAATTAGGATAACATACAAAATCTGATTTATATACTTTTCAAATTTATTCAGATATAATAATTATTCATATTATTAATATAGTTTAATCTGGCATTTGCCATTATTTATGTACATAAAATCTGCGGTGAAATACTTTCATCACATCCCTTTTTTCCGGCGATACTTCTATTCCAACAGCTCTACGAGCGGGTTGCCTGAACGGTAAATTGCAGGAGAATTGTTTTGCATCAGTTTACACCGTCCAACGGTGATGAAAATCCTTATCACGCATAAAGGTTAGGCAAAGAGTTAAGAGAGACCGGATGTGTTCAAGGAAGTTCATGTCTTCTAGTGTACAGGATAACCAATATTTCAGGTACCCCACCAAATAATGGCTAATTAGCCCCTTTTGGGGTTGGTCAGACGGCCAAGGGTTTTCGGCGGTGTGTCTCCAAATTTCGTATAAAATTAAACAAGTGATAAGTAGTTAACAGCCATTTTGGCCTAATACTGTTTTCTAGAGCACTAGTTTTAAATAGAGTCATTCCCTTAATATTATTCATAGTTAATTTAGTTTATTATGTATTATAATTATTAATAACATAGTTTTATTCGCTCATGAAGCTGGCTGGTTGAGCTGTAATATTTAAGTAGTCACCCACCCAAATTTCCTACCCGAACTCAAACTTTCTTTTAAAGATCCCCCACCAATCGGCAATAAACCAATTTTATTAAAACTCAGGATGCTCCAAAACTAATACTTGACATTTTGTGAGCCTGATGAAGACTGCTATATATGGCGAAACAGCGTTGCTGTATTTTATTGTTTAACAAAAAAATTGTGCAGACTCAAAACGAGGTATTTATAAAAGTTTTAAGAGTTGGTTAATAAAGTAAAGTGTTCATATTATTTGGTATAATTTATTCGAAAATGTTCCATAATTTTTTTATATATAAAAATTAACACAACTTTGAAAGATCAATTCTCGTTACTCAGTGATTAGCTTAGAACATAAAAATACTAAAATGAGCAACATAAAAAAAAAAAAAACGTTAAAAAAATAGTATATTTCCTAACTAGTACCGATGGCCTTTTTCCGGTGAATGACGAAAATTCACGTGTGAGGGGATGTTGAACTCGGGAATAATTTAGTCGTGCACCGGAAAGACACTTTTGGGACAAGTTATGAACGATACTTTCCATCTTACTGGAAAATTAATACAACTCCACAAAGAGGGCTGTTTCATTCTTTAGACTTTTCCGATAGATTAACTAACATCACTTCATCACTTAATTGGTTTAACGTGATATTTTGTTTCTTACACCTATCACCAAACTTGTTATATTCATGTTCATATCTACCACGATATTTTCCTGGAAGTAAGTTGTCTGTTATATCTGTAGCTTTTTTTAATAATTCATAGGGCTATTCCATAATATTATTTAAAACAATATTATTCCATAATAAACTTTAACTCAACGGTAAGTATTTGTTTTTACGTTGTTATGGAAACGATGATTAAAACAGATCAGCTGTTTTAATAGCTTAGAACTGAAGAGAAAGAACATTAGTGCAGACAGTGTTAAAACCGTAATTAGGGTCCAGGAAACTTGCTGATTTTCGGTGCAGTTGTAAAACTGATCTGCAATCAGCTGTTTTCAAAAAATAAATAAACGTCAAAACGTTTATCAAATCTACTTTCCGTGCAGTATGATGAAAAAAATATTATAGATATAAATACATTTTTATCTGTTAATTGGGATGTTTTAATTAAAGCTAATTAATCCCTTCATATTTTTTAGTATTGTTTAGATATATCACTTCACATTGGAGTTCTTCACCGAACTGTAGCATTTTAATGAGAGTTTTGATATACTTGTCAACTGACTGGAATATTACACTGTAGGAGAAATGAATAACAAAATATTATTGAACAGAAATACAGGGGTAAAGTGCTGTGTGTTCTTTAGAATTCAGTGGATTCCTTTCATAATGATTGGATCTTGAGTATAAAAAGTTTGGTAGATCAAAGGCAGTTTTGATTTAAAGATAAAATAAAATCAGTTCCATATTATCATCAGGCATGATGTAAATTTGTAACATTTTGTTTATGTAACAGATTGTTTGAAATTATTTCTTTAGTTTTGATATTAAATTTATAACTAAATTTAAGTTCGTGTAACAAAATTTTCCTAGTGTATAAAGAGGCAAACCCAAAAGAAGATGATTTTGTAATCGTGTGTTAATTTTGTATTTTTTAAATTTACAGGAACGCTGGAACATTTTAAACTTCTGGTGTTGTTAGGTTAGGTTAGGTTAGGTTAGGTTAGGTTAGACAAACAACAAATACAGTCCGAGGTTCATTAAATGCAGTTTGTAAACACAGGTTAACAAAACACTGAATAGTTTTTGTTACGCAGAAGTTTTAAAATTGCGTTAAAATTTCATGAATCAATGTCATCCGGGCATATTCTGGAGGAAATAAAAGTAAAGTATGGAAATCATGGAGCGATGATAGACGATATATACATATTTGGAAAGATTTATCTAGTAGCTAGAACTAACGTCCTGTGAGCAAGAGCTTCCGGGTACAATCACCGTGTGAGCTTGAAAAAGTTTATGTATGACCCAACATTGTGAGAAGTGGGAAGACTAGTGACAAATCTTGAATAAAATAATATAATTATGATACTGGGTATACGATTTGCAAGCCACAGATCTCCTGAAATAGCCGTCTAACAGGTCAAGAGTCTAAACTGGTTGTTGTGTTAAGGATTTAAGTTCACCAAAAGATCAACATATAAATAATCAATCAACTTTTTTCCATTGTCCTCTCTCAACAACAAAAGAGATAGATAGATAGATAGAGATAGAGAGAGAGAGAGAGAGAGAGAGAGAGAGAGAGAGAGAGAGAGAGAGAGAGAGAGAGAGAGAGAGAGAGAGAGAGAGAGAGAGAGAGAGAGAGAGAGAGAGAGAGAGAGAGAGAGAGAGAGAGAGAGAGAGAGAGAGAGAGAGAGAGAGAGAGAGAGAGAGAGAGATGTGTAATAATTATTCAAAGGCACATACACAAACATCTTCGTACATAGTCTAATGACCTGTCTGGAACAGTTAACATATTTTGATATCCCATATAAGAAACAAAAACTGGAAGTAAACATTTAGGATCATCATTGAAAAAACATTATTGAAAACACAGTTGAAAAAAGACAAAAATATCAAAACTTATTGAGTTATCATTGTAAAATTAAGTATCATTGTAAAATTAAAAAGTCTTTTACTTTTTATAAAATCTTCCTTTTACTTAAAACATGTATGAATCCAAAGATTTTTCCAAAGTCAGAAAAATAGTTTTTATAATTTTGGTTTTACAAAATATCTTCGACCAATTTGAAAGCTAACACTTCTTTGTTGTATGAAGGTGAGATACCTCTTGGTTATCATCATCTCGTAAAAACAAAGAAGAATAAAACTTAAAATAAACACTCCTAATGGCGTCAATCTCGGAAAAGTTGGTCAAGAGAAGAATCTTACTCTAAACTACAAAAAGTGTATATCCAGCTAAATTCTTTCGGGATTGCCATGTCCGTGCTCACTATAAATCTAAGAGTCTGAAACGTAACAAAAAAAGAACCAATTTCCGAATGTATTGTACACAATATTTTTCAATATTTGAACATTTCAGTTTCCAAACATTGATTTTTATAACACATTAAACATTATACTAGACTCAGTACAACGTTTAATTGGCAGTGTGTATTTAAATACAGCGATGCTGCTCTACTACTCACCTTAAAAACATCGTGTTATTGTCGTTTTATTTTTCTTGTTATTTAAAACGAAAAACCTCTTAGTCATCGCCTTATAAAAAGAGTAAAGAAAATAATGATCCCCAGACTAATAACATCAAGGTTGAAAAAAGAACAGAAGTTGTTCTAAAGAGAACAGAAGTTGCTCAAAAGAAATCTGATAGGAAAGATGAAAGAGAAGGATCTAACCCAAACTACTTGACAAAAGGTAGGTGGACTGGGCGCATCCGAACTGAACAACTTTTTTTATGATCGTAAAGGGTCAAAGAAGGGTACACTAATCCCAACATCTGAACTGAGCAATGCCCCTCAGGTAGACAAGAAACCTAACCTAACCTAACCTAACCTAACCCAAACTACTTGACAAAAGGTAGGTGGACTGGGCGCATCCGAACTGAGCAACTTTTTTTATGATCGTAAAGGGTCAAAGAAGGGTACACTAATCCCAACATCTGAACTGAGCAATGCCCCTCAGGTAGACAAGAAACCTAACCTAACCTAACCAAACCTAACCAATCAAATCTGGCAAAAAGTAAAATAGCTTTTTTACTTTTTACGAGCCTTGCTCTTAACCTGATTTAGTATTTTGTGCTAATAAATTCTACCTCTTTACCAAAATTCCAAAATCTGTCAAGCGTGCGTCAAAGGTCTACCGCTAGTTGCTCAGTTCGGACGTTGGTGGTCAGAACTCTGTTTGGCATGTTGATTTAAACAAATCAGTAACCAAAACCCGTTCGGATTTAACCATAATCAGTTCGGATATTGCTTATTACCTGATCAGGTAAAAGTCGCTCAGGTCAGACGAGCCGGTTGGACTCCTTCGGGGTGAAAAGCCCTTACTCACTAAAGTATCCCCTGAGAGTACATCGTGCTGTAATATCCCTTAAAATAAACACAACATGAATATAAAGCAACTTACAACTATAACAGGTATTCTAGAATGTAAAACTTATATTACAACAGTTATAGTTTAGTTATTGTAGATCATGTATCACTGAGGATGGCCACTTTCTCGTTGAAACGCGTTTGATTAAGTAACCGTAATTTTTGTGAGATCTTGTGGTAAATTTTAAAAGTTAACTTTAAGTTTTAAGACAAAATTATGTTTTAATTATGGCTAGTAGTATGAAACTCACATTTGATTTACAAAGTCAACGCGTTCCATACTTTGCCAGTAAAACGTTAAGTGTAGTAGAGCGTGGTTTCAAATATTACCAAAATGATTTTCAATTGGATTTATTAACACAAAAAGGGAAAATGTTTACAAAACACGTTATCTGGAAATGTGTCAACATCACACACTCTTCGTAAGCCACGCCTACTCTCTGTCAAAACCATGTAAATCAGTAATGAGTAGATAATTGTTTTGTAAGCTCTTGCCTGATAAAACACTTTCATTAGTCCTAATGAAGGAAAATCCAATAGACCAGGTGTGGATTTGTGTGCCGCTTCCATTATGTAAAACAATCTACCTTTTTTAGCGACTACATGAGAACAAACGCTGCTTTTTGAAGTAACACAGTTTATATACATGGGTACTGATATACAGGGTACGAGTTGAAAGTGATCAGAGTTCTTCCAACAATTCAATGTAACTGGTTTTGATTATTCAAGTACTTATCATTGCTCATAATTATTTCTAACCATACATTTAGTGAAGACTTCTTTAATGGCTGGACATCTAAGATTTAAGGAATGAAATTTGATCCTGAACGATACTGGAAGTGTGTTGTGATAAATTATTTCATAAATTAACTATTTACTCATTTATTACTATCAAAGTTCTCGACTATTTATAACCTATATAAATATGTAAAGACCCTACTGGATATATTGTGGTAGGCAACCACAAGCCTGATAAATCATTTAATACAAATTCTACTCCTCCCCATCTAGTTACCGCAGGGACTGAATTATAATGTATGGCTTACCAAAAAGATTCTCCGCGGACTTTTTGTCCATGTAGCCTTGGGTTGGATCCCTTACTATCTATCCATCAGGTATATCTTGTTCTCTTCCTACCCTAATGCTATTAGAGTATTCAAAGACTAATGTTTTTTATTTTATGATTTTTGCGTCTTTTTTGTAAAATCGATAATGACCGAGAAGTTTTTCGACTTAAGCGACAAAGAAAAAAACATCTACTTAACAAGTATGGCCCCGAGCTCAGAAACAGCTTGTGACACTAACGTTGTTCTCTATTATAATGGATGTGTCATATCAACTACCAGAATAGTTACATACATTTTGTAACGTCTCACTATGATAATAATTGTTTCTCTATTTATAGACAGATTTATAAATCAAGTCTATATCCTTCCAGGATATTTCCAATGAATATGGCAAGCTCTTAACAATATTTCAAAAACATTTATAAATTAAATACAAATTAGTCTGTACTGTTTAATTTGCGTATTTTGGTTTGTTGTTTCTCTAAAATGAAAATATTATTTCAACACAATGTATAAATGTAATTAACCCAGTAGCTGATTCTGTTGGAAATTAAAAAACAAATTTCAAAAGTAAGAAATTATGAAACACTTTTGACTATGTAGAGCGTAGTGAGTGAAGATTTGTAAAGGATTATAATCAAAGTCAAACTGTTTTGTTCAAACACGTCGCTTTAAAACCCTGTTGTGGGATGTAAAACCTCATATTCTGTTATTGCAAACAGATATGTATATTTTTGTATTTTAAGTCAATGAAATGTTTACATGTACTGGTGATTGATTTTAAAAACCAATGTTTTTCCATTAAGGAAATGAAGCGAAATTGGAGAAAAAATATTTGAAAAATAATGAACATCGGTAAAGCCAAATAAAGTTAAATTAACCGTAAAGAAAGTTAAAATCATTTAATCGTAAGGTTATTTTGTCTCTCTGTCATTATTGACATTTCAAAAAAATATATATAAATTCGCAATTATTTCTTACAATTATAGCTCTGGAAAAAATAAATGTGTAAATGTAATTATTTATGTATCGTCGATATTTTGCTATCTTTCATATAAACAACTTTATTTTGTGCCTATAAGAGAACCGAACAGTTTGAAATACAGTGGAAAACGGGACACTTTTGAAGGGAAATAATCTGGTAAACTTTTGACGGTTCACTAACCAATGAAGAATTGATCAATAATAGTTATTTTACGGTGGAATATGTTCACATTTTTTAGCCAAATCTGGTAATTAAAAGAATTTGTAAGTAACAATATTGTAAATTTATAGCCCCCTGGTTGGTCTAGTGACTAACGATCCTGCTTGAGAAGTTCCGAGTTTAATACCAGTGGATAATCAAAAGTTGTAGTGTTAACCTTACATCATGGGTCAATTGGAGAATAATGATTAGTAGTAATTCTAGTTGGGAAAACTAAATTGTGACCACTAGAACTGCAGTTTTGACCACGCATTACCCAAGTGTAAAGCAGTCTGTCAAAGTACCGCCCTTAACGAAGTTTTTTGCTGTTTAAAGCCAAAAACATCTCACACATCATCCTGTTGTTAAATCAGACCCCCAGCCTTTTAATGCTCAAATAGCATCAGGATAGGAAGAGAACATAAGTTTGGTCAAGAGAAACCTGATAGGAAAGATGAAAGAGAGGAAATTAGGCTAATTCAAGACTACACGAAAAAAAGTATAGATACAGCTAGGTCTCTTGAAATTTGCCAAGCTCACTAAAGTAAGTCGCCGAGGGTCTTTTTATTATTTAACTTTGTAGTGTGAATTTATAACTAACAATAGCAACGACGTGGTATCGTTGATCCACCATTTGGAAACAACTCTAGATATACACCAATAATGTGATGTCCTATATTTATTTAATTTAAGTTTTTTAAGATATTGTTTGTGTTTTATGTATTAAGACGAAGATATATTATTGATAGTGAGGCTGATTGATTTGGACATGAACAAGCCTTTATTATACTGTGTCTGATGCTGACTGCTGGACCAGAGTGAGGGACGTTGGATTGTGGCGGGTTGATGGGAACTAGGAAGCAACCAGCAACCAATTGTATTTAAGCATTTCATTTGATACTTTTGAAATCACCCAATAAGAGTAAATTTACATCTCAACGGTTGTACAATATTTTCCCATGAGAATCAGTCATTACTTTCTCACACTGACATTTCTCTAACTGACATTCATTTCCTATGTTAAATTACTTTCTATAAAATACAATATACCACCAATACAAGTTAACATTTCCTACAAGGCTCAAGAGTTAACTTTTGAGAATTTAAATATATAGCCCGTATTACGTCGCATGATATGGCTGGATAAAAACCATGATAGCGTCCATCAACTTTCTTTATAAGGCTATAAAATAAAACATCCTACATTGTGAAAAGATATGTAATTTAGTGATTAGATTTATTCAAAATGTGTGAAAAATAGTAATAAACATTTTAAGCTGTTTATAAAAAATTTCGTTCACTTACAGTGAGCAACACCTATCAAAAATGCAATCACCAAATGAAAGAAACAGAAATTTCCACATCAAACAGCAATTTGTTTGTTGTGTAAATCGTTGTGTTTCTTTCATTTGATGGAAAGGTTGCATCTTCAATACAGCGTCTGACAACATTCTTTGAACAGTTTAATTTCAGTAATATTATACTCCATTGTATTTATCCCCTCAGTTACTTAACATACATAAGGTGTAAGGCTGTAATACACATTAAGAATGCCATAATTTATATTAAATCAAATATTACATAAATATTCACTTTACACACAGAAAACAGTATAAATAAATATAAACATAACACGTTGGTAAATACATTTTAAGTAATACTTTTACACTTCCAAGTACTCTTTAACCAAATAAAATACCCGCTTAACCAATTATTTCTTCAAACGTTTTTAAACTCAACATAGATTCACCATTTTTCAAATATTGTGGCAGTTGGGTGTACAACTTCAAATCAAACTAGAGCACACCGAGTACAAAAAGTTTTAGTCTAGGAATTGTGTAACGGAGTATTTCCATCAGGATGACCTACAAAGGCTCACTATAGTGAGTATGTGATTGGCAATCCTCAGAGTACCTAACTAGATCTACATGTTCCCGCGCTAAAATAATGAATTTTCAATCCACTTGCATTCCCAGAGAGTCGTTCACCTTTAAAAACGGAATTGTATCTGTCTTCAGTACCAGAGTGCACTTCTGTCGCCCACGTGATATAATCCTACAATCCCATTGGTTAAATCTCTACCTATTTCTTGGCGAAAATACCAAAAAACCCACGCCAAATCAGTTTGCCGATCAACGTTAAACGCAACAGATGTGTAGACGCCGAGATTCTCTAATTTCTCGTAACTCTTGTTTCTTGAAACTAAGACTCTCTCTCGCTCAATGTTACTAATAATAGTTAAATGTGCAATTTTCAACTCAAACCACTCACATCCAAAGTTCGTTGATTTCTAATCAATCAAATCGAATGTAGTGACGCCGTGGCTTAACGATAAGTCGGTTACAATATGTTTCGTATGAATCAACTATAAAAGGAAGAAAAATAAACAATTTGTAATCTCACGCAGTGCGCATTTTGTGTATGAAAACAATTCTTTGTTTTCATTAATAAAAAATTATAATATGTTAACTCATTATTTCTAAGTTTAATGTGCAACGCTTTCTCTATTGTGTATATATAAACCAATGAATTGTGATTTGTGTATAAAATTCAATCAACTGTTTTAAGCTAGATAGATCGACGAGAGTATATCAACTCCGCCAACGTCTCCCAGTGGATTCAGCATCATTTGGACTTCACAAAGGGACGCCATCTTGATCGCACGTAGGACGAACGTTGAGAGGTATTGTGGGAACATTGTTAACATAAATCACTCAATAATAATTGGTATAGTATATGTACACAATTTGTGTTATTGTTTTTATTAGTTTTTAAAAAGAAAACTAATATTGGTCCTTCAGGTAGTGCTAATTAATCAATTTGATAATTATTCATCAGTTAATATTGGCTATTAACAAGAACTCTATTTCGAACATTTATCAATAACTCAATTTATCCTACAATAAGTTCAATATAATAATTGTCTTTGTGCATATTGAACAATATTATTTTCATCTAATTAACAAAATAGCTAATTACTTTTAAACAGTTATTTTTTTTTTTGTGAAGGGGAATAATTATCACATATTCTCTAACATTCACTCTGGACTCTTCGTTGGAGATTATATCTGGAGTTCAGAGAAGGTTACAAAAAGAGATGTGCCTACCACAAAATAGGATATTTCCCAAAAATCTCTCCCTATTAAAATAAAAGGAAGCTAAATACGTACTGTACAATAAAGATCTCCAAACTATGAGTGCTCTAATAGCGTCAGGGTAGGAAAATAACAAGAGTTGGTCAAGAGAGATTTTATAGGAAAGGTGAAAAAGATGCATCTAGCCCAACAATACAAGAAAATGGTCTTGATCCAGCTAGGGTACGTCAGGATTGCAAAGCCTGTGCTCACTGTAAGTGAACGCCATAAAATAGTTATACTAGTTGTTTATTCTACATTGTAACAACTACTATTTACTTATCCTTACTCTGGAATTTAGAATAATTCTTACTGATGTTACCTCGGTAAACCTTCTGGGAATTTTTATAGTGCATCCATGATGATAAAAATTGCTTTTGTCTCGGCTTATCACTTATATACGAAATGTCATTGATAACCCTTATTCATGAAACATGTTTTAATTAAATAATTAAGCCTTGTTTTCTATATAAATAGTTAACTCTAAATTCATTACGGCTAATTATAGTTCAAATAAACTCATTAAACTGTGAAGGGAAGTTGAACTTACACTTAAACCTGAGAAGTCAACTCATTATACGTAATAGAATATATTACAGTCTGGGGACACATTTCACTGCTTTATTAGTCGTACGCTTGACAAAATGGCAGTTTTAAAGGCACAAGAATTTATAGATTTCCTTGCGACTGAATAGATGTCTTGGGACTATGTAGAAAATAGCAGAGAATATTATTTTTTTTAAGAATGTGCGCTACAAAGGGTTAAAACAGTATGATACAGGACTCCTTGTTACAATGTCTAAAGAATCGTTAACATCACTTGAGATCTTAGTTCTGAAGAACTAACTTTTAATTTTAGTCCTCTATAGTACAAGTCTCTTTGATTTACTGAGGGAGAGTTTCACCCTAAACGTTTGGCAAACTTACGAAATTCTTCTATTTGAGAGACTTCTTTCAACAATTTATTAACTCCCTTACATGTCCAGGTCATAAAAAAATCTCAATTTTTAAAGTGGAAATTCCAGGGGTCACTTTTGTGAGTACAGATTTTTTTGGGGGGATTTTCATCTTTATTAGCAGGTTTCTCTTGACTAACCTTAGTCTCTTGGTTCCACTAGTTCTATTCTGAAACTATTAGAGTAGCTTATCGAGGGCTAGGAATGTGTTATTGTGGTTTCATTCTTATTTTTTGTAAGGCTTTGATGATGGAGAGGTTTTCCCCTTTAAACAAAAAGAAAAACGAATAAAAGTGGAAGTTTGAAATTTAGTTACTATTATCCTCTCAAAGGAAAGGACCTTCCAAGAGTATCTCCTGGATGACCTCCAAATGTTTTGAATCGATAATGTCTCAATAAAAATGACAAGTACAATGCTTTGAACACTATCCTCCATCTTTGTGAGGGTGCTTAGTAACCCCCATGTGTTTCTACTCTTATTTTTCAGTATAGGATGTTAATCGCTCTGCAGTTGGTGTGCCTCTATCCGATCTACTTCTTTTTTTTACCTCAAATTGTCAGCTTAACCTTTGTAAGAAACTTTTTCTAAATTTCTACCCTTGGAAAGTTGTCTTCTGTTTTTAATTGTTAACCTATTTAGAATCGCTTTCCGTTTGTGTGTTCCTTCAAGTAACTTCTATTTACTTTAAATCATTCTGAAACTCAACCACATCTCTGACGTTGTGAATCACAAGTACATCAGTTTAATTTAAAGACACTATACTTTTGTTAACTATACTAGTGCTGTGGAAGTAAAATGGCTTAGGACAACCACCAAGAATGTAACTTGGTGTTCAGAATCAACATTACAAGAGGGGCAAACTCCCTTTAGCCACTCAGCCATCGATGTATGTTGTTCCACTACTAACTTGAGATCCCACACTACATCTAAGTTGTGCCATTACATGTTTACACAACACTAAAACAATACGTTACCCTGTAGAGAGGGGTGGTATATACATCTAAACGTGCCCCCTTCACCCGCCCTATTTTCAGAGTACCGACTCTTTATAGGGTGAATATCGGATTATCAATCTAGCATGAAAAATATTATTTGATTATAACGATTAAAAAAATATCCTTCTAACTGATATATTACCTTGTTTCCATGGTGAAGGGTGTGCTAATGTGTTCACAGAGTAATAAAAGACATCTGTGACTCAGTAATCTGTGCTTGTAATCCTTCATTTTGTCTTTTATTTCAACTGGGATATAAATTATCCGACGTTACGGCAAATTCACAAGATTTAAAAAAAAGAATAACTTTTAAATACAGCAACTAATATATAAATTATCGACGTAATTAATATACTAATATTATAGAAAAGGATTGTATTTTTAATGTATCGTTTATACGATATTATAGGATTAATAATTATAGTAGTAAAATAATACTACTGGAAAACTGTTTCAAACTATCACCAATTTTCAAACCACTATTTTTAGTAGGAATCATATTTAACAAGTACTGAAACCAAATTTGCATGACAACTTTAACAAGTTCTGAATATAAT
Organism: Aphrophora alni; assembly: GCA_963513935.1. Lineage (NCBI taxonomy): Eukaryota > Metazoa > Arthropoda > Insecta > Hemiptera > Aphrophoridae > Aphrophora > Aphrophora alni. The sequence continues at coordinate 5,300,135 of OY740769.1, read as the reverse complement.
GCTGATAATTGAAGAACTTATTTTAATTTTAGAGCAGAACGCCCTTGGAAATTAAAGAGACCCTAGTAATGCAGTTCAAAAAAAACAATTGACCGATCACCCCGTTTCTTTTCACATAATTAGAACTCAACAAACATGTCGGTCCAACATTTTAAATTTTGTATTCGAATATAATGTTCTGATTTACCAGAATACTCTAAATCTAACAAATCAGCTGTCTGTTTCTAACAACCAATTCTGAAGATGTAATAACAGTGATTCATTTGAATAAATATAAATAAATTTGACGTCAGGTTAACCAATTACAACCACGAAAGATTATCGTCACATTCATTGCTGTTGTGTAATATATTTTTTTGGCATCATATTTTAAAAAAATAATCGCCTTATAAAAAAAAGGACAAAAAGAACATAGTCAAAAACCTATTAATTTATCATTGTAAAATTGACAAAAACCTTTCGCTTGTCATAACAATGTATATTTCACTTTAATGTGAAGCACGAAAACCATATTCCTTACTTTGCTCGTCATGAATCAAATATTTATCCAAAGTCAAATCCATTGTTATTTATGGTTATTGAAATATAAATTACAGTTAATCAAAGACCTAATACAGAACTATAGATTTGAAAGCGTTTAAAATAAAACCAGTGTAAAAACATTTTCGCTCGCCCAAACCCAATAACCGAATAAAAACAAACCAAAACTAACCGTAATCAAAATTGTCAATTCTATATTTTTCAATCAAAAACTTAAAATAAACCAAGGTTGCCAATTTTGAAAACAATATTTAAATTAAGGCCTAACTTGCTTCGCGTACAATAAACACGTCGTGAGAGTAAATTAAATGTGTAATTAAAATTAAAGTTTTAATGACTGTGCTCATTCATTTTTGTTTTTTTGTGGATTATTCCTAAAGCGTAATATTTTTTTACACCCGGTTTTGAGTCACTAATTTCATATTTCACTAAAATTTTTTATAAATCTGTAGAATCGATTTTGATAAATTAACAACCGTAAACTTACAAGTCAGCTTTTTTTAAATACGTTTTATTTCAGTCATTAAATTTTACACTTGAAAAAAAATTAACGGATATAATTTTTTTTCTTATAGGAGCTAAGTCCAAATTTTGACCAATCAAACAATTGAAAAAAGTCGTGAAAAAATCAAAATATCCAAACATACAAAATTTGATTCAAATAGTCCACGCGTTTGATTTGTACAGTTATACACCAGGCAAGCGTAATTAAAAACACTTTTTTACCCATCATATAATGCAAGAAATTAAAAATACACGAAGACACATCTGATTTCATTTGTTTCTTATCTTACATTTCCTTTTTTTTTATTTGTTTAATGACAAATTTCAAAAAAAAAATTCAATAAAATTTTTACAAAACTGAAACTTTTGACAATGATAAAAGCCTCGCCGCCAATAAACAGAGCTGCGGGAACACATTATATCGACGCATTCTGTAATTAACTGGCATCGTTTACGATTTACATTTCTATATTTATGCCCTTTATAAAATGAAAGTCCCTCTCGTGATTTCACGTCTATGTAATTATTCACTCGTCGCCGTACTTTGGCTATTGTTACAGATGTGCTTCACTTTCCCAAGGGCTTTCTTTCATTTACTCTTTGATAATTTATTACTATGAACAATGTTGAAATATAGATATGTATACCAACAGAATTATTAATGACATATTTTTGTTTCAAAAAAGCGGTATTCATTATTAATAATTAACATAAAGAAGCTAAAAAACACTAATTTTTGAACTAAATCAGTTTTTTTTTTAATCCACATCACTTCAAACAGCTGTTAGATACGTTTAACCAGTTCAATTCCAATTCCAAAGCATCATTATGATTAGATCTTGTCTATCCAATACTATAATTAATATCAACCACGACCTTCTTCTTCTTCAACTTAGTGGCCTATCCATGTCTACGTCATTCACAAAAGTTCATTGCACGTCATCCCAAATAGATGATTGATGATTGGATTCCCCTAGACATCCCCAGAAAGGTGTTCCTTCTGTCAAGGTTGTCTTGAGGAACTGTTCCTTTATCAAAGATCTAAAGTTATCAATCCTTTCCTTCTGTTTAAAGACGAAAAGAACTTTAAAAACCATAACTAGTCCTTAAATGAATACACTATTAGTTTAAGAGTTGAAAGATAACAAGAGTTGGTCAAATAGGTAAGAATGGATAGATTAAAGAGAAAGATCTAACCCAAGACTACATGAAAAAAAGGTATATTCAGATAGAGTCCCTCAGGATTGAAAAGCTGAGCCCATGAGAGTCTTTTCCAATAAAAGCGATCACATTAGAAGATGAGATGTTTTGCTTTTCCTGCAGGCTACAATTCCCGCACAGGACACTCCAGTGAATACACCCATCCACTGCATATGTCTTCTCAGTTCGAAATACCCTATGTCTGTATATATAAAATACAATACTTCGAAATCCACCTGACTGTCTGTATAGATAGAATCCAGTCCTTATCTTAGTATCCAAGTATTACAATTCTTCATTTACATTCCACTAAGCCTGTAATATTTGATTGAAACACAGTTGGGTACATTCCTATCAGCAGGTCTGTCTCCTCGGATTGTAGCTCATAGTCCACTATTTGTTTTAGAGTTTTTGTAAACCAATCCAACCGAAGTAAAGAAAAAGGCTTCCTTTTCTCTAACACCTTGGATCTCACATGGTGCGTAAATACATGGCGATCCATAGCTGGATTCTCACCTTTTAACATTTAGTCTTATTTAGATGCCTCTCTTTCTTCTCTCGTATCAGATCTCTCTTATTTTGTTTTTCAAAAACTCTTGTTGTTTTCCTACCCTGATGCTATTAGTGCATTCGAGAGCTAGAAGTTTTTATTTTATGTTCATTTCTAATTATTGTTGTGATTGATTGTATTTGAGTTTTTACAGTGGATAAAATCATTTTCAGTTTATTCAATAATTCCTGAATGGTAATTTTTTATTACTTGTTGCGATTGTGCAAACTATTTTAGGTATTTTCTTAACTTTACCAAAATTTGAATGAAACCGTGGGACAGATTATGTGAAAAAAACATATTTTAGAATAACTCCTTGGTTGATATCGTTTCCTTTTTTTTTACCGACAACTCAAGAAATATTTTAGGAGATGTTGACCACGATTCATTTTGGTTTCTATCGGCTGCATTTTGGTAAAATTAAATAAAAATCATTAAAGCTCATTTTCATGAAACAATAATTTTGTATTTTTGTTTAAAAGCAAGTATTCAAAATTTACAAAATGAGCAAAAAATGAATACAAACTTCAAGATATTGCAAAAATATTCTCACATGCCAAATTTGAACCACACTTTTGAACTATACCAGACTTTTTTATAAGTCCAAAAACCACTTTTTTAATTCAAAAAAACCTCAAATCCGATAAAAACCACGAACGAAAATCTAGACATCACACGTAAACGTGAGAAAATCAAAAATTTGAAACTAAACCACACAATACTTACATTATATCATTCAAAAGAAATTTCTTCCATTCTAAAGATATCCCCTAAAGCCCTTTACACTGCTTCAATTTAAATATAAATTCAGTTTAATTACCGTAAAACGTTGGTTTGTTAAGTACTCTATTGTTATTACTTGCAACATCTTAGGTTGCATCAATTTGAGATTGTTCAAAACTACTCTCATAAACCTCTCGTAAGTTTATTGTTTCAAGTAGACTACATTACTAAATAGGAAAACCTATTCTGTATATAAAATCACTTCATAAAGTCTGGAACAATGAGTATATAAGGTACGTCAAGATTTTACAGAGGTTTGCAGTATAACGAAGGAAATAAACCTCACTGAAACTGAAAAGAGCTTTTAGTAAAACCGAGTAATTGTCTACGAAGTCATTTGTGTATTATGAAACGTTTAAAAGTAAGTAATTCCAATAAAGTTAAGTAATACATTGTTACGTTCCTTCTAGTGACAGTGTGGAAACACATTTATAATTATTAAAGCCAATGGACAAGTTAAAACAGTTTGAAATAATAAAAAATTTAAATATGTAAGTAAGATTATTTGATATTATTGGATTTGTCATACTATTAATATGATTTAATCGACATTTGGCATCATATGTAGAAAAGAAATCTAATATGCATTTCCAAGGTTAATTTACTTTCTCTTGTCATTATTCCTTTAACACTCAGTTGCTTTCCATTCTGTGTTTGGTGGTTTTTTGTTCTGAAAACATTTGAATTACTCTTAGTTTTAACTGCTTAGAGTTAGCTTCAAGTTCCTTTCTTAAGTTGTAGACTTACAATTAGTTTTAACATGGCCCTACGTTACTAAGCTATGTTGGTGTTTTTTTTTACTTTTTTTAAATAGCTTTGTCACTTGATAACGGCAAGTTGATTAGTTTTCTCGAAACGTCGTGTATTAGTATTATACACAAATGATGCAAATGTCCTTTTAAACTACATTAATAACGTGAAATGAGGATTAAATATTGTGCAGCACATAATATATAGCCTGAACTATAACCTATAAATACAAATAATAGGATGGATTATTGTTTGGGATTGAGTCTTGGTTCATTTTATTTGGCTGTGTTTTAATTAACCACGTGTATCGCTCTATTTTAGTGTAGCCTACGTTAAATTTTATAGCATTTACTACCATTTATTTCTATATATAATCAATGGAATTTGAGAGTATGAAGTAAAATGTTGATAAGGTGTACAATACACAACAATGGCTCGTAAACGACTATTAGGCTACAATTCCTAGGATTAAGATATTAACTTTTTATAAAGTTTGCGTTTATCTCTTCAACTCGCAAAGATGTAACTTGCGAGTTTTAAATCCTGTTTTTTTATGTATATTACTAAACTTCTGTTTTATGACACATAAAAATTGTATTACTTTCAACTTTTTATAACTACATCAAACTAACTGAAATAGTTTTGAATTGTATACAATGATGATTATTTATCAAGACCCGTTATTGTGCTTTTTGTGAAAAGCAATTTAGTGGGTTCATCAAGGTACTTACATACAAAGTGAATACTTGCAGATCATCTAAATGTGATACCAAAGGGTTATTTACTAAAGCCTTCAAGGGAATATTAAATTCTATACATGAATCAAGTAACAAGTTAAGTTTGTTTAATTAATGTTTGACTTGGCTAGACCTCGTAGATAAGTATGTATACAAAAATCTACACTCGTTTTAGTATCTCGTCCACCGTGGTTGGCCCTTGATGTGCAATGTGAGGAGCTTTCCTTCGCTTCGCTCCAGTCAATGAATCGACCGCTGGATGTTGTATCTATAAAAGTATTATCTTGGGATTCGGAATTCCATTTTATAACCTCTTCAATTTGTCGTCAAATAAAGGTGGCTATAGCATGTTGGCTTTACCTCCTTACCTATCTTGTAGAGGTAAGCACTAAAATACTCGTCTCCGCTAAATATTTGCGTATGATAATCATTTATCTCATCGGACTTACGATTGAACCAGTGTGCTAAATTTCCGCGTATTTGTCATTTATAAATTAATGTAATTAGATTATATTGACGATTTACTTTTTGAGTTTTCTACAGGAATTTTTTTTAAAAAACAACCACGTATTAGATCAGTTTATCTTTATGAGGTATTTCAAACTGCTGCAAAGATCACTTGTTACTCGGTACTGCATCGTTAATATCTAATTTGTGTAACGTTTAGATAAACCTGAACCACACTAAGGTACTTTGATTTATGTTCCTTAAGGAACCAGCATTACTTGTAATTGCAAGATTTATAACGGGTTGAAACGTGTCTCCATTGGTTTCTCTCGATTTATGCCGTAAGACAAAACTATGTTACGTGAAAAATCTGTTAAATTTTTATTACTATTTTGTAAGAGCACTACATCTTATATATTTTTTAAAATTTTATTGTGTAAGTTTACATGTATACAATATTTCACGTCCATCAAATCTTGTAAACTCATGCAATACATAGACACGTAACAGGAATGGGATGTTAATCTATACATTAAGATTAATGAGATCACAAACCATATCAAGTGTTTACACAGGACGATGTATCAGTTCCATCTAATGTATCGTGGAACTTGGAGATGTTATGAGGTATTGATTGAATCTAACCAATCACAGTATCTATTTACTCTGTCTGTTCGTTGATTATGTTTAAGTCAACAAATAATTGCCAATTTAATTGTTATACAACAGTTATTGGACTTTGAAACACCAATGCATCATTTATTTTAAAACCGAGTTTAACTCGTGTAGAATATACACAAAAAGGTTTATATATAACCTGGAAAGTAAAAATTTAATTTAAAAACACCTCTTAAATACTAGTTTAGTTGTTAGAGTCATGATACAAAACTTGAGATTATCAAATATTATTACATAATTTAAAAAGTTCGATAATTTGAAATAAAAATTTCATTCGTCAACACAAAAATCAAATAAAAATCCACCAAAACTATTCGTCTCCTTACAATCAACAATGGGCGTTAATATTTACATTAATAGAGCCTAAACTTTCTTCCCTTCTTCAAAATTACACTACAATTTGAACAAAACCGAAAACAGCACCTAACAATCTCTCTAACATAGATCAGCTGCCAGACTGACTGTTCAATAAGTAGACATATCGAAGGAAAACTGAGGCAACTAAGCTAAGTTGGAAAAGAGATAAGAACTGGAAGGAGCTGGCAAAATTACATAAAGAACTCATGAGACAAAGAGAACTTGGAGGAGATATTTGGGATTACAGATAAAGATAGCCATTGTATATCCGTGGAACGTTGTATATCTATATAAAATAAAACTATTTTAATTTTAAACAATATTCTTTTGATCTTTTAATGAGTAATGCACCAATTGCATAATGTATTACCATTTATCCATTTCCGAATACTACGGCAAGCTTTACATAACATGACATAATTAAGGACTGTACAATACCTAATCCCCTTTACTATTTAATGTGTCCTGTGCACTGACAATAAGCAGTGACGGTAATACATTAAACTGTATTACTTTAAACATAAACTATAGATTGGCCTACATACATTGGTATATTTTCAGTAGGATTTCTGTTTACAAAAACAATAAAAATTGCTATCAGTAAAAGACTAGATTTTTAATAAACCTTTAAATAAGATTATCTTAACTATTTAACAAGAGATGAAGAAAGGGAGGTTTATTAATTATGAACCAATAGTAATAGAAAAGATCTTTATAGTTAATACGCCATCATGGTACTTACCCAGCCCCGGCTCACAATACAAAAAGATCCTCTAAATGTAATAGCGAAAATTAGTCTCTTGGGAATTGTATGTTATGTTAAAATCTATTGGTAGAAAAAAGAGTTTTCCAGTATACAAAGTGCATGGTTAGTTTGTTTAAAAGAGTTTTTTTGAATCTTGAAATTGTATACATCAACTTTCTTGACGTCGGTCAGACCTTAACGAACCTTGTATGTTAAGCTGTCTCAACTCGCTTCGCTCAAGTCACTACCTCAAAGCTATACCTATGTGGAGAAGTCTCCACTGGTTACGATGGTGTTGTTAATTCGATCCTGCAGGATATCGTAATTACACGAATATCAGATTTTATTCGGAAGTCAGGATTTAAAATTTCATTTTTAAATATAACTTTGCTATTTTTCATCGTAGAGGTTGGTAATATTGCATGCAGAATTTAAATTCCATTTAGTGTGTTGAACAAATAACTGTTTTAAATTATGACTATTTTCATATATTAATTCGATATTTCATAACTTGAAAATGGTTCTATGTAAGCACACTATATTCCAATACACTAATTTTTCATATTCAATTTTTGCAGTAACTATGGTGACCAACTGACAGTATTGTAAACAACTTTTTCGGTTTCTTGAGGTAAAATTAAAACTTCAGGAAAGGTAGCTTTGATAAACCGGTCAATAACGGAAGACGAACCAAACTTACCTACATTCACAGACAAAGTTATAAAACATTGAACTGTTATCAAATCAATTCTCTGACTGCCTAAAAACATTGATAATTTATATTACAATGATTTAGTACGATTTATAATCTTTGACAGAGTGCCAAATGAGAGGGAAATGTGTGATGTGAAATGTAGCGTGAAATCACGCATATATCAAATAAATTCACGCTGTGTGATTACACGTTTATTAACCGAGTATATACACTGAATGTTTACACAACTACGTTTGTTTTAATGATCAACAATTACCCATTTTAATTAATAGACACGAAGTTCACATCTACATAGATAGAACAGGTACAGTCTGTGCTAGGAGTTATATCATAAATACCTTTAGGATGAAAAATCGAAGAGGATTTGCGAAGAAAATACCGACATTTATTTGTTGATTTGATTCAGAATGACAAAATAATGTTTTTTAGGGGGAAATGGTTACGTTAGGTTAGGTTAAAAAATAAACCTTTGCCTTGATAACTGTTAGGTACAACTTTGTCTTGATAAACAAATTCTTGCATATGTTCACTAGAAAGTACGTAAAAAACTGACAATTTAAAAACATTTTGCTTTCAATTTTTTTCAAAAATAGCTAAATGTGGCCGTAAAATGATTTTGTTATTGCAAATTTGATCACTGATTTCTAGTATAAAGACACATAATTATTTCAATTTTCATAAAGATCTGAATATTTTTATCTCATTTGTTGCATGATTGGTGGAAAAAAATCTTAAATCCTGAAATTCGTATTATTTGAGGTTAGGTTAGGTTAGTTATTGTTACTATACCCTACCCTTTCGATAAACCCTTCATTTCCGAGTTTTTTTCTACGACCCATAGAGCCGAGGATGTTTAAAAAAAACAGTGTAGCACTTTTCAAACAACTCTTATGCACTTTTCTAGCAAAGCTCCACTCCAATTTTGCTACGTTTTCGGTTTCCCACTTAGTTGCATGTATAAAAATTACAAAACAAAAAATCAACATCCCAATTACATCACTTTTATATTCTAATTTCCCTCTACTATAAGGTGATGACGACCATGAGGTTTTCTCCTGTAAGGGTTTTATTACATCTCAGTATTTATTAAAACCCTATCTTGATTATTACGGTGTAACAAGCGAAGATAACTTTTCCACAAACACTTTCAGAAAGCAGGTGTTTTTAGAAATGTAATTTTAAACTTATTGTGATGTATAGCCCAATAAATTCATCAAACCTAAATGGAAAATTCATTGCGTCTACGAAACTTTGCGAAAATTACAACTTCTTTGTTTTAATACAAAAAGTTAACAACAATATTTTCGTAATTTCGTATACTCGGCCCATCATTCAGGAAGATCTTCTAGTTGCAATATCTAAAAGTTGGTGTCTTAAGCTTTGTAGATATGTTTAATTGTGTTTCTAGAAGTCTTTTTACTAGTAGGATTCGTTTGTTTAAAATCTTTTCTGAACATCGTAATTGCGTAATCACTATTGTTTTTATTTCGGTTAGACCCATTTAAAGACCCTTGTAGATATGTAGGTCTATATATTAAAACGCTTCGCTCGTATCAGTGTCTCTACCCTCGCGGACTTTCAAGCTGTGAAGTGGTTACTAATGTAACCACTTCACATTACATAGTGGTTACTATGTAATGTAAGAAGGTTTTCTTACATTACATTTGTGTTAGTTACTCGACCATGGGTCACTTAATATTACGAATATCATATTTTTGTAATGTTCGAAACTACATTTATTTTCAATGAATTCCCTATTTGTCATTGTAAAGAGTTCGGGCTGGTACCATTACATCCAGAACTGAAATCAGCAAATCTAATTCAGTATGTGATAATTTGAATAACACAAGAGATATGAACAAATAACTTTTGTCTACAGTTGTTAACAAAGTGGCATTTTGTTCATTTAAATTAGTTTGCAAAACAGCTGATTTCTCAACAGTTTCACTTTGCCAACTACTTTGCTCACTCCGAATGGCAACCGAACAAAACGAAAATTAGGTTAAGTTTATTTGAATTGGTTTATAATATACAGGAAATGTCCCGTGTGTATGTTAGATTAATTCTTACATGTAAAATAACATAAATAAACAACAAAACAACGTTTTAAAGTTGAAAAAGTAAGTAATTATTCATAAAGATGATTGACGGTGTATGTACACGGTGGGTATTTTTCGTTTGCCGAGTTTTGAAGTTGGCAATCCCGTTTCCTCAACAATACACCTAATTTGTAATATTCATAAATAACCTCATTTTTGACGTGAGATTGAACACTATTGTATTAAATTAATGTTTTATTAAATTGTGTTACTGCGGAAGTATGTTTTTTATTTGTCACAAAATAACAACTGTAGACAAAGTATAATGTGCAATTCGTGAGCAAAGTGTCTTTTTTAAACTCGATAAAATTGAGTCAACATTTTTCTCTCGTTTAAAAAAGTGCCACTTTGCTCACTAGTTGCACGAATAACTATTTTACTATGAACTCTATTTTGAAATTTTTAACTCGATTTTTAATTACTCCAGTACAGAGAACAAAGAAGGGAGACGAAGAGCATATAGAAAATCACCTTTTCTGATTCATGAGACTAAGAAAGATAAAGGCCAGTCAAAAAAACAAAAGTGAACAGTTCTTCAATTACCAAACTTACTATACATAGTTATTGGTTGCGTAATAAAACCTAGAAGTGTTATCAATTCGCTAATAGCTCTGGAATACTCTAACAACTTCAGTATTGAAAGAGAACAAAAATTGGTCAAGAAAGTCGTGAGAGGAAAGATGAAAGAGAGAGATCTAACGCAAAAAATGTAGACCTATCTAAGGTCTCATCTGCCACCTCCGTTTTTACTTTAGTTGAACCCTTAAACCTTTTGGTGAGCCTAAACTTCGAAGAAGAAAAATAAAACTAGAACTGTTTCAATTTACGTTTAAAACACATCTTTTGTATTTTTTAAAAAAATTTTCCTCCTAGTCATATTTTTATTACAAATTAAGTAAAAATTACAATTAGAAATGTATCTAAGAAACCTCCCTCCTTTTAAAATTGAAAAATAAATTATACGTTGTTGCTCTTTCTTTACTTTTCAACTCTCTGTAGAGCAAAGCGAGGGAATGTTAAGCAAAGGATTATAATAAAAGTCAGACTGTTTTGTTAGTCAGACTCCCTCTGGTGGGATTTCAAATAACAAACAGAAGTTGGAAATTGTTGGTTTACATTATGAATAATATTCTTGGGTAATATTTTGTCTCTAGATTTGATTATGAAATCAACCTGTTCCATTAGTTAAATTAAGTATTTGGTAAATTTCGGAAACTTATAATTTAAAAGCACACAAGTATAAGAGGATTAGACAGTTAATTTGTGAAATTAAAGATAGATGTATCTTTTTATGTTGGCCTTCTACAAATTATTTTTATTGCAATAGGTTAAAAAGTGACATTGCCTGATTAATCAAAAAGTGAACATGAAACTTGTGGTAGATTAAGGAATTTAATAATAAGTCTAGTTTTAAGTTATCGTATTACAATGGATTGATACAGTTTACTCGAACAATTACCATTTGTGATTATAGAAAACTTAATAAACGATGTTTCGAGATTATCAAATCCCGTTATCAAGTTATAAATCTAGAACAAGAAAAATGTTATCAACCTTTATAGTTCAATCATTGTTGCTCATGCGTCATTGAAGATGGCGACATTTTATTTGAAAAGAGTTATATTAATTAACGTATTTTTGAGAAATTTGAAGTAAAATAATAATTCTTAGTTTTAGCCTTACGACTTACTTTCTAATTTTTTTTTAATTATTGTTATCAGATTTTGCGTAGATATAATAAAACTAAAAAATCATTGGTAAATTAAAAACTTCTCAGGGTATAGCCTACTTTGGCCGTTTTATAAATATTATTTTTTATCTTCTCTTATTCTATACATTCTATACATTTTGGGGTTTGGAATATATAGAATAAGAGAAATAAAAAGTTTTATCCTCTTCCCACATACCAAATTTTATTAACGGCGAACCACTCTTGATCAATGTACAGACCTACAGAGAGACATCATTCTAAAAACTTATTATTTGGATACGGGATACCACAAATCATGAAAACTCAACATGTATTATTGTTTACAATTTAATCCAATTTTAAATTACGAATATGTGAGAAGGTAAAAAAAAAATCTCATCAATTGAAAGGGGAAAATTATAACAATAAAATGAAACATTTAATGAGTAGAGCGTTAACGATGTTCTCGTAAATCAATGTCCAAACGACACGCCTCAACGACGTCAACCAAACAACCCAAGTACGTAAATGTCGTGATTTATTAGTTCAATAATGGATGCCAAAACTTGAAAACAATGAAATAAGGCCAGGAAATTTTAATGCCGAATACCAGAGATAATCTGTATTACATCCTTGACCAACTCTCGTTCTTTTACAAACCTAACACTATTAGAGTGTGATGTTTATGTTTTTCTTTATATATGTTTAAAAAAGACACTTTGCTCACGAATTGCACATTATACTTTGTCTACAGTTGTTATTTTGTGACAAATAAAAAACATACTTCAGCAGTAACACAATTTAATAAACCATTAATTTAATACAATAGTGTTCAACCTCACGTCAAAACTGAGGTTATTTATAAATATTACAAATAACTTAGGTGTATTGTTGAGGAACCGGGATTGCCAACTTCAAAACTCGGCAAACAAAAAAATACCCTCCGTGTACAATCACTGTCAATCATCTTCATGAATAATTACTTCCTTTTTCAACTTTATAACGTTGTTTTGTTGTTTATTTATGTTATTTTACATGTAAAAATATACATACGGGACATTTCCTGTATATTATAAATGAATTCAAATAAACTTAACCTAAATTTCGTTTTGTTCGGTTGACATTCGGAGTGAGTAAAGTAGTGTGCAAAGTAGTGGGTAAAGTAGTGGGCAAAGTGAAAATGTTGAAAAATCAGCTGTTTTGCAAACTAATTTAAATGAACAAAATGCCACTTTGTCAACAACTGTAGACAAAAAATATTGTTTACCTTAATATATATTCTTGAAGTTTATATCATGATAAACACGCTCCAAATAATTTAATTTTAACCTCAAAATATAGTGAATATTCTTAAAACTATTTTCTTCCATTTGTTATAACTTATTTATCGTCTAGGCATAAAACTAATGTAAAGTTAACACATAGTAATTGATTTACAAATGACATATTTTTAACTTTATAAAATTATCAAACAAAACACACGCCTATGTTAAAAGATAAAACTAAACGTAGTGAATTGGACTCTAATTTCTCCTACATTTAAAATATAAAAGGATATTTTCAACATAACTACTATTTCTCCCATAGTACTGTTACATTAAAACTCACCTATCTATCGATAAATTCCTTTCTCTTAGTACCAATAAAACCGAGAAATGTGTACCCAGATATTGCAATACTAGCAAAGTGTTTATTATTCAAGTTTGTGCCGAAGTTCAACCTGCCTTCACTGCAATAGAGTAGTTATTTTAACATTGAACAGCATTAAGAAATCAAGGACAGCGACGACGGACTGACAGCATGACGAAAATCGCTTTGGTTTACTGAGACCATAAAACTGTAAGATCGGTCAAAAAACGTAGGTCAACTTTTTTCTGATTACGAAACATACCCTATATTTCGTATACTAGCAAAGTAATTAAAAGAAAAAAATAAATACCCCCTAGCCTTCAAGAACTCTAATACCGTCAGGGATTAAAAATTTAAAAATTTTGTCAAGAGAGACCTATTAGGAAAGATAAAAGAGAGGAATCTAACCCAATACTACATGTAGGTCCATCTAGAATTCCTAGGAAATGCCAACCACGTACTAACTATAAAAGACCCTCTAAAGGTCCTGTCTAAAATCAAATTAGTATTAGTATTTAATTACTGAGAAAACTATCATCAAAAATAAGAAATTGTAATTTACTGCATTGTTTAATTTACAAAAACAATAAACTTTGTTCAGTTCACTATTGCTCGTTACTTTTACAAGATGCCGCAAGGCTCCAGTATTATCTGATGATGACATGACGTAAGTTCATACAAGTAATCACTATTACAATAAACCGCACAATGTGACATGATTATCCAGGAACAATGGCAGATATTACCCTCAGGACTTCTTCATTGTTGTCCTCTGAACTATTCCTCCTGTCGGAATAATCTAAATCCCGTTGAAACCTCTCGTATAATCCTTAGAGTAATGCTGCCAGGGATTTATGTTTGACACAAGTAATTCTGAACAATCTATCGTGACACAGATAATCTTAATAAAATAACTGTCGTAAGATTTTATGTGATCACTGACGACTGGGGCTTTAATGATTATTTCATTAACCAATTATGTCATATCTATGAAATATTATTAAACGTTCATATATATAATTGTTTTGAGTAATATAATTATATATTCGATTTTCCAAAACTCATTCTTGGTACATCTTATCAGATAACCCCTAAACTTGTGTGGCACAACAGGTGAGAAAATGATCAATCCGGAAGAAGGACGCACAAAGCGAGTTCAAACCTGGAAATATGAAAGCATAGAGGATGTGGTGAGGTAATCTTCTACCTTATTCTGGTCCTTACAGAAGATGGATGCTATAGAGAATATCTCCTAACATTCAGGAGCTCGGGTGATGCTAGATGTATTAACTGTGGAGCAGAGATGAAGGTGTGGCCCAGTCAAGAAGCCCAGATAAATAAAATAATTGTAAAAGATTATAAATGTTTTCTCTATAATAAATAGTGCACAACAGTCAGGAGGACGGATTTTGTTGACTCAGCGCGAGATCACTAGCAAGGGGAGGGGGAGATGATGCGTGTGGAACGGTTTGAGTTCCTGAGTCCGTTTAGAAAGGTGAAAAAAGCCGATCGCGTTTTCGGGATGCTGACAATATAAATTCAATAATCATGTCTTTCGTGGGGGGGGGGGTGTGTGTGCTAGAAATGTAGTTTAAGTTTAATTTAAAAGCATGTCAAATGAAAGAGTAAAATAAATATTAATTTCGGAAACTTGCATAGCGTGTTTGAATAATTTATTGCCTGAGACCGCGTCCTCTTGCCATCCTAAAAAGATTTCGACCAACGTGGATGCAATCTTCAGTCAGCAGAGGACTTCAAATATTTTTGAAAGGAGTTTTGAAAAAGCGGGCAACGCCCACAGATGATTTCCTCTTATACTCTCTTCTATTGCAAAACATGGAAACTTCACAATGACGCTTTTCAGCTAAGTCGAAACATAAGGAGAAGTTTATCATGGAAATTATGTATTCTTCAAAAAATCAACTAAGAAAAAACTAAACAGCTAAGAGAAAAAGTAAAGAAGATAAATTGCGTCCAGGTAGACAGAAATAATACCAAAAGGTGATCCAATTGTATGTCACTCACGACTTTCAGTACAAACTACGAAAGGAAATGGTGATGGGTTTAGTGGGGGGGGGGGATTTCAGAAGGAGTCTAACCCTGACAACAGTATCTCTCCATTAAGCTAGAAAGCAACGAAAAGTGTAATTTGTTAAAGAGCTGTCGTGCAAAATATGAAGTGACAATCAATACAGAAAACGTAAAATATAAAGAATACATTGTTAGCGACAACGCCAAACTAAACAAGACTTAATATCTTTAAGATGATCTCTTATCTAACCAGTGACGACCACTACGACTGGGGGGGGGGAGGAAATGGAAATGTAAGTGGCAGCAGAATGTATGAGTCCGAGATATTGAAAAGCTTGTGGAAGGTTAATGATATTAATGTTGCCTCTGTTATAATGAATGTGCCTCGAGGATATCCGTAAACGATATGACAAGTTCTTAACAATATTTCGAAACATATTTTAATTAATTAGTCTGCACTGTTTAATTAATTTGCGTACATTGGTTTTTTTTTTTTTTCTAAAATGAATAATATTGTTTCAACACAACGTATAAATTTAATTAACGAAATACCTGCTTCTGTTGGAAATTAAACATCAAATTATGAAGAATTACGAAGATTTTGACATGTCTTCAATTCATAACTCTCTGTGGAGCGTAACGAGTGAAGATTGGCAATAGATTCTAATAAAAGTCAAACTGTTTTGTTCAAACACGCCGCTTTTCAACCGTGTTGTGGTATTTAAAAAAGTATCTGTTAATACAGACATATTAATTCCTCTTTTAAGTCATTGAAAATTTTGTATGTGTTAATAAGTGACTTTTTTTTAAGCAACGTTTTCCATTATGGAAATTAGGCGGCTGGTTTATATAGAAAACAACCTCTAAAAAATTAAATACAGTTAAATTAATTCTTAAAAAAGGTTAAATCTTTTAACTGTACGTTTATTTTTGTTTCTCTGTCATTATTGAGAATTTTTTAAATACGCAATTATTTCTTACAATTATACCTCTTAAAAATAAATTTAATTATTTATGTGTCATCGATATTTTTCTATTTTTCATTTAAACAACTATAATTTGGCCTATAGGTGAACCGATTAGTTTGAAACACAGGGCAAAAATGGAATACTTTTGAACACAACGAACCTGTGTAGCTTTTGACAGTTCACTATCCAATGAACCATTGGTCATAATAGTTATTTCATAGTGAAAAATGTTCGCATTTTGTAACGAAATCTGGTAAATAAATATAAACATAACAAGGTAAACAAAATAAATATCAACATAACACACCGATATATGCATTGTACATAATATTTGTAATGCTCCAACTATTCTTCACCCTAATAAAATTCCCGATTAACCAAGTGCTTCTTCAAACCTTTCTTAAACTCAACATAGATTCTCCATTTTTCAAACATTTTACAATTCAACTTCAAATCAAACTAGAGCACACCGCGTACTAAAAGTTTTAGTCTAGGAATTGGGACATAATGAAGTATTTCCTTCCACAAGGACCTTCAGTCAGTGGGTTTTGACTTTTATATATATAGAAAAAGCAAAGTGCAAAACCAGGCGAATTAGATTTATCAAGAAGAAAAAGATTATGTTAATTCCAGTTTAGGTTTTCATCAATCACCACTCCAAGAAACTTCAAAGAGTCCGTACTTTCTTCAATGACATTCTGCTTCTTGAAACCTCAACTTTACGTTTTATATTCACCGAGATAAGAATTAAAATTTATTTATTTCTAAGGGAACATCATTATTCTTAAATGTTTTAGTTGATTTGAAAAGCAAATTACATTTATTTCTGAAACAAAATTTACACTGAACTATACGCGGATTTTCTACAATAGTAATAATTATTTTATAATGGAGTTATGAATTTATTTTAAAATTATTAAAAGTATTTTCTGTCTAAAACAGTCCTTGATTCGTTTGCGTGTTTGCTACGGCCGTTAGCTAAAAGTAAAGGTATTTAGATACCTAAAAGATCAATACTTTAACTAAACACTAACATAAATAGTTCAATGGCGTCCTCATTTTCTGTAAAAAAAATAATTAATTTAAGGACAATGACCATTATTTTTAAATCGTCATACCTGAAAGAATTTCTCAATATCTGATTATAAACATAATGATGATTTAAATATAATATTCACTGTCCTTTTAGTAATTTTGATCAAACCACGTTTTACACTGTTCAAACTCTACTTACATTGTAACGTATAAAATGTTGTACTCTATCTTCTGAAAGTTTCAATTTTCAAGTACTTTTTATAGCATTTGCAATTTTCTCTATCATTTTTTAAAAATAATTGTGTGTGTAAGGTTTTTAATTAATTTTTTTAAGAAAATGATAACTTCACAGCTCCAATCAATTTAATTTGTGATTCTGTAGATTCAGGCACATCAAAAACTATACCCTAGGTTAGATCACCCTATATATGAATATTGGTTTAGTAATATTTTATTACTTACACACGTTACTTATAATGATGTAGATCACTTGTTATCGTTTTACTAATTAGAAAGTTTTAAAATAATTTTACCCCATTGTGACCGTCTCCACTTCTTTTGACCAGCTGGAAGCTCCGGCTGGCTGGAGATCGCGTACACTTTAGCCGAGTCTTGTCAGGATGGGCCAAGGAGTCGGGTTAGGACGCTAATGAACGCAAGCAACGCAAGTGAAATTAAATGTTGTATTTTATTTTAGTGCTGAATTAAAGAACAGAAATAATTATAATTTATTAAAAAGACATAACGGGAAGATAAAGCCTTAATAGTGGCCGAAAAGCATACCGTTTAATTTAGCTAGCACGTGGCCGAAAATGGACTGACCTGACCTCGTCCCGTAGCGGTCTTCCTTCTCGCGGCTCTCGGAACAGACTCCAGTTGTGACCGTGTGGTGTCAGAAGTGGGATCCGACCGTCTCTGTTTTGGGAGAGGACATCGAACGCAACACAGGTAAGAAATTACAAATATTTATTTGAATTTTAACTAAAATTAACGCTCTAAATTATGTAAAAGAAAAGAGAAAATATAATTCCTCTATTTTAAAATTAAATACATTTCACTGACCTCGTCCCAAAAAGACACACAAAAAAAGACATCCCACTTCTGACACCAGTTTTGACCGTCTCCAGCCAGCCGGAGCTTCCAGCTGGTCAAAAGAAGTGGAGACGGTCACACCATTTTCATTCTTCCAGCATTGTGTAGAAATACGGGGCGAGGGGTAGTTTAATAGTTAGATTATTGTAGCTCATACATCACTCAATATAGCACCATTCTCGATGAAACAACTTTGAGTTTGTAAATGTACTTTTTGTGAGAAATCGTGTTGAAATTTTATTTGTTACCTCTCACATGTTAGACTCGATGTTTATACGAATTAGGTACAACTTACTATTATTGATTATGGAATCTTTGTTATAAAATAAATCAACAACTGTTGATAACTCAAGTAAGAATAACTAATAAATACTGTGTAAATAGACGATTATTGATCAAACTTAACTTAAAATCCTTTCATCTATACCATCACAGTTAACTTGCTATGTATAGTTGTAATATTTTGTACTGTTAGGATTGGCTTATTTAACTCCCCAAGTTATTTATTTTCAATAATATCGAATGGTTCAGTACTCAATTAACTTTTATTAAGAAGAATAACTATCTTCTATCTTCTCCTAACAAGAAGTTTCAATTCTCCTAGGAAGCTCTTATTCGCCAAGTCCGTCTGGCTATCTTCAAGAATTATTCTCCCTGGAAGCTCTTATTCGCCAAGTCCGTCTGGCTATCTTCAAGAATTATTCTCCTAGGAAGCTCTTACTCGCCAAGTCCGTCTGGCTATCTTCAAGAATTATTCTCCCTGGAAGCTCTTATTCGCCAAGTCCGTCTGGCTATCTTCAAGAATTATTCTCCCTGGAAGCTCTTATTCGCCAAGTCCGTCTGGCTATCTTCAAGAATTATTCTCCCAGGAAGCTCTTACTCGCCAAGTCCGTCTGGCTATCTTCAAGAATTATTCTCCCAGGAAGCTCTTACTCGCCAAGTCCGTCTGGCTATCTTCAAGAATTATTCTCCCAGGAAGCTCTTATTCGCCAAGTCCGTCTGGCTATCTTCAAGAATTATTCTCCTAGGAAGCTCTTATTCGCCAAGTCCGTCTGGCTATCTTCAAGAATTATTCTCCCTGGAAGCTCTTATTCGCCAAGTCCGTCTGGCTATCTTCAAGAATTATTCTCCCAGGAAGCTCTTACTCGCCAAGTCCGTCTGGCTATCTTCAAGAATTATTCTCCCAGGAAGCTCTTACTCGCCAAGTCCGTCTGGCTATCTTCAAGAATTATTCTCCCAGGAACCTCTGACTCGCCAAGTCCGTCTGGCTATCTTCAAGAATTATTCTCCAAGGAAGCTCTTATTCGCCAAGTCCGTCTGGCTATCTTCAAGAATTATTCTCCTAGGAAGCTCTTATTCGCCAAGTCCGTCTGGCTATCTTCAAGAATTATTCTCCCAGGAACCTCTGACTCGCCAAGTCCGTCTGGCTATCTTCAAGAATTATTCTCCTAGGAAGCTCTTATTCGCCAAGTCCGTCTGGCTATCTTCAAGAATTATTCTCCCAGGAACCTCTCACTCGCCAAGTCCGTCTGGCTATCTTCAAGAATTATTCTCCCAGGAAGCTCTTACTCGCCAAGTGCGTCTGGCTATCTTCAAGAATTATTCTCCCAGGAACCTCTCACTCGCCAAGTCCGTCTGGCTATCTTCAAGAATTATTCTCCCAGGAAGCTCTTACTCGCCAAGTCCGTCTGGCTATCTTCAAGAATTATTCTCCCAGGAACCTCTCACTCGCCAAGTCCGTCTGGCTATCTTCAAGAATTATTCTCCCAGGAAGCTCTTACTCGCCAAGTGCGTCTGGCTATCTTCAAGAATTATTCTCCCAGGAAGCTCTTACTCGCCAAGTCCGTCTGGCTATCTTCAAGAATTATTCTCCCAGGAAGCTCTCACTCGCCAAATCCGCCTGGTTATCTTCAAGAATTCCTCCAGCACCTTCCCTTTATCAATCTTGGCCTACTGACCACATTTCCTCCCACCCAAGGGTTTATATATCATTGTAGCATCAATAACGTCTGCCTAACTTGCAAGGTAGACAATTTCATCATTTTTCCATATCTGTCACAATAATTGTTGTCATACTAGCTTACACTATATTCCTAAATAAAACTATTCTAATTCCTAACAGTACGTAACGATTATAACGATTAAAAATATACCCTTCGAGCTGATATATTACCTTGTGAAGGTTGTGCTAATGTGCTCACAGAGTAATAAAAAACACCTGTGACTCAGTAATCTATGCTCGTAATCCTTTATTTTATCTTTTATTTCAACTGAGATATAAAATATATGACGTTACAGACAATTTAAGAGATTAAAAAAGAATAACTTTAAACTACAACACCTGGTAAATACTTATTTTAAAAAAAATTTATACACTATTATTATTATACGACGGGAATGTCTTTCGATTGTTTTTTTTAAGAATCGTTTATACGATATTATAGCATAAATTGGGAACATTAATGAAACACTACAGAAAAATGATTTAAAACAAACGCCTATTTTCAAATCACCAATTTTTAGTAGCAATCATATTTCACAAGTAGTACGACCAAATTTCCATGACAACTTTAATAAAGGATTAATAAAATCCTTAGGATTAAAGCTACTATTCCTGATTTTACTCTCAGTGCCTCACTGTGATAAATAGGGCATTGTAATCCCGATGGAACTTTTCTGGATCTACACATGTTTCATGTTGTCTAATGTTAGATCATTTCTATTTAGTCTCTAAATAAATATTGAGCTTGACTTGTGAGATAATATTATATAAAATAAAACTCCATCGCAAGATCTCACAAAAATTACTTTAATCAAACGAAACGCGTTTCAACGACAATGTCGCCATTCTCAGGGATACATGAGCTACAATAACAAAACTATTACTGTACTAACTACTTATACTATTATAGGCTAGTTAGTTATAGTTTAGTTATTGTAGCTCATGTATCCCTGAGGATGGCGACTTTGTCGTTGAAACGCGCTTAATTAACTAAACGTAATTTTTGTGAGAGCTTGTGTTCTTTCTATCTATTCATTCTCTCTTGTTCTTTGCTGACCCTGACACTATTAGGATTTTCGAGGGCTAGGGCTATTTATATAAGGTTTATTCATCCTTTTTTATAAGTCGATAATGACCTAAAATGGTTTTTTGCCTATAAATAAAATAAACAAATATATACATATACCTAATTTTAATCTAGTTTTGTATCATTGTAAATAAAAATTCAACTAGCATTGCATTTCAAAAATCATTTAACCCGTCTTCCCGGAATTTCACAGAATGAGACTTCACCAACACGATTTCCAATTTTGTATCCGATTAAATAGTTTTGATTAATCAAAAATTTTATAAATGAATATTTTGGTTATTAAGGTTTTTTGTATTTTGCTTACAATAAATAGTACATTTAAAATCAATAAAATTAAATACTAACCAAGAAATTTGTTCCGTTCAAGTCTGTATCAATTGATGGCAACCTAGCAAGTTATACAGTAATATTCAAAATATGTAAAATACTAAATTTGATTAAAACAGTTCCACACGTTTGGTTTGTAGAACTTTGACACACTTCATAGAAACATAATTCTAAAATAACAATATTTTGGACTCAAAGAGTTAAAAACTGATATGTCCACGTCGTTTTTTTATCCATCACATAACACTCTATGCACTACGTACATGTAATGTACACCAGATAAATGTACACTAGACGTATCGGTTTTCATTTGATTCATTTCTTACATTTCCTTTATTATTTTTTCAACTTGTAGAAATAAAATATGAATAAACCTATAACATTGTATTTTTTAATTAAAGTAAATAAATTAACTGTAAATTTATAACACATTTCCAAAAAAACAATTGAACAAAATTGTGCCAAGACTAACTCTATTGGCAATGTTAAAATCCGCCTCACTTGTACACAGCGCTGTAGCCTCGCAGCGGGAACACTTTATATTGACGCATTCTGTAATTAACTGCCATCGTTTGGATTTACACTTTTATATTTATGTACGTTACAAAATGAACGTCTCTCTTGTGATTTCACGTCTATGTAATTATTCACTCGTCGCCGTACTTTGACTGTTGTTACAGATGTGCTTCATTTTCTCCAGGGCTTTCATTTTGTCTTTGGTAATTTATTACTATTCCCAACCTTGAAATATATATATATAATAAAATAATTAATACAGACTTATTTTTGTCTCAAAACCCTAATGAATCCGGAACATAGTGAAGCTGGAACATAGTCACTATTCAACTAACTTCTAAAATCCTCATCACTTCAAATAGAAGTTAGATACGATTTGACCTTTCCAATTCAAATTTAAAAGCATTATCATGGTAAGAGCTTGTCTACCCAATACTAAGTAATGATCATCAACCACGACCTTCTTCTTCTTCTTCAATTTGGTGACCTATCCATTTCCACGACATCCCAAATAGATATAGATGGTTGGATAGACCTAGACATCAACAGATTGCCAAGGAAGCTCCATGAACTTCAGGCTCTTTCTGTCAAGATTGTCTTGAAAGACTGTTTGTTCCTTTGCCAAAGATTTAAAGGAACTGTCTCAGTCCTTTCTCGGTCGATTTTTGTTGCTGTTTATATAATAAAATAGTTTAAAAAGAGTTGGTTAAGAAAGACGAGACAGAATAGATTAAAGAGAAGTATCTGTCACAGGAATACATGAAAAAAGATATCTTGCTAGAGTCCCTCCTGATTGCCAAATCAACCCCCCTGAGGGATTTGCAATCAAACCATTCACGTAAGAAGACGATGAGTTCTACTTTTCTTGCACAGGACTCTACAGTGAATTCACCCATTCACTGCATATGTTTTCTCAGAACGCAATATCCTGTAAACCTCTCTACCACCTTATTGATATTGTTTCTGAGTTTACTAATACTAGAACTTGATATAGTGTTCCACTTCCTTCCGGGCTCTTAAGGAGCCCAAGTGTTGACGGCTTGCAAAAATAAGTTCTTGTACGTGCTTTAAAGCAAAACTTTCAAAGCCACCTAACTGTCGGTATAGATAGAATCCAAGACTTTCAAACCCGCCAAACTGTCTGCATAAAAAAAATACAAAACTTCAAAAGCCATCTGACTGTCTGGGCGTTGGTTTTATTCCCATCAGCAGGTCTGCCTCCTCGAATTCCAGCTCTTAAACCACGCTGTTTTAGAACCATCTGTCACCACTTTAACTCAAGCATGGAAAAAGGTTTCCTTTTCTCTAACACACACAAGCGATCTGTAGTTGGATCTACAACTTTTTACTTTTTTACTTGTAGTGTTGGGATAGGTTAACTTTTTCTTTTACGACCCTGTCGCTATTAGAGTATTCACGGGTTTGTATTTATATTCTTTTTATAAGGCGATGATGACAAGAATAAAAAGGTTTTTTTTACCAACAAGACAAAAAATATTTTGGGGGATGGTGCCCAGTGTTTTTATTTTGGTTCTCGTTGACTATATTTTGGTAAAATTATTGAAGCTGATTTTCATCGAATCATAATTTTATGGTTTTTGTTTAAAAGAAAGGAACACAAAATTTTAATTTAGCAAAAAATTAGGAAAACATCTTGAGATATTGCCAAAACTTGCTCACATATCAAATTTTAGCCACAATTTTGGATTGTACTGATGTACAGTCATAATTCTAAAAACTACTTTTTTGATCGCAAGAAACATCAAAACTAATCTATCCAAGAAAAACTTGTCACCACGTGTAAATGTGAGGAAGTAAAATAACAACACTTAACAGGTTCGTGATCTTTCAAAAGAAATTCTCTAAAACAGTTTGTACTGCTTCAATTTAAATATAGACAACGTTTAATTACAGTAAATCGTTGAACCTCAGTTTGCTAAGTACTCTATTGTTACTACGCAGGTTACATCAATTCGAGATTGTACAAAACTACTCTCATAAACCTCTCCCATGTTTATTGTTTCAAATTATGTTTCACTACTACATAGGAAAACCCATTCTGTACATAAAATCTCTTCATAAGGTCTCGAACAATAAGAAAATACTTTACGTCAAACATTTTGCAGACGTTTACCATATCAACACGAGAATAAACAACACTGAAACTGAAAAGAGTAAAACCGAGTAATTGTTTACAGAGTCATTTCTATATCTGATAACTTCTGTTGGTACTTTACATTACATGGTTTTTTTCTAATATGAGACGTTTTAAAAAGTAAATAATTGCAATAAAGTAATACATCTTTAAGTTCTTTTTAGTAACAGTATAGAAACACATTTACAATTTACAATAATTGGATAACATAAAACATCTGACATTTGCCATCATGTGTATAAATACAATATGATATACGACGTTTTCTAGGTTAATTTATAATTAAAGCCTCAAATAATAAATTCTTCAATTTTAAATAAGGCTGGCCGCTTAATCCCGAGGGGAAATAACTAGTTATTAAACGCTTGAAAAAGGAGGTAAACTGTTGTTTACGCCGATAAACCATTAGAACACTTCCTCTTGTCGCATCCCATTAACATTCGGTTGCTTGCCGTTCTTTGTATAGTGCAATCCTGTATCTGGTGGTTACTTTTTTCTGATTAAGTTTGTATTTAGTCTTAGTTTTGACTGTTCCAAACTAGCTTTAGGTATGAGTTCCTTTTTTTAGGTTAAAGACTTTTTGTTTTCGATGTGGCTATTCAGCTATTTTAGTGATATTTTCACTTTTATGTTCTATAACAGTAAATTGATTTATATTCCCGAAACCTTGTGTATTAGTTTTTACATAATCAAATTATGAGAAACATACCATTAAACTATATTCACACAATGATATTAAGTTTAAATATTGAAGGAAGATTCAAATGAGTAAATTTGTTCTACGCGTAAGATGTAGACTGAGCAATAACCTATAGATGCTCAATATTGGAGGAACGGTGTTGATTCTATTAGTATGTGTGGGAGCCGGGTCATGGTTCTGTCTCAATTTGCTGCCTGTGATTTAACCAAGTGTATCACTTTGTTTTAGTGTAAATGCCAATTTAAAACCATTTAGTATGATTGATTCCTGTTTTAATATTTAAACAATAGAGAATTTTAAGAGAAAAACGTGTTTATATTGTCAAATACGTAAGCAATATTAGATAATTTAATGTTACAACAGTCGGTACATGATGGAATTCCATGATAATGGAAATAATGAGATGATTATTTAATTCCACAAAACAGCTTTAATTGCGACATATGTTTCGCCGTTAGGTATTTTCAAGCAAATAAATTGAAAACAAACAAGTCTAAACTAAAAATGTGAGACAAAAGGAAAGGTTAAAAGAGTAAAGGGTAAAGGGGTTGAGAAATTAAATAATCATCTCATTATTTCCAATATTAGATTGTATTAGAAATATTCGGAAAAATTACAGACTTTTATAACAATGGACGATTATTTTATTGACGAAAATGTATGAAATTCGCGAACTTTAAAATAAATAATATTAATCATGCCACAGATTATAAGCCAATAAATAATCTAACAGACTCAGGTTCGGTAGAGTAGGTTAGAATAGACCTGAAAGAAGAGACGAAAGTGAGGATCTAACTTAAGACTATATGAAAAAATGTGTAGATTCAGCTACGTCTACGGGATTGCCACGCCCGTACTTATTACAGAGAACATCCTGAAAATATTAGAAAGAATAAGAATCTGTGTTAGATTGGTTCACAGAATGCTCTAAAACAAAGATTAAAAAAAGGAGCTGGAAACTGCTGAAGCAGGCTTGAACTGTCCTGCTGATGGGAGCGTTGTAATTATTAAGAATAACACAACAATGGTTCGTCTTAATATATTAAATTTTTTATAAAGTCCGCTTTTCTTTCTTTAAATTGGAAAGTTGGGAGATTTAAATCCCACGTTTTATTGCATATCGCTGAGTTTCTGTTTCACGACACTCGTAAAAGTTTATTATTTTTTTCAAGATATTTATATCGCACATCAAACTGTAATAGGTCTGAAATGTAATAAATGAAGATTGTATACCAAGACCCCTTTATTATGGAATCATACAAAGTAATACAAGCCGATCTAAATATAAATGTCTTGGGCCTTGTTGGAAATATAAATTGAATTGGTAGATCAAGGAGTCTTATACTGTAAGGTAATTGAAGTCTGCTAAGCTCTACCGAGCCTCGTAGATGTGTGAATCTTGCTTCGCTCGTGTCGTGTCACCCTAAAAACTGAACTTAAGTGAAATAATCTCCACTCGCTACCCTCGTGTCCTGTATAATCTTGTAACTATACGAATCACAATTGGGATGCACAAATTGTATATAAGTTAAATAACATACTAGTTATGAACAAAAACTATTTACTATGTGAGCCATTTTTTCTGAATTTCAATTGGGTTCTCTATGAGGACACCATATAGTCTATACCAAAATTCATGTCCCTAATATTCATTTTTGATGCCGTTATCAGTGTAATAAAAACACAAGTAATCACACAAATACATATCAATACAACAATCTCGCCAAATTGTCCTAGGCTTAAATACATGTCATGGGAAAACGGGAACGAGCTAAAACATTCACTGAAAAATCTAATGAAAAAATTAAGTAATTGATACGTATCAGACAAAAAATAAACTCCGTTTTATTGCAAACTAAGAGTTGTGAATGCGCACCTTCAAACCTGCATTGATAAATGTACATGTAGCATTGTAAAGGTTTACATACGCTAAACATAACGTTTATCCAAAGTGAGATTTAACGGGCAGGTTCGATTCGAGTTTCAAGAGAACTAGTTGCTAGAACTAGAAGGGAGGCGTCCCTGATGCCTTGCGGCTTTACCACCAACCCCCACTCAAAAGAAAGAGTAACTGGGTGCAATCTCACCACCAGCACCCCACCGCCACCACGAAACCATTCCTCAACGCACGCTCCCAGAAGCCGAAGCTTCCGGACAGACCGAGCATGCTCCCATGGTACTCATGTCGGCAAGATTACTCAAGCCACGTTTGATGAGTCACCGTCGGGTCGCTTACGCGATACCCTCCCTCACGCACTCACCTACTAGAGGCGGCGCCCGTTACCTACATACGTAGGATTGGGTGGCCTTCCCCCAGTTTTCTTGGGCGGCACCGTGAGGTAATATACACGGCCCGAGTGTAGGTGGCACCCATGTTCACCTATTCTCATGTTAGCAAGGTTCCCCAAGCAACGTTGGATGAGTAACCGTCAGGTCGCTCACGCGTCCCTTACCTCACACTTACTCCGAAGGTGGCGCCCATTACCCACATTCATGGGATAGGGTAGCCAACCCCCGGTTCTAGGGGCCAGCATCGTGAGGTACAACGCTGACCCGGAGATTTAACGGGCACTTATCAATACAAATACTGAACGCTACAATTTCTACTTTCTCAGAACACCTTATTAACAATTACAACGCGTGTTCGATTTTTAACACCAGTTAAAGGACCTGGAGTTGAAGGAAACGTTGATGCAGGTCAAACAGGACTATCCTTCTACGTGACACATGTTCGTAAGCATTTACAAACAAAAACATTAAGTTCTACTTGTGCAGAAACTTCTTAACAATTGCAACGCGTATTCGAATCTTAACACCAATTTAAAAATTATGTTTCTGCGAAAAAAGACTACACGAATTCTATTATTGAATATGAGATAGAGCAAAGAAATATGATTCTTGTATTTATTAAATGACAGCTCTCCTACCTACCAAAATACGATGTTGAAGTCCACCAACAACGACTAGAGATCAGACCAAACACTACAGAACTAATCCCAGTGTCGATTCACCAATCAAAAGTGTACGTCACGTCGTTGGAAACGCGTCTTGTGCCAATACTAGTTTATGTTTTAACTCGGTACAGGATAATATGTATTTTGTGTTTTCCATGTGTATTTAATAGTACTTTTATTACACTGTTGATTGGCGATCGAACTATAAGTAGTGACAATAAGGTAAATAAAAACCTGAGATAAAAGTATTAGTTGACGTGTTGTAATACCAACATAAAATAAAAAAATTATAAGGAAATTAACGAAGTTTAAATATCATATTAAGTGTAAAACAGTCGGTACGTGGTGAAATTTCATATTAAGGTAAATAATAACTCACATGTAAAATTTCACAAATCAACATTTATTATGACAGCTGTTTCGTAATTAAGCATCTTAAAACAACTACGAACTAAAATTTACAAAATCCAACTTAAGTACCATCATTTATACAAAGAAATTGGAGATGGAATGCAAGGAAGGGGGAATCAGAACTACCTGAGACGGTAAATGAGCTGGCAGCATGTGTACAATGGGTTTTAACAAAGGAGATGGATGTTAAGATGGATCATTAAGATTAGAACATGGCAATTGAGAACAGATCAATTGATTTCTAATATTTCGAAATAATTTAATTTTTTTAATTTTTTGTTTAATATGCAAAACTTTGACATTTTCAGTGGGATCAAAACTATAACCAGAATCTAATAAATGGTTAGCAAAATTTGAATCTGTTTTACTAGACTTACAACAATGTACATGTTCTTTAATTCTAGTTTTTTGAAAGGATCTACCTGTTTGACCTATGTATTCACTGTTACATTCATTACAATTTACTTTGTATACACCTTTATTAAACTTTAAAAGATATAACTTTCACTTTTCATCTCTCTGCCAAATGTAACACAATATATTCAACGTTTCCTCTTATTACACCATCTGTCAAATGTAATAAGTTTTGTGAATAAGATGAAGACAATCAATATTAAGGTGTCATGAATATAAGAAAGTGTGGAGACAGTGTCATGTGTGAACAATATATTGAGTGTCACGTTAGTTGTAGAAGTGTAATATTACTTGCGTGAAGTTTTAGTTGTACATGTATCAGAAAAGAAATGTCATTTGGTTGCCCGGTGGTACCTCAGTCATAATGGGTTTTTAATAGTGATGTGTGAGTTCGAATTAAAACACTCGGTAGATTCGGTAACAAGTTCAATTTAAAATAACAACAATATTCATTTATTTCCACATTAACAAAAAGTAAATTAAATTATTATTTAATTGTTATTACTTATATTTAAATAAATATTTATAGGTTACCATCTTTATAAAAAATATAGTAAATTAACTTATTTTAAATAATAACTAAATTATTAATGTTGGTAATAATTGTACTTACGTTTAATTACTGAATTTGTGTCGAGGCAGGATAACATTTAATTACGTATTACAAGTGTCAATCGCAAATTGTTTAAAAAAATAAATACTTGGTGGATCAGTCTAACAGATAGAAATATAACACACACACACACATAATGCGCATAATCATTCTGCGCAGATACTCGATGTCGAACTAATAATACGAGTATTGAAATCATTCGAAGCCGAGTATTGCGAGTATCTATTTCACCCGAGTATCAACATTGCTAGTTTTTAATACTCCAACCTCCACAATAAACAAGAAGATAAAAGAACATCAAATAAAGACCACTTGAATACTCCTTTAAAAGCGTTGAAGTTGGAAGATAACAAAAGCTGGTCTAGAGAGACCTGATATGAAAGACGACAGAAACAGACCAAACTCACGACTCCATGAAAAAGATGTAGATGAAGCTAAATCGCTCGGGCTCGTCACGGCTGTACTTACTTCCTAGGCGTAAACGCGACATGAAATAAAACCAGACACCCACTGTTAAGAATAAAATTAGGATATGTTAGATGCACCGAATTTATTCCCGGATAGTTTTAAATCAATTCCCGGCCGATGCACCATTTGTTAGGATTGGTTATTTAAACTGCTAGGATTTTTATTTTCAATATAATAGAATCGTTCATTACTCAATTAACCTTTATTAACAAGATAACCATGCTACAATATTCTTATAATTACTATTAATCCAGAATGACTCTTGTTGTGACTCACAGATCTGATTCTACGTTATTGTTTAATTATCTGACTCTGAAACAATTACATTCCTTATTACACAAAGTTTGTTCACCATGCCTGAATTCTTGTGGATACTCGCTCGAAATCTCAATTCTCCTAGGAAGCTCTTACTCGCAAAGTCCGTCTGTCTTTAAGAATTCCTCCAACACTTCCACTTGATCAATCTTCGCCCACTGACCATATTTCCTCCCATTCAAGTATTTATGTATGATTGTAGCATCAATGACGTGTGCCTTGCTTGCAAGGTAAGCAAGTCCGTCAGTTTTCCAGGTCTGTCACAATAATTGTTTTCATTCTGGCTTCTTAAAAAGAACTTAGACTCTATTTCTAACTAGAACTGTCCTAATTCTTAATACCCACATTACGTACAAATTTATGAGCATCCGACAATGAGCCTGTAATATACACACACACAGACACACACACACACACACACACACACACACACACACACACACACACACACACACACACACACACACACACACATATATATATATATATATATATATATATATATATATATATATATAATTAAACACCCACCAGCTGTTGGTTCAAAAATTCAAACATCTATAAAATCGAACATTCCCTCGAAAAACGTTCGATTAAGTCCGATTAATACTTACCGCAATGCATCTTGGTGGTGCCTATTTTTACACCAAAATGAAGCTCCTTCTTATTTGGTTTTCTCAAACCGTTAGCCTACTGTTTAAATATCGTCGTCCAACTTCTTTTGAAATAGAACTCTTTCCAAGAAAATTACTACTTTGCCACAACGGTCCTAGTTTACATGCAACGAGATAACGTCGTTGAAAAGCGTTATAGGTTGTTTCGCCTCTCCACTTACCAACTACCACACACAAAATCTGCGTGTCTGGGAACGTTTTGGCTCAAAACTCCGTGTGAGGATGTCGGATTTACCAACTTACAAAATCCTAAAATTCTATGTTTAAAGATATATCGAAAGTACCAGTGTTCAGTCAATATTTTCGTAAGAAAATATTTTATCTCATAAAACTCACGACTAACCCACTGTACTTCCTGTGTCTTATTTCTAGACATATATAACTAAACAATTTACATTTTACGTTTTTCACAAAAGATAGTTTGGATGTTTTGAACAAACAACCGCTTAATACACCGTTTCATCGTTACAGTTCTATAACAAACTAGTAAAGTTACAAACTGCAGCATGGATCAATTGTGACTCAGTACTGCACATAATTAAGTTCTAATTTGTGTAACGTTTAGATAAACCTGTGCCACAACTAAGGTACTTTGATTTATGTACCTTAAGGAAGCAGCATTACATCTAATTGCAAGATTTATAGCGGGATGAAACGTATCTTCGTTGGTTTCCTTTGATTTACGATTTGAGGCAAAACTATGAAACTCTCTACAACTTTTCCAATTTTTTTTTCTTTATAAGAATGCACATACATACATCATACACGTTTTGTGAGGTTGTATCGGTGAAAGCTAGTACAATTTCACTCGTTCATCAAATCATATAAACTCATGCAACACCTAACTGCAATGGCATTTGTTAATGCATGCACAATTAATAATAACGAGATCTCAAACAATATCAAGCGTTCACTCAGCACAATGTATCAGTTTCACCTCATATATCATAGAACCTGTGATATCTTGTGAGGTATTGATTTATTATGACCAATCACACAAACTGTTTACTGTGTATTTTATACTGACATTGGTAATGATTCAGTCTACGAATAATTCCCAATTTAATTGCTATAAAACCGTTACAATTTAATAACTGTTTAAAAAAACAAATGTTAAACAGTTAGATAACATTATAAACAGTTAAAACATGTTAAACAGTTAGTTAAATGTTTATTTGGTTCTTTCTATACATAAATATTCATCATTTCGTCATTTATTTTAAAACCATAATAGTAGGACTCGTGCACATGGGCGCAATTTCAGTTTTTTAACTAGGGTAGCAAGGCCTTGGAGTCTGGATGGTATGGAATACCTCCTGGTAGAAGGGGTAGCGTTGAAATGATAGTGTCTAAAACCTTTTACCAACAAATAAATACCACAAAATTATTGCTTACTATTTTATATTTACCCTAAAACATTCATTGTTAATCGCTTGGATTGATAACAGTACCACATTGTGAAAGTGAACTATGGACACCATCGTTGATCAACGTTATACAATTATGAGCACACTGTGGCGAACTTAAAGATTAAAATCAAACCCATTACCACAATTTAATAAAACAAACTTTATCTTCCTAATGTACATTTCAGTAACATAGTTACCATCCTCAGAAGTTGAGTATTAAAAAAACACTAAATCTATAAATTTATAAAACGTTTCATTACCACTTCTTCCTGTGGTTAGTTCAACCAACGGTATTGAACCAGGTCATAAGCCTGGTCAAGCGTGTTAAGTAATTCCAGCTTAATATTTTTGTAACCATTACAAACAGATCTACAAGGCTTTGCATATTGTTAGTTAATGGACACCAAAACCTATTTTAGTACGTATTCAGTAGTACCTGTCCAAGAGGGACAGCTCTCAAAGAGTAAGTAGGAAATCTTAAATGAGAGTATAGGTCGAGTTGTACATCAAATTAAAGCCCTTTATGAGTTGAATACAATGCCGCAAGCCCGACCTCAAAAGGTTTACCCTAGTTAAAATATCCTTATAACGCTAATTAATTATAGATTCAAAATCCACTGTCAGCCTCTAATTGAAAACATTGTAAGTAGATCCTATACACCATGGTTACATTTTTGTATGGTATAATATATTGAAATACGAGCTTACTATCTGTGTTGTATAAAATGTAAATTAGCGTAAATTACTATGACTCTTAGATCATAGTAGTGCAACAGGATTAGTTGTAATAATGTGAAACCAGCCATCACACCGGAAAACCAGCTGTGTAGACTATTTAGAAACAATAATTATTAGCATACTAAACTATGAATACACATTTGTCACTTGTCAACACACTAGACGCCTTTCAAGCCTCTTTATACTCTGCTTTAGACCTATAATAACCTCACACCAGATAATGTGTTAATATTCGGAACAACTATACATAGTTAGGTACAAATTTCATCGGGTTCAGTCCACTTTTAAATCCGCCATTTTTGGATCTAGTACAACCAGTGCAGGACACTATAGACCAGAGATACAGGTAGTTATTTAGTATTATAAATCAAATAGTTTAATCTTTACAAATAAAACACAAAGAGATAATTATATCTAATTAAAATATTTAACAATAAAACAAAAAAATATTCAAGCACAAAGGTCGAAAATGAGAGTGGACTTTACCGGATGCATTTTTGCTCTGGAATAAAGTGAAAACTATGCCTAAGACAAGAGCATTGTGTGCAAACTAAATTTTTTTACAAATGAAAATTTTATTCATAAATAACAAACATTGATATCTCCCACGATTATTTTTTTTTAAATCGACGTATTATATACGTTTTATAAAGGAGATTAAATTTATACTTGAGGACTAAGACGTAATATGTGATATTTAATCTTGAAAATTGTACACCGTTATATAAAGGCGCGTTGTTATCAAACTAATAATTCTTACAATTTGAAATTTTGCATGTGCTACCAAACCTCGTTTAAAATTTGAAAAGTGGAAAAAAATTATTATTTCAAAAAATAGATTTAAACTTGAGGGCGTGAGACATAAATGTGATATTTGGTCGCACAAGTACACGGGTGAATAAAAAGATTTATTGTGGGCGAACTGAGCATTTTAAAAATATAATATGTGGGGTGTAAATAGCACACATTTAACTCGGACTAAAAATTTAAAAGTGGGCAAAAAAAACTGTTTCTTTTAAAGTTAAAGGCACGAGACATAACGTGATTTTTAGTCGTAAAAGTTCACACGTGTAAAGACGCATCGTGGCCGAACTAAGCATTTTTGGAATTTGAAATTTGGCATATTTGACTAATTAGCCAAATATTATTAATTAATTTCGTTTTTACAATTTGTAATTTGACATATAGATAGCAAACATTATTAACTACTTAAATTTTGAAATTTGAAAAGGAGTCAATAAACTATTTAGTTAAAAAAAATGATTTAATCTTTTAGCACATGAGACAGAAATGAGATATTAAGTCGTACATGCACACGCGTTAATAAAAGGTCGTCTTGGGGGTGAACGCAGTGTTTCTACATTTGGAAATTTGACGTATACAGTAGATAGCAAACATTTATACATAATTAAGGGTTAATACTTGAAAAATGGACAAAAAACATATTTTTTCTAATGTCAATTTAATCGTGAGGACACGAGACAGAAATGTGATATTTAGTGCACAAGTACACGCGTGAATAAAAAGGTGTCTTGTAGGCGAACTGAGCGTTTTTATTTTCAAACTTTTACGTATGGATAGCAAACATTAATATCCTACAAATTTGGAAAAAGAAATACCCCCTTTCATAGCCCATGTCGCTGTCCTTCCTCTGTCGTAGTAGTTCAAAACAGGATAGAAATGTTTGATTTCCTCTCTTCAGTAATAAAATTATAAATTCAATTGTTTGATCCCATCAGTAATAAATTTATTTTAAACGTGTCTCTAATACTACACGAACTACAAATCTTTTTTTTTAAGAGCGTATGCGTAGTTCACCTTCGTCTCTCCATCTGTACAAATCAATAATATTTATGAAATGATTTTCATAAAACTGGTGCCTACCATTTATATTACTGAAAACTGGGGGGGGGGGAGATTCTTCCCTATAAATAGGTAAATTATTATTGAAATCCGCTACATATGTCCACGATAAATTCAACAATCAATTTTTTTCCCCGCTTAACGCTGTTTATATTCTACTTTTAAAGAAAATTGTTATTTTAAATCAATAACACGTTTTTTGTCATTATTTAGAAAACATGAGAAAATTTAGGAGGGAGTATCATCTTTTATTAATTACAATTTTCTACAAATATAAAAAATTACAATTCAAGAGTTGTCAGTCAATTAAACAGTACGTAAACATTTTCACTATACTTATGCACAGAATGTTTACATATACGTATTACTAAAAAAATATATTTATTTTTTTAATTACAGTTTTTATTACATCTAGTTAACAATGATGGCAGTCAAAAGCTTAACACCTGTTTAAGAAACTGTAGATTTAGTCTTTGAAATCTTTTACAAAATCAGTAGATTTCTAATTTGTTGCAACATAATTGAAATGACCTACTTTAAGTGATTTCGTATGTTAACCCTTTCCACAGAACAGTAGCGTAAAATACGTTTATTCGGCGAATTTCCAAAATTAAAAACCCGTCATTGACAACAAACCGACTTCATTTTTAATACCTTTGAATGTAAAGAAAATCGTACAAAACGATTTTTATAATCGATTCTAAACGTATTCTCAAATGTTACCTATTCATTTAGAACAGGTGTATTCTTTGTACCCAACCTCCTGTAGTAGAAAATTTCGGGCGTTTTACTTTGGCTTAAAATTATGTTAACTTTGAAAAATGTATATAGACTGACAATTTCACTCCAAAATATTTATCTTCTGGAAGTAATAATTTCATTTCTAAAGTTATTGTTTTTTTCAATTTAAACAACCTAGTGTTGAAAATATATAAAATCGATGTTTGAAACAAGAGGGTAAACTTCTACTACGCATCTGTCCGACTGTCTATAAAATAAAATACATAACAAAATCCTTTTATAAAAAAAAAAAGAGTATTGTATTTTGAAAATTTTTGTTTTAAAAAATCATATTTGGAATATGCAATTTTTATATAAATTATATTGATATTGTCATTATGCATTTTTTATTTTTAAACTTCAATGTAATTGTTACAACAATTCAATTTCATTACAAGAGCTAACCACAAACAATAATCTAAAGTTGCAAGATTTTCAATTTTACCCTACTCAAAAACGCATATTCAATATGATGGCTGTTTATTTCCCCCTATACATATTTTATTACACTCATTTACCTTTTTTTTTAAGTCAATGGACACGAATTGCTCACAATTTTGTTTTTCTATCTAATGTTAGAAACATAGCCTATAATTTATTATTTTTATTATATTTTAAAATCTTAAATTGGGAAGATATACCATGAATTCAGTATTTCATTTTCCTTTTCTTTTTTTTTCTTTTTTTTTTTGGTGATTCCACTGAAAGAAGTATCGACTGTTTTAGAAAATTATTAATGACCTGACGCCTGAAAGGCATAAAACAACCCTCGTGCTCATGTATCTGTTATTGTTAAAACTATCAATGGAATTCTCACTAATGCCCTCAAGTTTAAATCTACTTTAAAAACATAGTTTTTTATCCACTTTTCAAAATTTAACACTAAATATGTATAAATATTTGCTATCTATACGCCAAATTTCACATTGTAAAAACGCTTAGTTCGCCCACTGACGCTTTTTTAATCAAGCATGTACTTGTGCAACTAAAAATCACATTTAAATCTCGTGCCCTTAACCCTACGGACGACCTACAAGGAGTCTGTAGATAATCTCAAATGTAAGCATAGGTTATTTTAAAGGCCTCGTCGAGCAGAGATAAATATCGCAAACCGTAATTCAACAGGGTTATTCATTAAAAAATGGCGGCTGTTCAAAGATTTTCAAAATAAGTAACCACAGGATTGCTGAATACTTGTTAAGTATTAACCATGGACTGGAAAATTAAAACTTCGCAAAGAAGTATTGAACTTAAAAAGCTATTTTTAGAGTGCTAAGTCACTATTTATCTCTAATGGGGGACGGCCCACAAGGAATAGGAAGAAAATCTCAGACGTAAGCATAGGTTAAGATGTACATCATTTTAAAGAGCTGCTCAATGGTTTGCTCATTTTAACGCTGCAAACTACACTCCAAATTGTTGACCCATTACGAAATGGCAGTCACTTTAATTTTAATGTAACCATTTAATGGGAAAAGTAAAGCAGTACTACCATCAACGTGATGTTTGAGGAACTTAGATAATTTAAAAATTAAAATAACTGCCATTTCGTACCGCACAGATTCCAAAATGTTATTTAAAATATATTATCTCGGAAACTAATTAAAATTGCAGTTAAAAAGATTGTAATTAATTATGTCACAAGTTACGTTAAATCCTAAATATTAAATAAAAACATAAACAGCGTGGTTTGTATTACTTTAGTAGGTGCTGTTGATATTAAACAAAATATGGTTAAGTTTTAACAAAGCAGGAGATCTCTCCCCATTAGGAAATTGCCTTTCTCCCTTCCAGCGGTAGAGCATCAAGAAAAGTTGGTGTTATTTATAACACGGTGTTAATGGAAGTTTATTTTATTTTAAACATATTAAAAAGAAAGATTAAACCTCCGCCGTTATATGAAAGAAAAAAAGTTGTTAATGTTCAGATAATGTTTGTTTTAATCTAAGCCTATTTTGTTTCTTCATTTTGTAGGTTTACTGTGAATTGTTGATTCGAGAGTGAAATTATAAAATGCTCTACCAGATAACCATTAAAAATCACTTTCTTTAATATTTATAAGTTAACTCAGCTTGGAATGTTTTAATTAATTGTTTTGAATAATTTGTTTCTACAGAACATTTTGGACCTTTGCGGTACGCCTACAAAGTAATTGTTTATTTGAAGTATTTTATTGTAGAAATTATTGTAAAATACGTTGCAACTTTAACTGTGTGGGAGAAGAACCCAATAAATTAAACTTGAATACCTTGAATCTGATTTGTTTTCGTGATATATGTATGTGTTTTTTTGTTTTTTTTTTATGTTATGTGTTGTTTTTACGCAAACAAGTAAAACATAATTACCGTCATATTAACATCTCAAAGCGAAAAAAAATTAAATCAATGTTTTCTCGATTATCTTTTGAAGTACTTTACATGGATACGAACCTGATGATGACGACTTAGATCGCCGAAAAAGGTTATCTGTGTTTACCAAAAAAGGATTGTGAGACGTAAATTATAAAGTAATTTGTATAATTACACTCATAAGTTTATTATTATTACGTCTAAGTAAGCACTTATTCCAAAAATTGTTATAGAAATTAATAGAATAGTCAAGGGTAAAAATGTTTTAGTTTTAAATGAACAATTATAATTAAATAATTCCCCGCTACTTGAACCTTTAACCAGGTCGTAATCCTTTCCACCCCCTTCTCTACGAGGTCCGGACAGATGCGGTCACAAATATTTGCGGTCGGGAGATATTTCCGGACATTGTGGTCAGGCGATTCTTTTACTACCTAATAAGATAAAAATGGAAGATTCATCCTGACTTTTGCAGTCACCGTTATTGTCTGAAGAGGCGTGCATAGCTCTCAACTTTTTATTGGGAAGCAAAGCAAATACAACTGGGACACGTTAGGTTAAGGAAACAGGGGCTGGGTTTTTCCAATGTATAACCAATCCCTCTACATTCCGTTTTTATGTATGTATGCTGAACTGTACTTTTTATTATTCTTGTAAGATAGCATGGCAATATTGTAATATTCTAACTAGCGAAACCATGGTCGGCAAGTTTCAATAAATTTGTGGTTTATACTAAAAACTTGTTCTTTTATTTATTGCTTATTTTTTGTTATAATTGCTTGATTGGGATAAAAGAGTAGTTTTAAATTGTTTTGAGCATTTTATTTCATT
The DNA here is from genome assembly GCA_963513935.1 of Aphrophora alni. Classification (NCBI taxonomy): domain Eukaryota; kingdom Metazoa; phylum Arthropoda; class Insecta; order Hemiptera; family Aphrophoridae; genus Aphrophora; species Aphrophora alni. Next base: position 5,260,977 of record OY740769.1, on the reverse strand, counting down.
AGCAATTTTTCTCCCCTGTCGGTATTAAACAAAATCAAATAAAAACAATTTAATATGTATTGTATCAGTCGAGGTTTGATTATGGAATACATCTTGGGGTGAAGGGTATTGTTATTGATTTTCTGAAGATTATTTAAAAAAATCATTAGTGCCTTCATGGTACTTTCCCAGCCAAATCATACAATTTAATACAACTAGATTCTCCCCTGTTATTTGTAATGCTCAAAACATGGTTTCTTGGGCCTTGTAAGGAAGTTAAATTATATTGTTAGATAAGTTAGTTCAAAACCGTTGTTACAAAGATTTTCTGAACCTCGTAATTGTGTATATTACTACTATTTTGACGTCGACTCTTGTACATCTACAGACGCCATTCTAAAAATCAGGAGACCTCAAACAGATTATTCCGCAAAACTAAATATTGTCTTACTACACCCATCACAAAACTTTCTCTATGATATTTAACCATGAGAAGATAAAAAATGAGAATATACAAAGTAATATTTAACAGAGAAACAACAATAGAATCATTTTGTAACTGTTCATAAGAGATTTTTTCTATAAATGAAAGGAACGCAGTGATGAGATTATGACAAACTTATGAAAGTTTGCTTCTGAGTGTCTATAACCATTACCGTTGTCATACAACTTCTAACAGATCACAATCTGTAGAGTCGATATTGAGAAAATTTTATTTTAAGTTTTCATCTTATAAATAACAATTTTTTTAAACGCTTCGAGTTATTAAAAATATATACCCACATTTGATTAAAATCAACCCTCCCCGTTTGACTACAGAACATCATTCTAAGAACTGTTCTTGTTGGCTTAAAAGAGACTTCTTTTGAAACGGCACAGTAGAATTCAAAACATACTTTCTCAAAAAACTCAACAGCGATGTTTACACCCAACACGCAACTTCATATCTGTGAAAAAGTGAAAAGAAGAAAGAAAAGCGAACACGGCGTTCAACTTTCCACTAGAGAAAGATACGGAGCGTGTAGATTATGATAAGACTTTTGAAAGAATATTTCGGAGTGATTATAACCATTACTCTTGTACCAGCGTGTTTTTTGTAGAATGAATCTCCTTTGTGAAAACTTTAATAGTCAGAAAAAGTAAAGTGCTGGTTTGATAACTTTAAAAAGTGAAATTTATAAAAACAAATCTAGATTTTCAAACTTTTAACAAAATCGCGTTGCGTATTTTAGAGATAAATTTGCCAAAAGTGAATTTGTCATTTGTAAAATGTGAGTAAGAAGATTTTCTGTGACGGAGAAATAATTAGATAGTTATTTACGGAAAATTAATTATTTCTTATGGTGGAATATTCACTCAAGAACGGTCGGTGTCATTAACATTACGCTCTTGAGTTCAATTACAGTTAAAGAGGTTTTCTGTATAGCTTGCTCCAAGTAATAAATAGAAAACCGTTAATTATTTATATATTGTTAAGAATTAGGATAGTTTTAGTTAGAAATAAGGGTCTAAGTTCTTTTTAAGCAGCTAGATAGACAACAATTATTGTTTCAGACCTGGAAAACTGGCGGAATTGATATCCTTGCAAGCAAGGCCGACGACATTGATGTTACAATGATATATAAACCTTTGGGTAGGATATTTGACGTTAAAATGTTTAATAGGCCGCCATTTTGTAAATATTCAAAAGAACGCTCTGGTTTTTAGTACAGTTATAAACGATTATGCGTCAAATAGGTATACAAAGTTTGAGCTCAATATCTTTTTCACTTTTAAAAATACTAAGTATTTTGTAATAAAACAAAACGGCGGAAAATTCGAAAAAAAGCATATCCCGACTTATGTTTATATGAACATTTTTCATTATTTTCGCTAGTGGAATTAGATCAGAAAGTGCTCGGAACCTTATGCGAATTACCCTGTATGTATACATCTAATCCATTATAAAATAATAATCTTGTGTATACTATGCGTTTCTATAGGCTACTTCTTTGGTTTAACTCTTATCTCTGGAGTTTATTATAATTAGAGTGTTTAGAGAATTCTGTAAATTCGATATTTTGTTTACGTTAATAAATGTAATAAACAATAATCTATGAATAAACAATTTTTTACAATGATTTGTAACAAATGTAATAAACAAAGGCATATACTTCTGATAAAAACAAAGTAATGTTTTGGGGAATGAAATACCTGAATTGTTAAGCTTATGTACTTAGAGTCTGAGCAAACTGTTTAAATTAAACAAACAGTTTGAACGAATTTCATTAACCCAGTTGTTAATGTTTCTGTTGAAAGTCCAGACTGTATTCCTCCCAGAGGTGGTATCGCTACAATTAGAACACACCCACGTGGTAAATAAAAAATTTATATTTAGTGTACTCTTTCTCTTATCTATTACACTTACGAGAATGTTGAAAAGCATTACATACAGGGTGGTACAAAAGTATAGGAATGATTTGATAACTTTAGAAAGAATAGCAACAAATAAATCAGAATTTTACTGTACCTATTTGTTCACAATACAGACCAAATTTTCAAGCTTACAATTGTTTCCTAAATGAGAGGGTAAAGTCAAAATTTAAAAAATCATTTATAGTGAATACAGCCAAGGGAATCTAGCTTAGTTCTACACTTTTTTTTCTCGTGTCATCTTTAGTTAAATCCCTCTCTTTCATCTTTCTTATCAGATCTCTATTTACCAACTTTTGTTCTGTTCCGACCCTGACGCTATTAGATTACTTGAGAACTAAATTAATGTTCTTTTCTTCCTTTTTGGTTAAGGCGATGATGACCAATAGGTTTTCGCTTTCAAACAAAAACAAAAACCAGGTAAAACAAAAACAAAAAGTGAAATAAAATATATTTTCGTCATACTGATTCAAATCAGCTGTTTTCAATAGATGAACTGAGATGCTAAAGTAGTTCCTTTTAGTCCTAGAAACCTAAAAACATCACCTGATGTCGAGGTCATCAGTTGTTACTTCGTTTATACGAATTAATTAACGATTGTAAAGCTTCTGTAAAAACAACCGATACTCTCGATTGTAAATAACCAATGAAACAGCTGTTACAATCGATATTAAGTAATTTTTTTTTTGTTGTTTTTTTGTTATTTGAGTCCGGAAAATGTCGGAAAGTACAATGAATGACATGGAAAGTAAAGATATATTTCAAAAGTTCAAGAAATACAAGAAGACGTATTACCTGCTAAATCTCGGTAATTGTACGAGAAAGAATATAAGAAAATTAGTGCCTGGTGCTTTATACAAAACGTAAATACTTCGAATGTAATCGATAGTCCAAAGTATTCGATCTGGCAATTGTTATAGTTGGTGTACCACTAACAAAAACTAAACAGTTGTAATAGCTGCAAACTTGTGTAACTTGTGCAAACTTTTGAAGGTAAATAGGTTATAACATTTTAGTTTTTGTGAAATTGTTTTCTTATGTTGTTTGCAGTATAACCAAAAATATAGTTCATCACTTGGACCAAAAAAAGCTTTTCGATCCTCGCTCTTTTTTCCGGTCTCGGCTCCGACTTGGCCGTTTAAACTTGAGCTTGTATTGAAAATCTTCACTTTTGTCCTAGTGATGAAATATACTATTACAGTATACAACGTAAAATGATGTTTTAAGATGATTGTAATTTTTCAAATACACAACTGTTTACGAATAATGGCTTTCAAAGTTGAAGAAATCGTAGCATTTTAATCAATAGAAATAAAACTAAGCATGTGTTGAAAGTTCGGTTTTACAAACTTATAATAATTTTAACAAAATTAGCTAATATTACGTAATAATTTCAAGGTTCTTTTATTCCTTTAAATTACCCTCAGGGGCTCACTTACATTGAGTACCGAGGTTGAAATCCCGAATTAACTTTGCTGGATTTACACTTTTTTTTTAATGTGGTCTGGGTTAGTTCTTCCTTTTTCATCTTTCCTATTAGGTCTCAGACCCTTGCGTTATTATCCTTACATTTATGTAAGGCAATTATGACCAAGAATTGTTACGCCTTTATACATCAAGAAAATATTCTTTTAAACTTCTTAATTAAATCGTAGTTTTGGCTTACAGGGCAAACATAGTATCATAGGGTGTACACTTCTCACATTAATTTGTTTTTGCTGCAATTTTTGAGTTATGACAGTTAAATTACAAACGACATTGAAATTAATCTGTATACTCGGTTTGCAGCCCTTAAAAAACAAATTCAAGTGCCTTGTGGTAGTCCCACTTTTGATTGTTGAAAAGCAGAATCAACGTCAGCATATCTCACCTTTGTCCATCTTTGTCTGAGAAATCTTGAAATCTAACTGCTCATGTTGCCTTTTATGTTCAGAATATTCAGCTTATTTAAGAGTTTAGCTCTCCATACAATGTCGTAATCCCCCTTGAAGTCTATAAATACTGCACTTTCTTTCTTATTATTAAAGGCCGTCTTGATTTCTTCGGTTACCTTAGTTATTTGGTATGATGTAGATCTTCCCTGTCTAAACCTTGACTGTTCTTCCACAAGCAAGTTTCTCTTCTCAAGATACCAGTTCAAGCGTGCAGAGATCGTTCTTTCTTGAATCTTTACCAGTACAGATGTAAGAGCAATAGGTCTATAAGAGTTTATAAGATTAGGAGGTTTAACTGGTTTTAAGATAGGTACTATGATTGCTTAATCCATTCAGCTGGAAGATTAGTTCTAGATTTCCAGAATATATTATATATATCAAAAGATGGAATTGAAGAGCTCTGGATCCCAAATTATGCACAAACTCGGCGAAGATAAAGTCTGGTCCAGGTTGTCTTTTAAATGGGGTTTTTCTTATTGCTCCATTTGGTTTTTGGTCAATTGTGTTATCAACAAAAATTTAATTTCTTGGTAAGATAAAATTATTTTTTCTAGCACATTTTGGTTTGGTTTGACATTTTCAAATTTATGTTGTTTTCTTTTTTAAAGTTCACTCATTCAAATTTAATGATTCATTTATTCATGAGGTTTAAAATTTAAAAAATCGAGGATAAAGTTATCAGATGTTTTAGACAATTAATGAAATTTCATTTTTAACAACTCGGTTAACCTGTGACGATTAGAAAAAATTAAATGATACCGTTTTCTTCGTTTGGTATCAAAAAATGTTGTGGCAACAGAAAATATTGTGTCTGTTGACAATTTTGTTAAAGTTAACCATTTTCAATATATATATATATGACTACGGCCACTATTTTGAAAATAGATTGAGTGTATTAAATCGAAAGTTATTACATTTCCAAAGTGATAAGTTTTGTTGTAAAAAGAACAAAATGGCGGATGGACGGAGAAACTAAGCAATCCTTTTTATTATTACCAGTTGAATACATCCTGAAAGTTTTACCGTTTCTTCCATAATCATCCTGTATAAATGTTTTGCACACTAATCACTGTAGAAACTAATTTCCATAGACTGAATGATGCTAATTGCGAGAGAGTTTAAGAAATTAGGAGTCTTTGTTTTTATTCTAATTTACAAATTACCCTTCCTTAAATAAATTTTAACTTTAATTCTAAGAGAATTGTAAAGCTCATTCTTAAGTCATTATTGTTAACACTTAAACATACAATAAATAATTATATTACAATGATGCAACAGTCAAATCAGTGTAACTCCCTCTATCATTCGTAACTTCAACAAAACTGTCATTTAATTTAAATGTTAATTCTAAACACAGCTCGTTATTGCAGTGATGATATTCGAATCTCCATAAAAACATACCTATCGAAAGTTTTCGTTTAAAGACAAGAATAAAATTGTTTTGGATTTTTTTAAATTTCAAAAATGTAGATTATTTGATGAAAAGTGCGAACACTATATTGTAAAGCTAGAAAAAAACTATGGTTTAAGCCATTATTACTATTAACACTTATCTGAAATTTGTTTTACGATTCGCTGCAGAAACCAATTTACTAAACAATTTACAAACGTTCTAATTCTCCTCGTCGGAAAAAAGGAGTTTCTACACAGCTTAGTTAATTAAAAAGTATTATTCAGCACCAATGTGGAAAAGCAAATGTGTAAAAAGTTCTCTATAGTCCAAAGACAAACAGCACTCAGTGTAGAATCTGCATAATCCACGATATTGGAAAGGACGTTTGGTTTATCCTGCCTACAGATTTATTAGCGGCGGGTAGGCGAGAAGTTCATATCCGGATGAAAGAGATCTTACCCAGCAAGCAGAATGATGCTAACATTATAGGACATGATAAAGCACAGATTAAAAAGAAGCGACAGCAAATCTTCTTAAAAGTATGAAATAGGACCTTACAGTACATGGATACTATAGACAGTATCTCCGTGGATTTAGAAGATCAAGTGATGATAGATGCACCAACAGTGGAGCAGAGGAGGACGATGGTATACATCCTTTCTTCTACTGCGAGAGGTGGAACCTCTCAAGGAAGTCCTTGAGGAGAATATTTGAACAGAGCTAAGTCCAATAAGCTTAATTCTATCCTAGACAGCAAGGAAGTACTGAATTTGGTGTAGAGGTACAGCGTAGAAATAATGAAGTCTAAGGAAGATCAACTGAGAAAAATCTCACCGTAAAAGGAAAAGTAAACAAGACTTTTTATAGACAGCTTCCAGCTAATTTCATTTCACATTAGTGCTATAAAAATAAATTATGCCCACATACAGCAACACACCAATTTTGATCAAAATCAAACCATAAATAACAAAGATGTGATACTTATTGTAGGGGTACAAAACACCCTTGGAGTGGAACATTTTCAAAACCCTTTCTTAGTACGCGTCTACAGACCTATTCCAAACCATATTAAAAAATTCATAGCTCTAGGCTTCTTGGATCCAGAGAGAGAGAGAGAGAAAGAGAGAGAGAGAGAGAGAGAGAGAGAGAGAGAGAGAGAGAGAGAGAGAGAGAGAGAGAGAGAGAGAATTCATCCACACATCCTCCGAGAGAAATAAAAAGGCCATTGTTTCGCTTCTAATGAATCAAAATCTTATAATCTGGTTTTGAAGAAATGGAATGATTAGTTTTGTTATAAAATGAGTTATATCCTACTAATTCCATAAAACGCCTCGCCTTATTGAAAACATATATCCCATATTTCATTAAAATTGGTTCACCCGTTTGAGTTAAAGAACATACAAAAAACACCATTCCTAAAATTACATTCATCAACTGCTAAACATAGTTTCTCAAAAAGCTCAACATCTGTTTTCTTTACAATCACACAACTTTCGCTCTATCTGTAAGTTAAAAGAAGAAAGAGAAGCAACCACGACATTGTATAGAAATTTTTCACTAGAAAAAAATTGTTTTTGTACAAATGAAATAAACGTAGCGTGGAGATTATGATAAGACTTATGAAAGAGTTTCTATGCCATTACTGTTGTAACGTCGTGTCTTTTGTACGATGAATCTCTGTTGTGAAAACTTCGTTACTCGGAAAAAGTAAAACGATGATTTTGTTGGTTTGATAACTTTATGACGACACATTAGGAGATGTGAGTTAGAAGTGAGGTTAGGTTGGTTTTTATTATTTACACTGGCTGTTTGGTAATCAACAAAATTACAACTTCAGTTTTTTGACTTATCTTCACGCTTCATGGGTACTGAAAAAGTGATTTTCCCGTCGTTTTTTGCGCGTATACACTCTAGCGGACACAAATATTAAGATAGAAACTTGTAATTCGGTCCTATAGAACAATCTAATTAAAATGTCAAAATGGCAGCCATTTTATTCAATTTTCAGAAAAATAACAACATAGGAAGAGAGGCTCCTAATAACATTAATTTTAAAAATGGCTTAAATAGATTTTGAGGCTTAAATTGAACAAAATGGTAGCTCAAGATCCAAGTTTCGTTCTTGGATATAATGCCATAACCATTTAAACCATTATGTAACAAGGGTAAAATATTTCATGAAATAGTCATCGGACTTAAAAGAGGAACTGCCCATAATCCACTCTTGGGTCAGTGTCACAAAGTTTGCGCAAAAATTTAAAGTTAAGATGAAGACAATTAGTTATTGAAATATTGTTTACTTGAGGAAATTCGAATGTTTGATCATTATAATTACGGTCATCAGAAGAAGGCTTACTAGAGTGGATGCAGGCTTGGAAATCCCCGAAGGACCTAGCTGGATCTACACATTTTTTTACGTAATCTTGGGTTAGATCCTACTCTTTCATCTTTACTATCAGATTTGTCTTGTTCTCTGTGACGCTGGATAATCAAAGACAAGAGGTGTTTTTTATACTCTTTACTTCATAGCTTTTAAATAACCAAGAGATTTTTTCCCCTTTAAACTACAAGAAAAATAGTATATTTTGTTTTACGAATTTTAAACGTATTATGTTCACTATATTTAGATACAAACAGTTTTATTGATCGATATTTGAATATCGGAACTCTATTTTAAGTACTGAACGATCGATCATACAACATCTATCATAAACAAAATGTTTTGCGAATGACATAATGTGCATTTTGTAATCGCCTCTAGAATACACAACCCTCTCGTTTTACCCTAGATCCTCTCTCAATTTTATTTATGTCTTTATATACGATACGCTGAAGTCAATTTCCATTTTTATTGGAATAAGGGACTGTTGTTTTGCCCCCGTTCCTTTCTTAACCACAACTTCGCTGTGTTGCTTTATTAAATAAAGAATAAGGAGATGACACAATATTATAGATGTTACATTAACAAAACTAAAATTAAAATTTTGTTTTAAAAAATCATTTACAAAATATTTTTAAAAAAATATTCACAAGCCGTTGTGTCATAGGATTATTAATGTTAGTAAATTTTCCATAGGCCGCAACTTTTATCCTATTTTTCACAATTTTAAATATTATAGAATTTACAAATTATCGAGAAAATTCATTAATCAGAAATGTCCTAAAATAGATCATTATATCCAACTTTAAAATTTTCATCTGCATTTATTTTCTACTATGACACAAATACGATCACAAATGTTAGCAACCAATGCCATCGACAATAGCTCTAGTAAGAGGTATTTCACTTAACCTAAATTACTATACATTTAATAAGATTGAAACTCAATATAGACTGGTTTGAACGAAAGGTTTACATATTCCTTGGTTGTTACTCCTTACCTAAATTCTACACAAGTCTATAAATCTATTATATAAAGTCTATTTATATTAAAGTAAACACAATAACGTTATTGTCGCCTTAAACCAGAACATCTGACAGACCAACCGGAATTTCGATATAAAAAGAGAATGACCATTTCAATTAGTTTATTTCATGTGCCTACCTATCTACATCCCCTCTTCTAAAAACAACTTAATCATCCCCTATTCATTATCACAGATCTTAATAAGTCAGAATATATCTAACTTTATTATTACATTTAATTACCGTCTAATAACAATTTTATATTAGTCTTAGCACAGTTTTTTTATAAAGAAGAGGTCTAAATTGTTCCTCGCTGTTTATAAAGACGTTTGAGTTTTAATTAAAGATACTTTTAAATATACTAAACCAAGCACAGACTTCTTTGTTAGAATATTAATTCCAAGTTGTGAAAAATATTAAGATTTGAATACTTTGGAATTAAATATGGCAATTTTTTTTCCAATTGATTATTTCGGGGCAAAATTTATTCAGTTTCTTTTACTTTCTTCTTTTATTGCAGGTTTTTGTTTACTTCATAAGATAACATAGTATTTAAGTCTCAAAAGAAATTAAGTTTTTTGTGATACTATAACGGGTGGTTTTTCTTCTTCTATGATTGGGTAAAAGCTCTTCGCAGTTTAAAATCTTCCTGACAGGCTTGTCACGAAAGAGTGTTCATCTCTTTGTCAAAGATCTATGGGTTGAGGTAATTTCTATATCCTAATATCTGCACTCGAAAATCAGCTTTTATGCAGTTTTCTCTTACAGGCTACAATTTCTGTACAGTCACCTCCTCAAAATTAATTTCGTAGATTGGTTCCTATTCTTGTGAATGGTTATTCTCTGCTGTTAAATATGTTTTATTTACAAGTAACAGTTTCTGATTTTTCTGAGTTGCCTTTTATGAAGTCATTTCAATTTTTTAGAAAAAACATATTTCTATTTTAATATGTTTTGTTTTAGGATTAAAAATGAAAATCAGTATTTGAGCTTTTTGATCCTATTTGGAAATTTAACCATAACTTTTCTTCGAAAGAGTTTAAATTCAATGAATTGGAAATATGACCCGGCCATGATTCAAATTGTGTTCTAACTTTTTTTTTAATGTGGGAATTCTAATTGTTAAATATGCAGCACTGTTTGCTCTTTCTGCCAATAGTCTTTAGAAAGTTCTATTTTTTATTGAAACTTTACAACTGAATTATCCCATCATGTGTAAATACTCAGGTAGCAATGCCCTGTTACTGAAATTATTATCTACTCTATATTGCCTGTGCTTAACAAGAGAAGATCAGTTGCAATTTCTTTGAAAGATACGTAAAAGGAGAGTTTGTTCATCCTAGACCTAAAATACTTTTTCTGAACCAAAGTGCTGATAAATTTCACAGCTCATAAAACTGCTGATATTCTATAAGTTTCGTTATTGTCCTCCTGTTATCACGTCAGCCCATTCATTCCGTAATTCTTATGGCCGTTACACTGATGAGACAGAAAGTCTTGTTGTGATTCTAAAACAATCCCAGACTAATCTGTCCAAGGATTCTAAAACCGCCTGACTGTCTGCATAGACACATACGTATGTCTTATCAAAGTTTCAAATATTCAGGACACATTACACTAAGGCTGTAATTTATTACTTTAACACTTTTAAGTATATTCCCGAAGGACACTTTTGGATTTCCAGTTCCTGTTCTAAGTATTAAAGAGCTGTTTGTAAACCAAAAAGACTTCCATCCCTCTACACAATCATTTCGTTTGGTAAACCAATGTAAATTTATAAATAATAAAAATAGTTCGCATTTTCTAGAATAACTTAAACGAAATGTATAACTACATTCTATAAACTATTATGAGCACAATGTGACGAACTTCAAGATTAAAATCAAACCCAATACCACAATTTTAATAAAACAAACTTTTATCTCCTGATGTACATTTCAGTAACGTAGTTATCATCCTCAGAGGTTGAGTATTAAACTGAGTGTTTGTGTACTGTAATACTCAACCTCTGAAGATGGTAACTGTGTTACTGAAAGGTACATCAGGAAATAAAAATTTGTTTTATTAAATTGTGTTGTTGGGTTTTGATTTTAATCTACAATTATTCTAAAAATGAAAAAACCTGCGTAACAAATGACATGTTGTTTTAAACAGAAAAAAACCGATTACAATATCTCACAAAAATTACGTTAGCTTAATCAAACGCGTTTCAACGGCAAAGTCGCCATTATCAGTGACATGTGAGCTACAATAATTAAACTATAACTAACAGACAACAACAAATAAGTGTCACATATCACTGAGAATGGCGACTTAGCCGTTGAAACGAGTTTGAGTAAACGTATTTCTTGAAAGATCTTGTGATAGAGTTTTATTATTTCTAATATTATCTCACAAGTCAAGCTCAATAAATATTGTTTACTATATGTTATTTTAGTAAAATACCGAATTAAAAAATCGAATATTATATTTTTCCTTAACTGTAATATATCCTAGAACCAAAAACTGAAGGAAAAAAATCATACCTTAGAACATTTTTTAGTAGAGAATACCCTTAATTGATAATCTAAATATTTGAATAGTAATAATCCCCCAAAAAAATATAATGGTTATCAGAAGTAAAGAATCAATTCAGAAAACATTGCGTCCTCTGTGTCGGTGGTTTCAATTCCTCTAATTAATCTCTTGTGTACAGAACAAAGGCAGAGAGAAATAGTGCTTAATACTTAAATGGCGTTCCTAGAATATACAAGAGCTTGTTGTTTGTTTAGGGCAATTATTCTATAATGGTTAGTAAGAGTTCTCAACATTTTGTATTCCAAGAGTAGTTTCATAATTGTAATACCGTTACAATCTTTTATAAGTACTATAAATATATTAAAATATACTGAGAAAATTATTAAAATTAATATACAGTTATTTAGTTCAGAAATGGCGGTGTTAACATAATAGCAATAGTATAGCTTGTATTGAATTTCACAAATTACGTAATAACCCTGAACTTGTAGGTCAATCCCCTACTCTCCCCTCCAACGTACAAGTTCCCATACAATAGTGAGTGAGGTTCGTTCTCAAACTCGGTTTTGGTAGTTGTGAAGCCCGGACCCCAGCTCGTGACCTAGAGAGTCTAATGGTCAACAGACCTCTAATCCGGAAAGATCACCTCACAACCATAATGTTATAACCTTAATTATGTAGTCATATATAGTTTGAACGTTTGCAAGTGCGTACAAATATATGTCCCTGTATGTTGACAAAGTTTTTATTAATAACTAGTTGACTGCACCAGTTTCAGTTGAGATACTGTTATAAAGAAATTTTTTTGTAGCACAACCCTAATGGTGGTGCTATGGAAATAAATTATACCCAAATACAGCAACACACCAATTTTGACCCAAAATCGACCCATAAATAACAAAGATATGATACTTGTTTTACGGGTAGAAAACACGCTTGGAGTAGCCGATTCTGTCATCACCTCATTATAAAAAAAGAAACTACAATATACAAAGTAAAATTTTTCGTCTTGAAAAATCAAAATGTTTCTAGAATAATTTTCATATTTAATCCCAAAGTCTTCTAATCTAAATATTCTTGTAATTAATATTGTAGTAAATAATGTGATAATTTTAGTCTATTTAAAAGTATCTTTAATTATCACTCAGATGTCTTTATAAATTATGAACTCTTCTTTCATTAAAACCGCGCTAAAAATAATTTACAATCATTGTTATTAGAAGGTAATTAAACATAAAATAAAAAGAGCTCTTATAATAAGTACGCAAAAAACCATTGTGGTCTAACCGCGTGGAGATAATAATAATCATGAAATACTTCAAATGTAATTTCAAAGAAGTGAAACGGGGTCATCATGGTACTTGCCCAAACCAACCACGATGAAATACAATTACATTCTCAAAATTGAAATCCCAAAAGTTGATTTCTTGGTCCTGTTTTATATATTAAATTGTATTTACAGATCTTAGGCTCTTATCTAGTCTACTGACTAAGTTTTTTTAAACTGTTGTTACACAGGTATTCTGAGGCACATAATTGTGTGTGCTTTCTTGAGGTCGGCTAGACCTTAATGGGACGTTTAGGCGAGTATATGTTAATAAATCTCGCTACTCGTGACTCGGCCGTGCCGGATTTCATAACTACATAAATCATATATTCGTGAGAGGTCGGCATTTCAAAATTACAATTTTAACGCTAATTTTGCTATTTTTTGTCATTCTAGATAGTAGTCGGCGGTTGAAATCTACAAATTTGATTCTAATTTAGTGTGTTGTAAAATGAATAACAAAACAGATATGAACCAAAAACTTATTTAAACGGGCGCCACTGACATTTTCAATTTGATTTTCTGAGTTTCATATGAGCACACTATACTAAATTTCATGTTCTTATCTTAATTTTTGTAGAATCTATCGTCCTTGCGTACAAACGACAACTTCGACACATGGGGACCACTTTTTTTTGTTCCCGAAGCAATAAAACTTGAATATCTGTCCAAAAACTGTTCTCGAAATAAATTACAATTACCAAAACCTACGCAATACTTTGTATTCTCTAAAAGTAAAAATAACCTACAAAATTCCTTTAATACGAAAGAGTAACAACCGTAATTCGTTCATTATTTATTCACCACTCTACTCATAAACATTGCTTCGCTACTTAGTTATAATAGATGTAACAAACTTAGCAATTCTAATTTATTTACGTCTCTCCAGAGACTGTCATCATGTCTGAGAAATCGTCTCTAGTTTCTATTAGTGTTTACAGCTGTCTTGGGACACATTTGCCAATGCACATTCATTAAATCTGAATTTATGTTAATGTTCTGATAAACAGACAAATGGAAGAATCAAAAGTGATTCATTAAACGTACAACATAATCTGTTTGGAATCACCTAAAACGAGTATTATTTGAAAGAAGATCAATATCTCTGTAATCTTTCAGAGTACGATGATGAAAACAGTCATTCAAAGAGTTCCGTTTGTCATCAGAAGTTCACTTATAATGTGGTAATCAAAACACCCTAGCTGGATACTTCACCTTTCGTAATCTTGGGTTAGATCCCTCTCTTTCACCTTTCCTATCAGGTCTCTCGTAGAAAACTCTTGATTTTTTCCTATCCCTGACCCTCTACTCCAGGGCAGGCGTCTTCATTTTATGTTATTTTCTTCCTTTTCTTATAAAGTGATGATGACCAAGAGGTTACAGTGTGACCAACCTTCAGGGGCTCACTTATAGTAATACAGATGTGGCTATCCCAAGGAAATGTGGTTGGATCTGCACATTTTGTCGTATCGTCTTTAGTTTCATCCATCTCTTTTATCGTTACTATCAAGTTTATCGTGAAAAACTTGCTTGTACTTTTCCTAAACCTGTCGCTATTACAGTATTCAAGAAGTCTCTTTTTTATGATCTTTTCCTTCTTTTTTTTAAGACGATGATGACCGCTAAATTTTTCGACTTTAAACTTTTACAAGAGTTTTCAGTTAGTGGCTAACCCCTCGCTTAGTGTGGGTTCAATCCCTAATTATATATATATATATATATATATATATATATATATATATATATATATATATATATAATGAATAACAGATCATAAATCGTTTTTATTGTTTATCTGAGTTCTATGTGAGCTACATTGGTAGCTCTTCAACGCTTTAGTGGTAGTCTAGCTTGTCCCATCATCAATCTAGAGTATCTGATACCATTGTCTCTTGAAATCGTTATTTCAAATGTTCCGAAACCTCCTAATATGGATTCTGCTATTGGTACTAATAATTGTCATCTATAATAATAAAAATGTCTCACAATCGGTAAGATTGTTAGTACTCCAAATATGAAAACTCGACATATTTGAGGAAAGTAACTGTATTTCCCATGTACTAGTTGCTTATATTGTTTACACTGATGACCGACGGTACTTGATAGAATTCCATCTTAACAAATAAAAAACAATTTTTCTTTTGTAAAATTCTATAATTTATTTGGTCTAGCCGACCATGGTTTTAAGAGCCTCGTCAAACCATGGTCGGCTAGACCAAATAAATTATAGAATTTTACAAAAGAAAAATTGTGTTTTATTTTTTACTAGTTGCTTTATGGTATGTCCTTTGGTCCTTCCACAGTTTAAAACACTCCCTCAATTAAAACTTCGTGGTTGTAAATTCTGGTGAGCATGGTGGCCACAAGGCTTCCTTCCACCTTTTCCAATTTAACTTTGAAGAAATGTCTTAAGAAATAAATCACGAACAACATTGGGATAATGAGGTGGTCCCACATTTTACAGAAAACTCCATTTTTTCATCTTCGGTTCGGGAAAGAGCATAAAGCTCCATTTTATCAATGTAGACAACTACAGTCTTTTCAACAAATAAAAAAGAACCACTAATGCAATCCCGAGCAACAACGCAACCAAACACGAGTGACATGTTTCGGCAGACATGAGTGACTTCCTTTACCGAAATTCAAACATAGTGGCGATGTAAACTTCAGAAATATAAACTAACCTCACCACTCGGTTCCGAAAATACTTATCAGCTTCAATTAGATCAAGACGTACTAAGATTATCTCCTGTCGCAAAAAATAAAATAATTGCACTTTATAACCTGTAAAACGTTTATTTCACAAAACAATAAGAACTGTTGTTTTTCAAACATTTTCGTACAGATTTTCTTTATCTTTGTAAAACGCTGTTTCCAACACTTTTATTGTTGAATGATGGCCTACCTGAAAGATTTTTGTGAATAAGCTACCAATTTCTCCCAAATTATGAATTTTTTCCTTGTGATGGTTCTTCATAAAACACACGCCGATTGTCATATTGCACTCGAGCAAGCCACAAAACACACTGAATTTTCCTTTGCACTGCTGTCGTGTTTATTTTATAGATGACTATATAATGAATAACTGTATAATAATGGATGCTCAATTATGAATAAAATTAATTAAATGCTGTTTCATGTACATAGAATGTACCTTAGGGAGGTATAATAATTTGAAACACAATCATGACTTCCCCACAAGACATCACTATGAGTACTGATTGATAATCCCGAAACAACATAGCTGCGTTTGCACTTTTTCTAGCTAGATTTGGGTTAAATCCTTCTTTTTCATCTTTCCTATCACTACCAACTCTTTTTCTTTTCCTACATTAAATCTATTAAAATATTTGTGAGCAAGGGGTCTTTATTTACGGACTTTTCTTTTTTTGTATCATAGGATGATAACCGAAAGGTATCTAATAAGATAGGTTACATAAAAAAACTTATAGAGAACGATGCCAATTATAAAGGCAAGTAAACATTACCTGTAACCTTAAGGTATTAATATTTTAGTAACAGATTCTGGGTTAAATAGAGATAATAATGATTATCTATTTCATTATTGAACTGTTTCCAATTCACAATCCAACAGATAAATCATTAGCAAAGATTAGTGTTAAATATTTACACCTACAGTAAATATAGCTCGATTTGTTTTCTAACTTCACTCTTGTAATCAGCACTGAAAAATAAATAAACTGTGCAAATCATTGCACAAACTTTCTTACAACCCAAAGAAAACTATGTGTAGCCAAACATGTTAGTTCGGAAGAAAGTGAAGATGAACCCTGGATTGTATTGTCTTAGACTTTGATTAAATTTAACAAAATTTTAATAAGCCTAAACTTGCTTCCGTCGTCATAAATTCGTCTTGTAAATAAATATTACAAGATGAAATCAGCTGTAAATGGGACCGGTCAAAGTTTATATTAATTTCTCTTTTCTTTTTTTAAATATTCCTTAACGGTAATTTTGTATTATTTCCAATTTTTCAAAATAGTTTGTGTCATTATTTTTAAAGTTTCGCCAAAATTTTATTGAAATCGGTAGAACCGATTTTGAGAAGTTACTTCTTTCATAAGGACAAAACTTTTGTTCCGATAATTCAAAACCGACATTTTTATCGAAATCGTTACAGCCAATTTTGAGAAAACTGGAATTTTTGGTCATATGACAGGTACCGATATGACCATATCATATATGATCAAATTATCCTCACATACCCAATTTTATTAAAAACAGGCTACTCTTTTGGGCTGTATAGCGCTCCACAGACAGACTGACGTCATTCCCAAAACACGTTTATGAACTCAAATTACAAGAAATGGATATTTCTGTGAACAACAAAACACCGGTTTTTTTATCAACTTTCTCCATATTGTTATATGTGAGAAAGTAAAAACATAAAAATTGCACAAAAACTTAAATATTTGGCTAAGAAACCATCCAAATCCAAATTAGTTTCCTTAAAATTAGCTGCAACGGTTTTATTCTATTTTTTATATAATTAAGGTATTAGTAATCATTATCTTACTAAATATGCCTGTTTGGTTCGAAAAGTGAAACTTAAGACCACTTGAATAGGGGTACGTTTTTATTATTATTATTTACTTTTTCAAAATTTTAACGAAAAATAATTTTCATTTACTTACAGTGTTACGTTACTTGGGATTATAAATATTCACATTTTTCAAACTTGAGTAAATTTTGAAATATTCAAATTTTTATATCGGCACCTATGATAATTTCATTTTTATAACCTGTACCATCCGATTTTTAATTATTAGAAATATGTTTATTTGGGTTCTTAGAGGCTGCGTTATACCAAACATTGATAATTGCTAAATTAAAATTTCAGTCTCATTAAACTACCCGTATATTTTGAAAAACAAATTTAAATAACCCCAGCAGTTATTACGAAAATTCTTTAAAAATCCGTCGAACCGTTTGCATTCTAAAGCGTTGCTCATACGAGAGACATCATAGCTCTCAAATAATCTATTAGAGACAGGGTCGGAAAAGTACAAGAGTTGGTGATAGGACAGATCAAAGAGAGGGATCTAACCCAAGAATTTTTGTTTTTAAGTGTAGATCAAACTAAGTTCCCTTTAGATTAACAATCCCAAACTCACTATACAAGAGCCATCGAAGAGTATATAAAATGTACTGTAGTTATTATTTGTACTTCTACTGTATATTAATAGCGGAGCAGCCTGCAAAACGCTTTTTGTGTAATAATTCACACTTGAATAATTCCTTAACATTACATTATAAACTCAATATCTGGAACATATTAAAATTGCCTGCTGTTACAGAACGATAAGGAGCTTTACTTCTTCCTTGTAAATAATTAGAATTGCTACAAAATGTGTTTCAGTAGAATGCTACTTGTTAAATGTGAGACCAAATTAGTTTCTGTTATATATAATAGTTAGTATAGAAGTATGCTTCAATAAATAATCAAAATCTTTCAACTCAAATAGGTTGTAAAATTTAGAGATTACACTATTTAAATTCTACAATCGTTGGAATTTTTAAATCAAGGAAATTTTTTTTATATTCATATTTATGAAAGAAAATTATTTACGTTTTCATTATATAAATTTCCCAACAATTAAACCTTAGCTGTGGTCATCAAAATACGACAAATGAACAAAAATAGCGGAACCTTTTGAAGAGAAAACTTATTTTCTGTAAAAACACAAAACAAAATATCCCGAACTCTTTTCTACTAGGTTGTTTAAAATTAACTCCCAATTTAAATCCTTAATCGCTTTACATTTAAAGATCAAATTTAGTGTAAAAAATGCGTCATCTTCAAATAATTTTGCTGTATGCCTTTGTGAATGACAGAGGAGACACGGAGATATGCATGGGAGACAAATAAGAAGGAACGTGACGAAGAGAGAGATAAGAAGAGGAAAGCTATAGAGAGATGAGACAGGGGCGAGACGAAGAAGCTGTTCAACATCATACTCATTATGACACGGCAACGATAGTGGAAGAATGGATTATAAATCAATAAAGTAACTCAACATCTAAAAGCCTGAATTTGTATACAAGAACACATTTTATATGAAGCAGAGTTACTGAAAAAGAAAATTTGAAGGTAGCTAAACAAGGTTTGTGAAAATTTTCATTTTGTGAGAGTTCTTCTATGAGACCAGGTTTTTAATTTTTGACTTAAGTGAGAAGAAACGTGAGGGTAAATAAAATATCTCCAATAGGACAACATTTTGAAGGGTTTGATGAGACTATAAAAATTCCATTCGGATATTTTCTGCCTCCTTGTATGGAATCAATAGAATCAGCAATTGGAATTAAATCAAAATATCCGCAATTGTTTACTAAACTTTCATCTCTACATCATTTATTCAATATTAGGGTCACAAAGCTTTGAAATTAGCACCCATAAGGACTATATTCCCTTCTTAGTTGCGGCTTCATCGTGTACTACACTCAGGGGCTTGGCAATCCCAAGTGAACCTAGCTGTCTCTTTCATTCATCTTTTCTAACAGGACTATCTTGACTAATTTTCAACTCATTTTTCCGACCCTGACGCTATTAGAGTACTCGAGGACGAGGTGTTTTTTTTCTAAACTCTTTTACTGTTGCTGTACTTTTTTTTAAGGTGATAATGACCGAGAGTTTTTGACCTTTAAACAACAAGGGGGACATAATCCATCTTGTGGTTTATCCGTTTTTCGTAGGAGTACCAAAAGACGTATCACTCCACCAGCTCTATTATTTGTGATATATACGTGTCCAGTTAACCGGTTTAGTTCCACCAGGGGGGGGCGAGAATAGATTAATCAAAACCACCGAGATTAGACGACAAAGAGAGATGGAAGAGACGATGAAAGACGAAGAGTGAAGTAAAGAGACAAGGCGATAAAGAACAGTTGAGAAATGGGGAGAATCGAGAAGCGACAAGGAGATAGATGGAAATAGAATACTAGGCGAGACAAGGAAAGAAAAGAAAAGTTGAGGAATATGAGGAGCGACGAAGAAAGACGAGGAGAGGAAAGAGGAGCTAAGGAGAGAATATACTAACCAAGATAAGGAGAGTCGAATAAATTCTGCCTCATCAGTAAGAAATGCTTTCTTTTTTTAACTCTAACAATTCTCAATTTAAAGTTGGTGTAGATTTTCCACATTGAAGCAAGGGTTACTTCATCCTGTCGAACTCTTTTCATAATCCTTCACTCATTGTACATTTTGGAATTCGTCGAATCCAATGATCCTTTCATTTGAATCTCATAATATGTACAGTCTGTGCCACGGGAAAGTTTTTTCCTACCACACCATTCAGGTTGGCTCTTGTAAAGAGTTTCACCAAATCAAACAACCAATCATTTTAAACTAGGGGTCGAATCAGCACAGGTTAGACTACAGAACCCTGAAGAGGCAGTTTATCGTCATGCCCAGGACGGAATAACAACATTATATAGCCAAGATTGTTATAGTGAAAAAAAAAATTATAAATTGATAAGTTAATTCATAGTATCTAGTAAACCTTTACATTCAAGAGCAAAGTTAATATACAGCAAAAAGGCTGGTAAAAAGTTTCTTCTACTTTAACTTTTTTTTAAATAAAATAGCTGAACATGTTTTGTGGATATTAACTGTGTAATGAGGGTTCTATGTATGAGACGAGGTTTTTAATTTTTGACTTAAGTAGGAGGGAAGGCAGTCGGACGTATGGTTATGTGATACATTTTATAAAGTTTGATAAGAAAAAAAAATTACTTTAGGGTCACTGTAACTAAACTGGCAGACATTATGGTGATTTGTAGAAGATAGTTAAAAGTTAATTGTATATCCACATTAGTTGAAGATTTTAGAAACAGAATTAAAGAAAAGTATCAAAGAATATCATCGAAAATATTTACAATCTTTCAAGATAGATTTCAGCAGCGGAAGTACAGGTGTATAAATTTGAAAATTTTGATTTGAAGCATTGAATTTATATCTAAGTAGAAGTCCTATAGTACAGGATAATGTGGGGCTCAATATGTGGATTGAACTGTTGTAGTTGTGTGTGTTCATATAGAGAATGCACTAGTATAAGAGTACGGGCACATTATCCTTGAAGTTGCCAGAAGTGGGCCATTAGATGGCAGTACTAAAACCTATAGTTTCTGAGTTTCAAATCATACCATAGAGATGGATAATCTATTTAGTTTGTAAAATCAATGTTTGTGGTAACTATAATAGTAATTTTGTTTTAAATTATAAAAAATAATAATACTTTACTTTACTTTACTTTACTTTATCCAACGCCATCCGTCCTTGGCAGTTCGGCCATTAGACGACGAACCTCCCAGTAGCGTGTTGCCATGTCATCGGGCATGTTCGTGAGGTTGGTGCATGTCATAAGATGAAGGGCGTCCATCCGGGAGGACTGGCAGAGAGGACAGCAGTCATTTGGGGCCAGGCCGATTCTGTGAAGATGGGCCTGAAGGTAGTCGTGCCCAGTCGTTTTGATATTGGTCCATCGGAGGCGAGACATTCCCAGGTCTTCCCCATACTTTGCTCCTTTAGGTAATTGGTGGTAAACCTGTTTATGGTGGTCGTTATTTTGTTGTTTGCTGCTCTCAGAGTTGTGGGGGTAAAAAATAATAATGAAATAATGTTTAGCTTTAAATTGAATCACGTTTATTAATTTTGTTTTGGATGGTGAGATTTTCTTTTTTAAAACATCATTGTTGCGTATTACAAAGACCATCACAATGAGGTATCTCATGACCATAATATTATTAACTTTTTTTTTAATTATCTCCCTCTACTAAGGATAAAACCCCAAAATTATTACACATCGAATTTCCCTTATAGCTATCCTAATACAATTACATCAACCGGCTACTAATTACTAATTACTATTAACACTATTAAAAATTGTTTTCATCTTGCATATTTTCTTTTCCCAACTAACACTTAAAAGTTGTGCACCATATAACTAGATTAACAATTTTTATTTAGACTTACCCTCTACTCTCCCACCCTCTGAAAACAAAAATTAAAAAATATCCTCTCATTTCAAAGAAAATTGCCGCACTGTATTTAAAGAGGAGTGTAACGTTTTTCTCACCCACCCTGTATAACATTAATAACACTTACTAAGTGATTAATCATAGTTCAACTGAATATATAATCCTAAAACAACTGTTTAAGCAACATTATATATTGCCTTTGTTAACAGTGTGGAATAATAGAGTTTCAAGTATATAAATATTTACCTTCAAGAATAGACGTGGAAGTCTTGTTACAACCATGACATGTGTTACAAGTTGGGATAATAAATTCATTCCTTTACTCTCTGGCAAATTGAAAAATTTACAACCACACACTGGTACGACAGAAATCACTCAAGCCGTTTCTCTTCCTTAGAGAGTATTTTGACCCGGAATAGTTTTGTTAACAATAAAACTTAAAATGATGTATTAATATATTTATAAACAAAACGAAAGGGAATTGCTGTGACACCTTTATTCACACAGATTGATGCTTAAGTAAAGCACAAATAAATATCATATATTGTAATACACAATCTGTCAAAATTCAACCTCTTAATGTATGCATTCAGCAAAAAGTATATTTTTATAACCTCAACTCTACATGAATTGCTCAATTCAACTCATTACATAATGTGTAAAGTAATAAATAGGTAGAGCTACATGACTTAGGTTCGTAGGCATGTAAGGAGATATTTTTATAAAGTCGAAATCTTTCAAGCGGCAGTTTAAATTGTACAAACACACGCGTGTGAAATTATAAGGGTCCTTGATATTACCTACAGACCCTAATAAAGAGAAATCAATCGAAATGCAATCCATCTTTTAACGTCTCATATCTCGCAAAAACTGCTTTGAAAACTTATACGTTACGTATTTCTCACTCTGTAGTAAAATTAAATTGTATTCGTCATATAAAAAACTGTAGTATATAATTTTGTATTACACGATTTTTCCGCCATTGCAACTTTGAATGCTAACTCTAAAACGAATGCATTTAGAGAAAAACTGCTTTCACCATTGTTTTTCGTGTCAAATTTGACATGTCATTTATCACATGTCCACTTTGCTATTTACAAAAATAAAGTTTGATTAAATATACGGATCCAAAATGGCGGACGAAAATTTCAAAGCTACAAAAATTATAATTTGTCTACAGTTGTTGACAAAGTGGCATTTTGTTCATTTAAATTAGTTTGCAAAACAGCTGATTTCTCAACAGTTTCACTTGGCCCACTACTTTGCTCACTCCGAATGGCAACCGAACAAAACGAAATTTAGGTTAAGTTTATTTGAATTGATTTATAATATACAGGAAATGTCCCGTATGTAGGTTAGATTAATTCTTACATGTAAAATAACATAAATAAACAACAAAACAACGTTTTAAAGTTGAAAAAGGGAGTAATTATTCATAAAGATGATTGACAGTGTATGTACACGGAGAGTATTTTTCGTTTGCCGAGTTTTGAAGTTGGCAATCCCGTTTCCTCAACAATAAATACACCTAAGCTATTTGTAATATTCATATTCATAAATAACCTCAGTTTTGACGTGAGGTAGAACACTACTGTATTAAATTAATGTTTTATTAAATTGTGTTACTGCTGAAGTATATTTTTTATTTGTCACAAAATAACAACTGTAGACAAAGTATAATGTGCAATTCATGAGCAAAGTGTCTTTTTTAAACTCGATAAAATTGACGCAATCGGCAAGCCTCGTGCGTCAACATTTTTCTCTCGTTGAAAAAAGTGCCACTTTGCTCACTAGTTGCACAAATAACTATTTTTAAACTATGTAGATCCACATTTGATTTTGCCTTTAAGTACCTCTAAGTTATCCTTTATAAAGCGGTTTCCATACTTAAAATGTCACCCTGTATATGTGACCTTTTACCAGTGTAAATAGCGGAAGTTTAAGATGTTTAATATCGAGTATCTAGAAAACCATTAACATTAATAAATAATAACGAAAAACTATATATTTGTTCCATATTTTTGTCTGTATATCAAAGAATAACTGATTATAAAAAAAAAATTAAACATAATTTCTTGTTAATTGTCGACTGCACCAAAGATTGCCCTAAACCAAAATATTATAAAATTGTGATAGTTGTTATTACAAAATATCTATGGAACAGTATTTATTTTTGTTTAATTATTATTTTTAGCTCAAAATTCAGTTTCTATTTCACCATCGTTAGAAAAATGGTCGAACATAAATGACGTGTAACGTGAACCAGTTTTCATGGAAATTATAAGGTTACGT
Organism: Aphrophora alni; assembly: GCA_963513935.1. Lineage (NCBI taxonomy): Eukaryota > Metazoa > Arthropoda > Insecta > Hemiptera > Aphrophoridae > Aphrophora > Aphrophora alni. Next base: position 5,236,720 of record OY740769.1, on the reverse strand, counting down.
AACGTGAAGAAAACCAACGATATATATAAAAAAAAAAGTGCAGTAATTCTGTACGCGTCCAACTCGTGTATAGTATAAACGAAAAACAATAAAAAGAGAGAACGAAAGAGGACAAAATTATATTTGAGCGTAGCGAAAGAAAATATATCCTTTGATGTAATATATTATCGTGAGTTTTCATTGAGAAGGGTGTGCTAATGCGCTCATAGTGTGATAAAAAACATCTGTGACTCAGTAATCTACGCTCGTAATCTTTTATTTTTACTGAGATATAAATTATATGACGTCATTGACAAATAAATTTAAATAAAGAGAAGACTGAATTCAAAATGATTTATAATGGGTTTCAAAACAATATTAAACGATAAATAAATAAAGTTATATTTATTTAGAGTTACAGTGAAACAAGAAGGAATAAAATAGGTTTACAGTTTAATAGTGCGATGGAATATTGAAGTCCTGAATTCATATTAAACAGTCTCTCTCTCTCTCTCTCTCTCTCTCTCTCTCTCTCTCTCTCTCTCTCTCTCTCTTCTCTCTCTCTCTCTCTCTCTCTCTCTCTCTCTCTCTCTCTCTCTCTCTCTCTCTCTCTCTCTCTCTCTCTCTCTCTCTCTCTCTCTCTCTCTCTCTCTCTCTCTCTCTCTCTCTCTCTCTCTCCTCTCTCTCTCTCTCTCTCTCTCTCTCTCTCTCTCTCTCTCTCTCTCTCTCTCTCTCTCTCTCTCTCTCTCTCTCTCTCTCTCTCTCTCTCTCTCTCTCTCTCTCTCTCTTTCTCAAGGATTAATCTGAAGAGGTTACACCTTAATGAGTCTTGTCCCTTCGGAAAAGGAGCCAGCCTAAATAGTTGAGGGAGGAAAGAACATCCCTGAGGCACAAATGTAGTTGTCAATTTCCTTAATTATGAAGGACTCTAATGAAAATTAAATGTCCTTACATTGGTCGTGGCCTAAAGGTGTGGAGGCGCCAAACTAGAACTAATCCCTGATGTCCCTTCTCTCTCACATTTCGGTTCAAGCCTGCTGTTTTTTAGAAAGAGAAGGGTTATCGAAACGCAATCCCCGAGGGGAGAGAGTGCTCTTATATCTTGACCAGACTCTGAAACGCCGTTTTCCATTTATATTATTTTCTTAACAACACTTAACAATTGAATTTCTAATAATTTCCAACTAACAAACATAAGATAAGCAACACAAAACGTTTTACGTTCATCAGTTTAGGCTGTGGTTTATGGAATAACAAAAAGACGTTTAGCAAGGAGAATCGCATAAATTGAAATTATTTAGGGTTTGTTTATAAAAGGAAAAAGAACAATTTGACGCCTCATCACTCAATGAAATACAAGCAGATCACCTAAATGTAATGTCCAAAAGTTGGTTTCATGGACAACGTTAAATTAAATTGATCAATCAAGGAGTCTTAACCTGTAAGGTAACTTTGTTTAAAACAATTGATACAAAGGTTTCCTGTTGCTGGTAATTGTGTCTATTATTACTTTATAAGGTTGGGTCACCTCTCGCTTTGCATGAGTCAATGTCATGGCCCTTGCGGGCATAAAAGCTGTACATATGTAAAAGAGCCTCCACTCATTACATACGTTGGTGACACGGGCTTCGCAACTTAACGAATATCACATTTGTGTTAGAACGTCAGATTTCGAAATTAGATTTTTTTTTACTGTAACTTAGCTATTTCTCGTCGTAATGTTGGTACCATTACGTGCAGATATTATCTAATTTAGTGTTTAATTACGCACGACATAAAAACAAAAAACTGTTTAAAATGGGCACGATTGTGACATTTTTAATTCGATTTCTAAATGAGCGTACTATAGTCTCCTATATCGGAAACTATAGGCTCCAGTCTTAATTTTCGTGACCGCTATTGTGCGACAATAATAATGAAGAAAGCCAATTATTATTTTTCTTTTCCTAATGCCATGAAACTAAGAAGATGAGTCAATAACCAAACAGAAATTTTTACACTTCGTATATTGAGTAAATAGCAAGATATGGTAATAACACTATAACAGATAATCATCTCGACATTCTGTTTTAAAACTGTTGAATCTAAAAATACTTTTTTTTTTTTTTTCAATTCACTACGTTTGACAGCTAAACCGATGTTTATAACAATTAACAATCAAAGTACAATTATTTTCTGTAATTTGTTTGTTTGGTTATTGTATAACTCTCTCCCTAGACTGTACTTGTGTCAAGAGCTCTAACAATAATTGGTAATTATCAAGTATAATATATTTCAGCAAACATTACCGGTAAACACTCTGGACTCAGTGGTATTTAACTGTTTTCACACTACATTTAACATCAGAAATTCCTATCACATTCTGAGGGGCATCAAAGTTAACAAACGGTATTAAAGCGCAGAGTGAGTATGGTTTATCAATCAAGGGGTTGACTTAATAACGTTTATATGCTTTAAAATAGTTGTTGATATCATATAAACTGTAGCAAGTTGATTGGAGAGCGATTAATGTACTTATCCAGTCCTGTCTTTAAAATCTATCCTTTCACATATTTTAAAAATTTCGTAACTGAGTACACAACTACTCACTTTGGATTTGTTTGATATTTAATAGGTCTATATAAGGGGCACTACATTTGTCTAGTATTTCCCTGATATTATATTATATGAAAAAGGTTTGATCACTTGGAGGCTCATACATTTACGGTGTTGACACAAAATCGTGGGGACAAGCGAAGACCTAACATTGGAATTTCAATAGAATCAACTGTCTTATCATGTGCATAACTGATCGTAAACATTTTATTGCAAACACGTTTTTAAAAATGGCGGACAAAGTTAATTTTTATTTTTGCCAATTATTCCCTTACAGAAATTTTTAATTATACTCGCCATTTTGGAAAGTAGTTTAGCTTTTTATAATTCATCAAAGATTGACTAAAATCGATCAAGGCAATTTCAGGTATAATTTTTTAACAGCTCGGCGGTTTAAATGTGTTTTTTATCAATAGTTTTTATGGATATGGTGAAGAGTAAGACATTTTTTACATTTAGATATTACAATTGTCTAAAATTATGAAAGCCAATATTTGAGAAAGTAATACGTATCTGATTTGATTTTATAGTTATTAATACATTTTGAGCTGTCGAAATCTATTTTTTAATTTTATTTATAACAAAAATATTCCTACATACTAAATTTGGTCAAAATGGATCTATTTGTGTTGCAAAGCACATTACAGACAAAGAGAAACACTTTTGGGGCTCAAAATAGATATTTCTCCGTTCATTCCTAAAACGTCTCAACGTTTATAATGTACTGATCAAGTAAGTTTTTTTGTTTTATTTTTTATTTAATGGAGCCTGAATTAATATACAACCTTGCTCAACAAGTAATAATGACAGCTGATTTGTAGATATGTAACTCGTCCATATTGCTGAGGGAATACATATTTCCCTTAAGGGTTATCAAACCCAATCGCCGCATGGTTTCACTGTCCTTAAGATGAAAGGGCTGTTCTAATAATAAAAATTTTAAGTTAGAAAAATAAGAATATATTATAATTTGATTAGTTTTTGTTTGGGGTTTGTTATTTTTGTTTGTTTTCTAAATGGTGAAGATATTACAAGTTTTAATATCTGACTAATTGGAATTTACTAATTTTTAAATGAAATTCATCCCTCTAAATTATAAATTATGGCCAAAAAAAATGTGCTTCATAGTGAATGCAGCGAATAAGCGCATTTATCGGAGCGCGGATTCCTATACCGAGAGCGGTCAACTATGAAATTCGTATTCAATCCTGCATATCCCTACAGGATGTTCCAATAATATCTGCCCACCGATGTTTTATAATTAATTTCTATTACTTGCAAATAAATATTTCACCAACCTTGTTTTTTTCTCCGTCAAGTGACTGTTCAAAAGTTTATTGGCGCGTTTCATAGCTTTTTTCCCATCATCAGATTCTTCATGCTTCTGAGGTCCTCAACACATTAATATAAAACAACACTGATTTAACACAAATTAAATACACAACAATACTCTATGTGTTAAAAGTTGTATTCTTGTTTTAAATTATTGTGTTGACGACTTCAGAAAAGAAGATGATCTGATGATGTGCGTACAATGTTCAAAACGCGTCTATGAAGCGTTAAACAAAGTGACGGAGAAAAATAAGATCAATTTATAGTTATTCCATAAAGTGACTAAATAATAAGCAACAAATAAATCTTAAAATATTTTACATTAATTTATTCAATCGTTTTAACTCGATAATCAGGTATTAAAGAAATCTGTATATTTATTGTACTTACATAAATAATAGTAGCATTACGTTTTAACATATCTTCTTTATTTGCTACTTCCAGGGTTTGCAAGTAATTATAACCATATTTACAAATACAATAACTCCATATATATATACAAAATATGAAACATTGTGTATTTATTATTTATTTTAAATGTCGATCACAATAAAAAGATTTTAATTTTACTTAGAATTAATTCAATTGTAATTCAGGACTTTTCGGTTTTCCAAAACTGTTTCTATACCAACCAGCTGTTTAATTTCCCTAAGGATTTCAAACCAAAAATTACGACAAGAGATGTACATAAAAATCTTTCAACGTCATAAAAGACACAAATTCACATCTCTGTTTGAATGAACAGATGATGTTTTAAATCCCACAGAAGGTTTTAAAAGCAGCGTGTTTGAACAAAACAGTCTGACTTTTATTATAATTCTTTAGACACCTTCTCTTGCTCCGCTCCACAGAGAGTTATGAAATGAAGACGTGTCAAAACTGTATCATAATTTGTATCTTCGTAATTTGTTGTTTAATTTTCAACAGAAGCAGGTATTTTGTTAATTAAATTTATACGTTGTGTTGAAGAAATATTATTCATTTTAGAGCAACAACGATCCAAAATAAACGTTGGAGACTAAATTGTATTTAGGTAAAAATTGTTTTTGGAATACTGTTAAAAACTGTTGAGAATATCCTACAGGACTTGTCTGAACGCAAGCTCTAGAAATATGATTTCAAATACATAAGTTACTTTTTCTTTTGTTTAAAGTAAATAAATCTTTCTATTATTATCACCTACCATAAAAGGAAAGGGTACTTTTTCGGAAAATGTCCACCGAAACTTTTGGTATTTTTTACGATGGATGTTTGTATTTTAACCAAAAATTAAAGATACAAGTGAAATTAGGCGCAAGAATTGGGTTTTATAGATTGTGTTTAGTTAGGTTAGGTTGAGAAATCTAAATACTCTACTTCAATTATATACCTAAGAACACACGAATAACTTCTTATTATAATTAAAAATCTAAAAATTCAAAAAAATTATTTTTGGGAAACAGATATTGAGTAGATGGGAACAGTGGGAATATTATATTTTGTGGTAATACACTTCAAGTAAGGAATTATTAAAGGCAAAAGTTCTCTGAAATAACACGAAAATACAGACATAATTTGGAAATAATACAAAAATAATTGAAAAATTTACAAATTCCCACTGTCCCTAACTAATTTTTAAAATGTGATAAAAGTGTGATAAATATGCATTTCTCTTGCTTGCATAATTTCAACTGTAAACGTCTTTTTATAACAATACAAAAAGAATCATGAAAAAAAAAAAAAATTTTAAATAATAAAAACATTTTGGTGGACATATTCCAAAAACGTACCAAGGAAAGAAATTAATACAAAATAAAGACCTGTAGCCCTCGAACACTCTAATAGATTCAGGGACGGAAAAAGAACAAGATTTGAAGACCTGATAGGAAAGATGAAAGAGAGGGATCTAACCCAATACTACATGAAAATGTGTAGATCCAGCTGGGATCATCGGTACTGCCAAGCCAGTAATCACTACGAACCCCAGAGACGAGAAAGTTTGACTTAATCATAAACAAAACATATCATTAAAGTAAGAAGATACACAATGTAAATAACCAATTACACTTCAGGCAATTCACACAAAAAATGCTACTGTTATAACTATATTAATTTCTACTAAGTCGTACATAACTTATTTAAGTACAGTCTTCTGCAAAAATATATTTACGTATTTAAATAAAAGCAAGACAAGAGTTATGTTATGAAAATGATGTTCATCCGAAACGCGTAAATGAAAGTAAAGACAATGCTAGTAGTGATAGCAGAATCTACGCAAATTAATACAGAACACTATTAACATTGTAAACAACAAGCCTGTCCCAAATCGGTGCCCATACTTTGCAACTAGATGTTGGAGTTCGGATAGGGAGGTGTAACAACAGAGTTATTAACAATACTATTCTCCAATAATACTACATTATTACATTATTATTGTACTCGGTTAATTTATTTATCTAAAATAAGACTAATATTTTTTTAAAAAATTACGTTTATTTAGAAATTTGAAAGTAAAAAAGAGTAAAGGTTTTAAATTCAATCTATTCAATATTCTTACATCTAAATAGGTTTAAGCTTTAGTTTAAAGTTACAGTTATTTGATAAACATTTTAAACTTGTAAATCGATTTAACTAATATTTTAAGAAATTATTTTGTCTACAGTTGTTGACAAAATGGCATTTTGTTCGTTTAAATTAGTTTGCAAAAAAGCTGATTTCTCCCACAGTTTCACTTTGCCCACTACTTTGCTCACTCCGAATGGCAACCGAACAAAACGAAATTTAGGTTAAGTTTATTTGAATTGATTTATAATATACAGGAAATGTCCCGTATGTAGGTTAGATTAATTTTTACATGTAAAATAACATAAATAAACAACAAAACAACGTTTTAAAGCTGAAAAGGGAAGTAATTATTCATGAAGATGATTGACAGTGTATGTACACGGAGAGTATTTTTCGTTTGCCGAGTTTTGAAGTTGGCAATCCCGTTTCCTCAACAATACACCTAAGTTATTTGTAATATTCATAAATAACCTCAGTTTTGACGTGAGAACTTGTACTCAGTGTTGATGTGTTGTTTAGCACTACTGCTATATTTTGTGTAGTTAGTTTTAAAATATGGACAGTTCAGACGATGAAAACCTGTCAAATACCCCGCCTAAATTAGCGGAAAAAGCTAACAACGTTGTACTAAATCTCCTTCCTGTCAAATCAAGAAAAAAAAGTACGACCGCCAGTATGAACTGTTTTTATTGCCTAAATAACAACTGTAGACAAAGTATAATGTGCAATTTTTGAGCAAAGTGTCTTTTTAAAACTCGATAAAATTGACGCACGAGGCTTGCCGAGTTAACATTTTCCTCTCGTTTAAAAAGCGCCACTTTGCTCACTAGTTGCACAAATAACTATATCTCTGTTCATGTGTTGTGAGATCGTATAGAAATATATTTCTCAGGGAATATTGAATACGGAACTGCGGTCAGTTATGTAGGTCACATAATCTTCCCTTGACGCTTTCAAACTAATTTATTCTTTGAATATTTAAATTTATATTTTGAGAACTCTGAATACTTTTAGATTATTTTTATGTGTTTGACCTACTCCAAGTTTAAAACTGTTACGTAATATCGCATTTTTATTATTATTTCACTAATAGCAGACTGTTAAATGAAGGTAATTTGTAAACGCAAATAACCTACAAAACTGAGAAATAATATCTATAAAACTTTCTCATCTCCTCTCCTACATTTCGTCGTGTAGGCAATTACATGTACTAACGAGATATATGAGTAAACTATTCACAAGGGATCTGGTAGAGAGAAAGAACAATTTTTTCCTCCTTTTTTCATTAAGGACAGTTTAAATAGCTATAAACTGTAAAAGTATAAGCTGGTGTTTACATACTTTAACAATGTACAATTTCAACTAGATGTTTTACATGCTGAATATTTATTTAGTAAAATGGTGGAAAACTCGTAAAAATAATGTGATGTTTTTAAGACCAACTATAATTACAACAGAAAGAAAGTAACCAAATTTTGGAAACGTTATGTATAATTTGAAACTAAAGACAGTTTCAATTGACACTATAAATTAAATAAAATCGTATGATTTTATGTAAAGCTGTTACAAGTCAGTATATTTTATAGAGTGTGATGTACAAACAAACGTTTTGTCCTTTACCACAACTATACAGATTTGGAAATCTACTGCAATATAGTAAAGTCTATATTGAATCGTATCTCTTAGTTTAAATATATCTTACCTAGTGAAAACACATTTTTTACCACGTTTTTATTAGTTCGGTTTCCGTCATATCTGTCAGTCTGTCCGGGTGGAATTTTGCAATAGAGTTTAAACTAACTTCCCGATAAGCTAGAGACCTGAAATTTTGAACATAGGTCAGAATTGGATGACAATACAATATTCATTTGGTTTCTTGTCTCTACATTTGTTTAAACAATAGTTATTTAAACAAATAAAAATCGGCCAATATAGATTTTTTTTAACCGCGTTATCGCTTAAAGGCATTATCGCTTTTGAATGGTAACCAGAATATTGAAGTAGGGATGAGGCAATTTTTTCATGGTTTGTGAGAGTTATTGGATTAATAATAAATCAAATAATTTTTTTATATATACCACGTTTTTAAAACGAACTGAAAAGTATGATAATAAATCAAATTTAAAAAATGAGCTCTATTTGTCAAAACTCACTGGCAAAACATTTTGCAATGAAGATGCCATGACGGAGATGGGAAGAATGCGTCAAATACGACCTTCACCACCATAAGCTTATGATACATTTACAATTTGTAATGGAAAAGGATCTGACATTGTATTGTTTTAATTCATGTACATGAAAAAAATAAAATAATTTTGTTTACTTCTTTAGTTTGATTTTCTGACTTACAAGACTAATAAAACTATTAGGTAATAAGAGGTAATATTTTGAATTTCAGACATTTGCAGATAAACAAGTTGTGAAATGCATTAGGAATTTCCTACATATGTCCCTGTCAGAGTCTCATAAATATATACAGAACCGATTGAAATCTTTCACCTGGACATAAGATTGAAAAACAGAAAATAATAAATCAAATTTAAAAAAAAATAACACCACGTTTTTAAAACGGACTAAAAATAAATTAAATTACAGTGAATCTCATTTCTGATTACTGAAATTAGTTGTCAATTCATCCAGATTGTCTACTTGTATTATTTACTGGCTGCGCCCCATGGTTTTCTCTCCTTAAATATTCCAAATATATCCATAGCCACTAACAATCCTCCCTCAAAATTGTAGAAGGGTCATGTAAAATTATTTTATACTTTTTAGTCCGTTTTAAAAACATGGTATGTTAAAAAATTTATTTGATTTATTATTTAAATTAATATTGTGCCCGCTTCTGACTACTGTACAGTTGAACAAATATATTCAAAATGGGATATTATCATGTAAATTTAGGTAATCTAATTCAAGGTCAAAGAGGGGGTGGATTAGAAGAACTGAAAGAATTCATAAAAATATCACTGTAAGTCTGTCTGGTTTTCCAAATTTGGAATTTTCATTCAGACAGACTTACTAATGATTTTACGTTATTTTGGTCCCAAAAATGACAGTTTAAGAGTTATATGCAGAGATGAAAAAGAACCACTAATCTTAGAAAATTTAATAATATCTCTCAAATTACTTATAGTTATAAACGTGTATATACTTGGGTAATGAAATTATCGTCATTAAAACCATAACAGTCACTGAAATCATAAGATCTTGCAAAATCTAATTCATCAGTGTCATAATAGATTGTTTGTAATTATGTGTATCCAACATAAATCATTGGCAGCTCTCCTCTAAAGTTTAACAAGGTATAAGGAGGTTTCAACGAGATTTAAATAAATCCTACAGGAGAAGTAGTACGGACGACAACAATGGAGAAGTCCTGAGGGTGAAATCTCATATTGTTCCTGGATAATCATGCCACATTGTTTGGTTTATTGTAATAGTGTTTGCTTGTATGAACTTACGTCATGTCATCATCAGATAATATTGGAGACTTAAGGCATCTTGTTAAAGTAACGAGCAATGAGTGAACTAGACAAAATTAATTGTATTTGGTTTTAAATTAAACAATGCAGTAAATTGCGATCACTTATTCAAACAGATAGTCACAATATTATGAATTAATTCAAACTGACTGGTGTAATATTTCGTCCCGGTAACATCTCGTCCCGATTCCACGTGGGGATGAACTCTCTACTTGCCCACTAGTAACATCTCGTCCTGGCACATACGCTAGGTTAGGTTAGGTTAGGGTAGGTTATAACATAATATAAAAAATAATTGTTTTTACAAATTTTAAAAATATGTTAATAGTAATAACACTTCTCGTATGAAATGCTATTACGTATTTGGTAAAACTAGATAAAACACTTTTAAATTTATTCAATTTAATAAATTTTGTAGCCCCAATAGGAAAAAAGAAATATATTACCTTACTAACAAGTAAAATATACAAATTTTTCGAGCGGGACGTAATGTTCCTTTTTTCTAGGAAATTGACAGCGGGACGAAATGTTACTGAACCAACTGATTCTAATAGATTTATACAAACAAACAGTGATCAACACAACCAGTTCCCATTACCGTATTACTTTCGTGACTAGGATTCGCTACTTGACTCCCCTGTTCCTCACATCGAAACGTTTTTAAGCTCCTACGGGAATCAGATCCAAAACCTCCAGCATACACGAGAATTCCAGCCATTAGACAAATCAAAGGGTTTCTATATGTATATACCGTTTGCCACCACCCTCCAACTTCTAGACTTTCCCTCCATTTCCTCCAGAAGATGTGCTGTTGCCACCTTTTTTTTAAATTTAAATATTAGATGATATTTAAAATTTTTTCGTTAACAAATTTATCCAACATTTTGTTTAACCTTATATACAAACTGAATATGTTTCTACATGGGATATATTAGTTTTTGTTAACAACATCAAACGTTTTCAAAATGTTACATACTTCGCTGATAATTTTTAAATTCAATCAAAATAACTCTACTTCTTCTGTGGTTTTGCTTCTCTCTCTTTGTGTAAAGGAAACTTTCATTACAAAAAATTTAATTTAGTTTTCCTTTTTGTTTAAAGACAAGTAACTTCTCGGTCATTTTGGCCTTATGAAAAAGAAAAAAAAGAAAGAAAAGAAAAGAAGACAAAATAAATATACCTAGAACTCGAATACTCTAATAGCTCCAGAGTCGGTAAAGAACAAGAGTTGGTCATGAGAGATCTGATAGGGAAAGATGAAAGAAGTGAATCTAACTCAAGTTAACATATAAAAGTGTACATCCTCATACTCAATAAGAGCCCCTGAGGGTATATATATAAGTCAAAACCCACTGACTGATCACAAAATCTCCAGATCCAAGAACCCTAATGCTATGAATTTTTTATATGCTTTGGGATACGTCTGTAGACGCTGTAGACGCTAAGAAAGGGTTTTGAAAATGTTCCACTCCAAGGGTGTTTTTTTACCAATAAAGCATATCTCTGGATCCAAGAACCCTAGAGCTATGAATTTTTTTAATGTAGTTTGATTTAGGTCTGTAGACGCGTACTAATAAAGAGTTTTGAAAATGTTCCACTCAAAGGGTGTTTTTACCCCTAAAGCATATCTCTGGATCCAAGAACCTTAGAGCTATGAATTTTTTAATGTGGTTTGATTTAGGTCTGTAGACGCGTATAATAAAGAGTTTTGAAAATGTTCCACTCAAAGGGTGTTTTTTACCAATAAAGCATATCTCTGGATCCAAGAAGTCTAGAGCTATGAATTTTGTTAACATGGTTTGGGGTAGGTCTTCAGACGTGTATTAGGGTTGCACTAAAATCTTGAATCTGAATATTCGCCAGCCAAACGCTGGTAACAGCTAGTTTAATTATAAATGTAAGGTAGGTTAAATTCGAAACAAAAGGGATAATTTAAAAAAGTTTCTCCCTGTGCAAAATGTTCCAAAATTACTTTATGCTTGATGAAGATGTAAAACAGCTGTTATTTTATCTTTAAATCAAAACTGCCTCTGAATAATTATCAGACGGTTTATACTCAAGATTCAATCATTATGTTGGAATTAACTCAATTCTAAAGAAAACAGTACATATTGAGTGTGACTACAGTCGGTACTCGGTGAAATTCCATAATAAGGCAAAACAAAAATGAAAAAGCACTTATAATTTCACAAAAAAACAACAATTTGTTTTTTTGTGAAATTATAAGTGCTTTTTCATTTTTGTTTTGCCTGAAAACAGTACACTCGTATAATTCTATTCATCAACGTTTTGTTATCCCTTTCTCCTACAGTGTAATATTCCACTCAATGGACAAACAAGTATGTCAAGAATCTCATTAAAATGCTGCAGTTCGATGAAGAACTCCAATCTGAAGTGTTACTAAATGTTAAAGATATAATATATTATCATCAGTTTCAGCATTTCATTTATCAGATTAATCTTTATTATACGCCTATATTAATTTGTTACTTCACGTCAATTGGATTAGTGAAACCTCTAACGGTTCACATGTCCAAACTTCAGCAAACACACGTGTCTATCAAACGAACCATAACTCGCTCTAGTTAAAATAAACACAATTCTATTTGTGTTCTCCCCCCCCCCTTATTACCAAAAAATGTGTTTACGAATACAGCTTCAAATGGAATTTACACACCCTCAATGATTACTTATAGTGGTTACGAATGTGAAATCCCGAGGTACTGTAGCTGGATCAACACTTTTTTTCGTTCAGTCTTTGACCCATATCTTTCATCTTTCCTATACAGTCTCTCTTGACCAACTATTGTTTTCTTAAGTCCTTGACGCTATTAAAATATTCAAGGATTAAGTTTACTCTTTTCTTTTCTTAATAGGCAAATACGACAGGGATATTTTCCCCCTTTTAACAGCAAAGTAACATAATAATAGTGACATAATAATAGTGACATAATAATAGTGAAATAATAATAGTGACATAATAGTGACATAATAATAGTGACATAATAATAGTGAAATAATAATAGTGACATAATAATAGTGACCTAATAATAGTGAAATAATAATAGTGACATAATAATAGTGACATAATAATAGTGACATAATAATAGTGACATAATAATAGTGACATAATAATAGTGAAATAATAATAGTGACATAATAATAGTGACATAATAATAGTGAAATAATAATAGTGACATAATAATAGTGAAATAATAATAGTGACAAAATAATAGTGACATAATAATAGTGACATAATAATAGTGAAATAATAATAGTGACATAATAATAGTGAAATAATAATAGTGACATAATAATAGTGACATATTTGACAAGATTACATCAAATAGATAGAGTTGTTTGGGAAAAAATGATTCCTTTTGTAACCATTCCAAGGGTAAGTTTTTGTTACATTACCGATAACTTCTGAACCAATATATTTGGAGAGATGTGACAACCAATGTGATTATTTTTTTGAGACTTTAGAGGATCCATTTTAAGAAGATTTTAGTCTTACCACAACTAGTACTAAATTTGAGAGTTTGAAAAAAAAAATCTAAAGACATGGCCAATATATCCTTGTATACTAAATTTAATTAAAACCGATCCTTTGTATTTGGTTGTACATTTGAATCCCTTGTTGTTTAAAAGCGGGAAAACTTTGTATCATCACCATCTTGTAAAAAAACAACTATTAAACGATATAAAACTAAAATTTATAGCCGTAAATATGCCAATAGAGTCAGGGACAGAAGAATGAAAGATGGGGAAGATGAAAGTCAGGGGTCTAGGACTGCAAGAAGAAATATGTTGATCCAGCTACGGTACCTCGAGATTGCCTCACCGCAAAGTGAGCCACAAAGTGAAGTTTAATAATTCGTTTTTAAACTGTGTTATTATGTTTTTGAAATTTTAATAAGGTGGAACACAAATTGAGCTGGAATTATTTCAAATGGAGAGTGGTGTGGCTCGAGAGATTGGAGCGCGTCGGAAGAGAACAAAAGTTGATCAAGAGACCTGATAGAAAATATGAAAGATAGTGATCTATATATCTTTTTGCATCACTATAAAATCTACACCTAAAATCTGTACAGAATGTAACATTCTCTTCAGCAAAAGAAAATAAATTAAACCATGACACAGCTGTCAAATATCGAAAGCCAATGATATTATACTGAAATTTCGAACCCATGAAACTGGAAATATGGGCAAAATAGTTTTCAGAAAGAAAACTATTTAAATAAGTAAGGAATACCTAAGAAAATTATGTTAAATATATTTTTACTTTCATTACTCTCCTACAAAACATTGCAACCAACTTTAAACAACAAATTTCACGTCTCTAAAACACTCCGGATCCTACCATTAGCATTGCACTGCCTGAATCTCCGCCATTTTGTACAAGAAGTTATTGAACCCTTGGGACTCATTTCACTGTATTGTTATCAGTCTCCAAGTAGATAAAATGTTAATTTCTAGATGACTGGATATTTTATTGTCAAGCTGCGGAATTCCAAGAATTGTTGAAATTTATTTGTTATCTTAAAATGTGTAAACACGATGTAAATATCTCAGACCCGGCATGTTTGTAATTTTATAAGTATTTATTTGAACTTCAAAATAACTTGTATTTAACCTGACTTGCATATCAAACTTCACATTTGAGTTTAACTCGGTTTTTTTTTTTTTTTTTTTTTTCAAATTTGAGAAGTTTTTGGTCCAAACGTTGTAATATGAGGTCAAAATTTCGATATAAAGTCTATATTTTGAGTTTAGACAAAAAATGTACCCGACATATCGATATGCAAATAATATTATTGTCTTATCCAATAAACTTTATTTATGATCGTAAAGGGTCAAAGAAGAGTACACTAATCCCAACATCTGAACTGAGCAACTTGCCCCTCAGGTAGACAAGCGGAGGGCAAGTAAAAAATTATTTCCACCTAGTATTTAGGCTGACCAGTCGACTGTGTTTTGGAGGACTACTAACACATGCGAAAGCTTCCACTTAATATTCAATGCATCGTTTGAGTCAGCCCAAACCTAACCTAACCTTAACCTGATTTAGTATTTTGTAGTTGATAAGAATAGGTTTGTATGATAAGTGTTAAATAATTTCTTTACATTCCAAAATCTGTCAAGCTTGCGTCAAAGGTCTGCCTTTGAACTGCTAGTTGCTCAGTTCGGATGTTGCTTATTACCTGATCAGGTAAAAGTTGCTCAGTTTGGACGAGCCGTTTTAGACAAACTTCATGGCTTCAGGAAACTTAAAAATTGATTTTCAACAATCGATTCGTCTCATCGTCGTCTAGACGTAAGCACGACACCTACTACAAAAATTAAAATACGAACATAATTTTAGTACTCGTTGAGAAGCCTATTAAAATCCAGGAAAATGGAATTTGAAATTTTAAAATGGCGGGGATTTTAAATAGTTATTTGTTAATATCTCTAATTTTATTCAACTTATAACACACTAAATTAAGTAAAAATTTACAAATGTCAATCCTCCAATCCTCTAAGGTAGTAAAGTTATTGTCAAGAAAGTCATTTTGAAAACTAACCTCGCAAGAAAATATGATATTAGTATAGTTAGGAGATATGGCAGGACCCAGTCTCTAAATGGTCGCTAATAAATGGCCGCAATTTATTGTCATTTTCAAGCCAATTAAAAAAAATCCAATAGGGTTCTATATGAGCACACAATAGCTCTACCAAATTTTATATTCCTATCTTACTTTTTATATCCGATATTGTTCTACGTACAGACGACAACAAAAACATTTGACGACCGGCTGTCAACAATAACTTTTTACGACAATAAACGAGGAGATTAATTAATTAAAAACATAAGTGAAAAGTTTGACTATTACTAATACTTCGTATTCTAGGTAAGTAAATAACAAAAAAATCCCACATTCAGTTCAATTTGTTAGGAGATGAAATTTTATCTTTTACAGTTGACAATATTTAAAGAATAAAATTAACAATACGTATTATAGTAGACTTAACATAATCAGAATCTGGAACATTGCAATGACAATTCCAATATTCAAATCACTATCTCGTATTACTAATCACGGATTGAATCACCGAAATTACAATAATAGCAATGCTGATGGCTACTATTTGGAACTCAGGGTGTTTAAGCAAATGTTGAACTGGTGGACTGCACTGCTTCAATTGAATGATGAAAGTTTGCCAAAGATGTGCTACCTCAAGCTTGCCTCTATCTCCACACAGGATGTCACATACAATTGGGTTACCTGGCTAGATGTATACTGGGAAGGATTAAAGCAGAAAATATCTGGAAGAGTCAAAACCATTGGGATGTAATCAAGTCAAGAAAAGATTTAGTTGAACAATTCAAGAATAATTTAATATGCTCAGACATTGATACCATTTTAAATTCAAGATACAGTGATTACTACAGACATACTATAAGTGGCTTAACCCCCTGTGAACCATACTTTGAAGAGAATTGTCCTTTATACATAATAAGAATTACTGCTCAATTACGCCTTGCTGGCAAGAAATATAATAGATTAATATTGCAGAATGGCAACTATAGCTTTAACCCCAGTGAAATCTGCCCAATCTGCATAACAGGAAATGACACTATAACTCACCTTTTGTTGGAATGTGAAGGGTATAATCTTTTTAGATATAAATATTTGAACAATTACAATTCTGTGCAATATTTATATAATATTGAGACAATCTTAACCTCAAACCCAGTACAGGCCATGAAAAATATCTACCATTTTGTTATGTATAGCCTAAAACTTAGAAAATCTATTTTAAAATTAATGTAATAAATTAATTTGTTGAAATATCTTCAAACAACTAACTCGTTTGTAAATGTACTGATATTATTGTAGTTTGTATAATTTGGTTACTTCGATTCCTAAAATTGTGTTACGTGTTATAATGGTATAAAAATATTTTTGTAAGTATTATAAATGCAACGGAAAATTAGTTATAGAAAAACTAAGGATAAAAATGAACAATGTCATAAAATATGTTAATTTTTTAAATGGTCAACATCTTGCTTATGTACACTGTACTTTAAAGCAATAAAGTTGTTATGTTATGTTTATGATTGTAAACACATTAATATATATATATATATATATATATATATATATATATATATATATATATATATATTAGTTTAAGAAATATAACAAGTTCATACCTTCATATTTAATTGTTATAAATATAGTTTCAAGCAGTTAAGCGCCTAGATGGGTAGGCAAAAGTGCTACTGTTTGACTTTTGCGTTTGGTGTATTACAGGCGCATCAATAATTTTAACAGTCATTTTTCTTCCTATGGAGGGTAAAAAATTACAATTTAGAATTTCTTGATTTGAGATATTATCCCAATATATTGATATCAAAATACTTGTCGTAATCATCTCAATGCTCAAAATCTATCTTCGACTATCTTAGTATATTTACAAAAAAGAACTTTTGTGAGAATATGAGACGATTTTGAGAAATATTTCTATATTTGTGGCAAAATTGCGGATAAAGTCCGTATTTTGAATATCGGAAAAAAATGTATCCCTGCTATCAATTCGCGACCATGAAGAATATTCTCTCCTCCTCCATTTTCTGAATATAAATGGTATATTTTCATCGCCATATAATAATTTATAAATATTTTGGGGCGATTTCACTACCTCATGAAAAACCATCATTTTCTACTGTCTCAAAAAGAGCGGATTGCAATGATACACTTTTCCATTAAAGCTACTATAACTTTTAACCCAAAGGACCGATTTCAGTGAAACAAACATATTTCATGTAAAACATTTCAAATATACAGAGAACATTTTGTTAGATCTAATCTCGATTTCTCCAATCTTTATAAGAAAATAATAAAGATCCGAAATAGTTTTGTCATAAAACTATTTGAGCATACCAAATTTATTTTTCCTCCGTTCACTCCAAACATTGGCTATTTTGGAATATTTACAAAAGACATGCTTTGTTACAAATTGAGACGATTTGGACAAATATTTCGTTTTCTATGCGACATGCGATCAAAATTGTGGGATAAAGTCTCTATTTTTGACGTCCAGAAATTGTTTTTCCCCTGATATCAATACGTGACTAGAACGACGATTTTATATTCCGCCATTTTATGAACAAAACTGTATATTTTCATCCCTGTTATGTAACGGAAAACGGCGGTTTTTTACTGTAAACGTATCTATTAAAACCGCTATAACATTCAAACCAACAAACCGATTTCAATAAAACAAACATATTCATGTCAATCATGTGTTAAAATCGACAGTTATTTTGGTAATGTCCAAGTCTTTTAAGCAGAAGTTTAAATTGTACAGGCAGTGTGAAATTATAAGAGTCTTTGGTTTTAAGTACGGGCACTTATGAAGAAAAATCAATTAAAATGCATCCATCTTTTAATGATTATATAATTGTGTGTCTGTCATTTCACAAAAACTGCTTTTAAAACTTATAGCTACACATTTCTTACACACAATATATTAAAGTTGTTGTATTCCTCATTAAAAAAAAACGACAATATATAATTTTCCACTGAAATTTAATTTCAAAACAAAGTAATTTCTTTCCAATTTGTAGGTCACGCCGTGATAAATTTATAAGAGAGTAGTAGGCCTATAACATCTGACACTTTAAATTTGACTTAGCACCAACATTTTTTTTTTTTTTTTTTTTTTTTTTTTTTTTTTTTTTTTTTTTTTTTTTTTTTTTTTTTGTCAATTGAACATACATATTTGTAATCATAATAATTCCTAATTTCCTTTGATAAACCCACACATAATATTTCAAACATACAAAATTTCAACTCGATGGTTTTGGTCCTCAACTACCCCAAGGTCATTTACTTATCGCTATATTTTTCCTACAGAGAATATAAATACAAAGTTTGTAACATAGAATGTATCGCGTTGTCTACATAGATTGATTGCTACTTATAAAAGAACAGACACGAGCGTGAAATTATAAAAAACTTATGTACCCTAACAGAATATTAAATAAATATATCACATTAAATAACTATCGGTACAACTAAACAAACCAAAAATGTAACAAAAGTAATTTACTAGATAACATTAAAGTTTAATAATAATAAACTTCAAAGAAAAGGAGTCAAACAAAAATATGGCATAACCAAATAAAATGCATGGCTGTTTTTAAATATTTTATAAGTTCATTTGTAATTTTATTGGGAAGTTTATCCATAAATGAAACATCTTCTTGTGTAGGAAATTTATCATATAAATTAAATCTTTGATGTTTACAAGCATTTCTAGTGTTGTAGCTTTAAATGTCCTTGTGTTGAATGTGATCACACTTAGAGTTGAAATAGAGAATAACTTCAGGTGTATATATATATATATATATATATATATATATATATATATAGATTTATGTATAAGACCTTTCGAGTGCCTAATGGTACGGGCGACGACCTATTGGAGGCCTGGAGTGCTTGAACTCAGGCATTCAAAAGGTCTGTTTTCATACACTAAAACGACCTTTTGTGCCCTCTGTATAAAGCGAAATCGTCGACGAACCTTTTGGATGCCTAGAGTGCCTGGTGTGAAATGTACGGGAGACGATATTTTGAAGGCTTATATACGATCAGTTACAAATGCCACCTTTTGAAGTCTTATACGATCAGTTACAAAAGTCACCTTTTAAAGGCTTTAGTTGACGCCTGTTCCTGTTAATTTCTATTTTCTAACGCCTGTTATCACCATGGTATAAGTCATCGTGTTTTAGAGAATTTTTGAAGACCTGCTATTATTTAAATAGAACCTTTTGAAGACCTTATGCTCTCCAATAAACTTAATTTTGACATTACTTTGTCTGAAACATTATTTGAGTAAAATTATGCGTCACAAAACAATATTGTATAGTTTTAATACAAAAAAATTTGATTTAAAAATTTTCTCATATCACTTACTTTCTTTCATTAATACTATTGTTAAACTATTTATGCTAGAGACCGTAGGTACTTGGTGGTATTCCATTTTAAATAAAATTAAAACAACACATTTTTTAGTATCAACCACAATGTTTTAATAGAAACTTGCCGACCATGGTTTAGCTAGTTAAAACTAGTTAACTAGTGAAACCATGGTCGGCAAGTTTCTATCAAAACATTGTGGTTGATACTAAAAAAATTGTTGTTTTAATTTTATTTAATACTATTGTTTTCAAATACTAAGGAAGTAACTATTTATTTTAAATATAACTAGAGGGTACATAATCCTCTGTTCGCGGTACAACTCCCGTTCAGCCAATCGTTGTCCTCGTTTTTATAATATAGTTAACAGAATGTTAAAATATGTTACACATTATTAATCAGAAGACGAAAATAGTTACATTTTTTTCTCCAAACAAGTAGGCTACGGTATTTACTTTTTCAAGTTTATAAATAAAACTATATTTTAACTAGTTACCATTTTACTTTCACACTATACTATAGTATAGAGAAAGTATAGTGATCGCAAAAAAATCGATGATGAGATTTTTGTGGATATATCCGTTTTGGGACCCCCTGAGTCCAAAAAAGTGGTTTTTACAAAATGTCTGTCTGTATGTTTGTATGTAAGTATGTCTGTATGTATAAAAAGCTAGAGAGAAAAATATTCGATCGATTGCAAACAAATCTGCACCAAGCATGTCAATTAGGCATGCTTTATTTTTGTTTAAATTTGTTAAATTGTTAAATTTGTTTAACAACAAAACACACGTCATAGTACTTTTCCCAGCCCTAAAATGTATGTTATACTGTACAGTCCTAATTGTAGTTATGCGATTAAGCAGAAAAGTGTCTTAAATTAATTCAGCAGCCTAGACGGTTACTTTTGGTAGTGTTTAACAACAAAACACATGTCATAGTACTTTTCCCAGCCCTAAAATGTATGTTAAACTGTACAGTCCTAATAGTAGTCATGCGATTAAGTTGAAAAGTGTCTTAAATTAATTCAGCAGCCTAAACAGTTGCTTTTGGTAGTGTTTAACAACAAAACACATCTCATAGTACTTTTCCCAGCCTTATGGCATTTATTGTCTGGGCATTGAAAGACAAGAAATTGAGTTATTCGGCAAAATACACTGGGAAATCCTCACACTTAACAAATATCATAAACCACCTAACTTATAGAAAGGTTTTGAACCCGAACGGCCATAAAGGACCAACGGGTTTTCACTAATTGGTTCTGTTAAAAGCATGCGTTAATGACATACCTATAAATATATGTAAAGTTTTTTTCACAAACACTCCCAAAATTACACGCCCTAACTACATGTAAAAAAAAAGTTTGCTAATGGCCACCTTAGGATCGTCACGTTTAGTTAAACAGGTAATACAAATTTTCCCTAGGCCCTTTAGTGGAACCGACCTTATTAACCTATCTTGTTATTTGTGCTTTAGATAATAGTATTAATACATACAACTGCTATATTATAAATTGCAAATATACAGCTTGCCCTTGAAATCTCTGGTCCCCTTTTGTGGATTTGTTCCTGGAATCGAGACAAACATATTTCACAATATAAACATAGGTCAACGGTGCTTACTTTTTCGTCTGTCTGTCTGTCTGTATGTTTTTTCACAAAATAATTCATATCTATAGAACGGTTTCTCCAATTGAGTTCAAACTAGACTTGAAGTTATACCTAATTATGATCTATTATAAATAAAATAAACGATTATATCCAATCATGCGTTTAAAAATGGCGACTGTTAAAAATGTCATACCTAACAAATTAAAAAACCTTTTATTTTGTCAAAAAATTTCAATACATCTTTGTTGTTGCCCTTTTCAATTTCCTATCGAAAAGTGTAATAATCAAAACAATTGGATGAAGGATAATAGTTAAGTTAAGGATTATAACTTAATAGCATAATATGTACACACAATATATTGTTTTGTTTACTGTGTTGGTATAAGATGCCGGGTTGAACAAACCGATTATTACACATAACTTAACTATTATCCTTCATCCGATTGTTTTGGCGGTTACACCATCCGATACGAAATGAAAAGGGCTACAAAAATAATTTCTTGAAAAATTTGATTTAAAAATTATCTCATATCACTTACTTTCTTTCATTAATACTATTGTTTGTCAAATACTAATGAAGTAACTATTTATTTTAAATATAACTAGAGGGTACATAATCCTCTGTTCGCGGTACAACTCCCGTTCAGCCATTCGTTGTCCTCGTTTTCATAACCTCGGTTTTTGGGCAATTCAGGTTTGAAATTTTCAAACACCTTATTGTATATAATCGGTTATCTTGTTTAAATAGATCATTGTTAGATTACACTTTGTGCAAAGTTTGAGCTCAATCAGTAATATAATTCTCTAGTTAAAAATTATTTAGTGAAAAAACAAATTGGTGGCTATGGGGAAACAAAGCTTGTCCGGACCCATGTCTAATTGATTTTTTTTCTCATTCTTATGTGCTGAATCATATCTTAGAATATTGCAGAGTAATTACAAAACATCCTGCATATACTTAAAAATCTTATTAAAACTATGCAAAACATCCCAATATTGTGATTACGTACGCTGTTATTATCTTTAACTTAACTGTTATCCTTCATCCGATTGTTTTTAAGTTATAAAATCCGATAGGGAATTAAAAGTGCTACAAAAAGGTGTCTTGAATTTTTTTTGTTAAAATGTTCTGTTTTTTTGTATATTAGATTAGAAATTTCCAAACAGTCGCCATTACTAAATGCAAGATTGGATATAATCCTTTTTTTTACCTAAAGTAGATCTTTTTACTTTCTCACTATCTTACTATAGTATAGAGAAAGTATAAAGTGATCGCAAAAAAAATCGATGTTGAGATTTTTGTGGATATATCTCTTTTGGGACTCCCTGAGTCCAAAAAAGTGGTTTTTACAAAATGTCTCTCTGTATGTATGTCTGTCTGTCTGTATGTCTGTCTCTATGTCTGTATGTCTGTATGTAGACAAAGCTAGAGAGAAAACTATTCGATCGATTTAAAAAAAAATTACACCAAACATTTCAATTAGGCCTGTACAGATGCACGAAAAAGGGTTTTGACAAATTTTGAAAAATAACCCCCTTAATGGCCAAAAAACTCCCAAAAAAATCAGTTATTATTTTTTTTTAAAAAAAACGGCTCTAACGATTTTGATAAAATTTTGCTTATTTTTAGCCCTTAATGTACCCTACCATATGCGAAAATCGGCATCTAAAAATTCTCGTTTAGGTAATAATAATAATAATAATTTTATTATTAGAAACTCTCCTACTTTAATGTGTTCCTTCTTCTACTTTAATACAATTGTGAAGTCACAGTGAATCTGTTTAGTAATTTAAATGTGAGAAAGTATGTGCCAGTTTCTGGTACCGTTTATTTAGGTATAACTTCATGTCACGTTTGAACCGAATCGGTCAAACCATTCTCTAGATAGATATCAATTATTATTTTGTTAAAAACATATAGAACCTACATACAGATAGACGATAAAGTAAGCACCGTAGACCCATTATTATATTGCGAAATATGTTTGTCTTGATCCCAGTAACAAATCCACAAAAGGGGACCAGAGAATTCGGGGGCATCCTGTATATAATCATATGTAACACAATACAATATAACAATAGTCCCATGTAGGTATATAATGTTTCCAGATTTTTCGTTGGAATTACAACTTTTTTTACTAGAACCCCTTATTCTGTACTGAAGAACAAATTAATTCTTTATAAAAACATAATTTATGGAAAGATTGGTTAAGCTATGCCTAAACTCGGTCAAGGCTTGTACCAATGTACTAGGATACTTAGATAGCATTTTTTTTTATTGGAGATGGCATAACAGTTGAACCCAGCCTATATGTATGTATTCACCTTAAAAGTAGGTGGAAATCACTAAATAAAAGTTTTAATAGTAAAATTGAGTGTTGGTGTGGAAAAGTGGGTTTTGTGAGCCCGAACGGTTCGTCGGAGAAATAACCTAAATAGTAAAATATGTAGGAAATTTTATGTTCTTTCATTTTGAATATGCTAGAGAGGTTATTAAAGAATAATTGATAGTTTACGAGTTACAAGAGAAAACCCGCAAGAATGAGATTTTTTACTTTTTTTGCATTTTTGTCAATGTCGCGTCACGAAATTTGTAAGCAAACCTCAGATTCGGATTCAGCACCCCAAAAACATACAGAGGGGAAGAAATAAAAACTACCCCACAACTTTCCTTGTAAAAACAAAATTTGACTGGTTTCTATAATCCACCAATGTAATTTGACATATGTACAATTGAACAATATACAAACACATTTTTGTTCAAATACTAAAAGACGAGAAGCTCAAAAGTTGTAGATTGATAATTTCCAAAATATCAATTTAACAATGAATTTTACGAGAAGTTGGAGTCCTAAACTTGTGCCCAACAAAATTAATCTATACTAGAAATTAACCATTCTAGTGCGCTTAAGGCTTATTTTGCGCACTTGTTCACAACCACTCGTTATCTCTGTCGCTGGAGTTGTAGTTTAAGCTACAAAGCCGTTACATTTGCTGTTCATTAGCCCCCTTTCACATCCCGCCGGAAATAAGTCGAGTTACAGTAACCCTATATTATGTTCATATTAGGTTAATACCATTCAGTTTTACTCGTTTTCAGTTACATATGAATTTACTTACTTATTCAAATACAGTAGATTAGGTTGTATTAAACGCTTTAATTGTTTAGTATACAGGGTGTTTTGTGAGAGTTTGGCACAACTTCGGAAGATGATAGGGGTCCACCTAAAAAAATCAAAATTGTTCATATGTACCTAGGTCTAGAAAAGCTTCGTTTTCCAGACATCCGCCATTTTGTTTCTTTTCTAAAATGATTTATACCTGACCGATTGAGTTTAAACTTGGCACAAAGTTTAACCTAACAATAATAGACCCTATATATACAGGGTGAGTTTCTACTAATACCATTAACTTCGCCAGTATGTTCTACTCACTAAATGGAATAAAAAAGTTCATATGGTCCCATGCCCGATCTCAACCGTTTGGCTGTAGTCGCGTATTTTGTGTTTTTTTCAAAATCATGCTATTTTGCCTCACTATTTGTTTGAGACATTTAGTGTTTAAGACATTCTCGCTCTTGATCAGAGGACATTTTTCGCATATATACTCTTGTTCAGAGCACAGTTACTGTCCTCTGAATATTAGGAGGACAGTGTGTTCTCATCAAGAGTATATATATATATAACTTACTGTCCCCTTAACATGAGTTTACATAACACGGATTTTTGTAACAAATGCTGCCAACATAGGTCTTGTCCCCAACATTTTCCATATTATTTCATAGAGAAGGGTTTTATCTAATTATTATAAACATCATCATGTTACTTACCCAGTCTAACATTAATACTAAGACACCGTTTGACCGATTAACATGAAAATTGGCACACACATGAATTATTTTAAGGAGAAGGTTTTTATTGAATTACTATAGGTTTACCCGGCTTCGCCGGGGACTTCTATCATATGTTATTCACTAATAAATGTTGAATATGATCTTGATTTCAAAATATTCGCAAACCCGTCTGCTAGCACCTAATTGAAGAATCATGCGCAAGACCCTAAAAATGATAGTAATGAGGTAAATAAAGTATTTTTACAAAGTAGAAATTTACTCAGTAACAGTAACTTTTTTCAGATGATCCGGTGCTATAGGATTGTGTGGTAGTTGGAATATAAGGAGATAAACCTCAAAATATAAGAAGTAAAAGCTTTTTATTGAAAACATTCTAACTATTTAAAATTCTTGTTTATAAACAACATTTTTCCTTTTGTTATCTGGGGGTAAGTTATACAAATTTTTCGGATTTCCTACTCGAGATCAAGCTCCGTATAATTGACCGTGAGAAAAACAGGAATCTTTGAGACTTATGCCGCAATACTTTAAGTTTGTCCCTATGGTTTATCTGGCTTATTGTTAATGTGTAACATATGGGTCTGACTTTTTAATCTTACAAAAGTTATCGGCGTAACTTTACATAGTCTATAGTCTTTACTTTATTTCTTATTTATCCACTACATCTAGTAAAACTTAGTGGTTTATCAGGCTTATTGTTAATGTGTGACAATTGGGTCTGACTTTATAATCTTACAAAAGTTAACGGTTTAACTGTACATACTGTATAGTGTTTACTTTATTTTTGATTTATCCCTTACATCTAGTAAAACCTAATGGTTTAACTGGCTTATTGTTAATGTGTGACAATTGTGTCTGACGTTGTCATCTCGCAAAAAGTTAACGGTTCAACTGTATATACTGTATATTACTTACTTTATTTCTGATTTATCCCTTGCATCTAGTGAAAAGGAAGCAAGACTATCGTCACCTTTGAATACGTATTCATTGACGTCATTTAAGTTAAAAATATAAATAAATAAAAACCAACCCACTCTATAAATATTACATCACATCCTTTTTTGCCCTATGGTAATCTATTAATAAAATTTTTAAAGACATTTCTACTTTTAAAAAAATAGAGATTGAGATTGTAGTTTTTCTTCGTATAAATTTATCTCTATTCAGACAAAATGTGTATATTCTAAAAACACAGTAGAAATGTAAACTTTTTGGAGGTATTAAAAATATATTATATAACATTGATTAGTATAACATTTATATAATATAAAATTAATTAATAAATATATTGAAATTGCTATTTTAAACGACAAAGGCCTACTTAGGAAAATGTATTAACAACCAAATCTATAACTAATTATGAGGGCTAGATACCAATTTTTTACGACATAATGCTACAAATCTTCTTTCCTTGTAATATTTAGCATTGACTTGGTGGCCGGTTGCATAAACGTCAATCAGACATGATCTATGATCATCGTCCAAATTGATCTAACATCAAGAGTTTATGTTTATTATTGATTATATGTTTAGAGTTTACCTAACATTATATTTTGTTGTATTACTTCATGTTTCATTGATTGTAGACATAAAAGTTGACCAAGCTGCAAAATTAGCAGTCTAGTAGTCGTTCAGGTAGCCTCTGCCCCTAATAAAACAAAGGGGCTACAGTGTGTTGATCTATAAGAGAAACTAAAAGTTTTGTTAGAGGTTTTAGACTAATGTCTCCAATGCCTAGTATCTGTTGTCTTTAATGCAGTGAAATTACATTTATACAAAAATTCAATACAATCAGTATGAAAATATTTTAATAATAAAAATTAAATCTAATTTTAATCCTAATCTTTTAAATTTTGGACATTTATATTTCATTATTATAACACATATTATTGAGACATTATCAAATTTCAGCACAATATTTAAAACGCTTAAGTTTCAACTAAAAGTTATCGCACATTAGGACCGTTTAAGGTTATAATTATTATTGTTATGGAATAAATACTTCTTTCCACAGAACTTTGGTTTAACCGGAACAGAATGGTCAGGATCGAATTTAAAACCTATATCCTTTTAGGCCCTACTAAAAATATTAAGGATTTGTGATTATAGATTGCCAAAAATTTGCCGAAAAATTACCGTTTCCCGTATTTACATTGAGGTGGATTGTAATAACTGTTATTGATGTACTCAATCGAAAGAAACTGACTTCTTAAACTGTTAAAAATTATAAATAGCTAGGAAAGAATTCACGACTGACGTAAAAATTTGTCTATTAAACCGAAAATGTATATCTTTGTTTTCTTTTATATGTGTGTGAATTTGTTACATAAATAAAACTAAAATTTATTTTAGGAAAGTTTGATAGAAAGGTTTCTACGGTAGTCTGTAATTTATGTTTTCTAAAAATATTGTGACTGACCATTACAACTCTCTCATTATCAGGAATTATTTTGTCTTAACTGCTATGTTGAGGTTCAGGTAGCCAGGGCGTTAAGACTAACCTAGCCTCTCTTAGTTTTATGACACTAAGAGACATTTTTAAATATATTTTAAATGAGCCTGACGTTTTATCTTTTCGGGAAAATCATTGTTTTTAAAATTCCTTTAGACTTAGAAAGCGAACACTATCCCAATTCATATTGCCAACAATTAAAAATAGCGTATGCCTTTTACATTTTAGGAATCTTGATTTTCTTAGTAATAACGATGCCATTTTTTAATTAAGATAATTAATATTACTACTGTTACATATTAATTGTAAACAAGTGAATGGATCAAAACAATAACGAAATTTGTCTAAGAACTGTTTCTTGTTAAGTTTGTGTGTATGTATATTTTGGAGCACACTTTAAGAGTGTTATATAGGTAAGGAATTTTTTTTATAAGTTCTAAATTTAAAATGGATGAGTCAGAGGTGGGAGACACAACAAATTACCTGACGTTAAAGTTGAAGAAGTCCTGGAAAATATTTCAAAGTTTTTAAACAATAAATCGTACTATAGCTATTCAACAACTCGAGCAGAATATTGGAGAACTCAAAAATTCCAATAACTTATTTCAATAACCTATGTATGGTCAAAGTTATAGGCTTCTTTGGCGCAGAAGGATAGCACTTTCGTAAAGGATCTTTAATTGTGGTGTCATATTTATTTAATTTTAGCAATAATAAATGAATTACAGTACTGTAGTTATTAGTTAAAGCACAAATTTGGTAATTTCCCTAGTTCACAATATTATCCTGAAGACGGAAAGATAGACAGCCAGAGTGAAGTCTAAAGAGGACTTTATTTTTATTATATAGAGGTTATCGATTATTAATCTTTGTTTTTCTAAATCTTAGGTACTTGGTTCGAATCTAAATCTCGTTATTATTATTTTTAATAAGCCTAAAGATTTCAATTTATTTAGGAAAGGCTATTTATAATACTAAATTAATTACGATTATACAAAGAAAGTACGTTTGTTGTTTTTAAGATTCGTGTTAAATAGAACAATGTTGAAAATACAATAATGAGACACCGTGAAAATAATAGAGGTTGCAGTTTTACAAGAACAGAAAAACATCCCCCCCAGCCCACATCCAAAACAGAATCACGGACGCATGTTATTCACAATTATCATCACATCAGAGAATAATCTATATTTCCGTTCGCACAGTTGGTTTGTTCACATGTAGGCCTATAGGTTACTCATCAACATTTGAAGAATTGTGGCAGGAAGTAGTTCTTCCTTCATTGGAACACACTGAGCATTGAGTTCAGATTTGATAAACGCATTTTTCATGTGAAGTTTTACACGAGATTTGAAAATGATTTCCATTTTAAAATGTTAAAGTCGTATATATTGAAAACTTGTTAACCTTATAAAACAATTACACGAGAGTAAAAACTTTTATTTGTTAATGACGAACAATATGGTATTTATATTTTTACTGTAGCAGTAAAAGAAAATATATTTGAACAGAAAAGGGAAAATTGCATCACAAATATTATATAATTTTAACAACAAATAAACTTGTGCTCTATGAAGTAAGAATCGGTTGACATTTGATGGTTGGAGAAGTGAGGGGTTGGTTTTGAGATTGTCTAGATAAACATTTATAGTTAGTTATAAAAATTCGAACAAACAATATTAGGTAGTAGCAAATTTTAAAAAAATAGTAGAAATAGGCTGTGGATATCTAGTTATGACCTCATATGCTTAGTAAGGAGGGAGTAATGCAACGTTGTCACATGGTGTGTTTTTTCTACCTTCGCCAATTCACTGTTTATTTTACAATTGGACACAATATTAATATTTGCCCGGTCGCAAATTTGACTACATTTGTATTCAGGAACTTTACAACTATATTTTAAATATTTAATAATGTTTTTAATTGATTAAAAAAATACTATTATTAGGTCTGGAATATGAAGGACAAACGTTTATTTATTGTTTACCTTATTTTTGAGGGTCACTCAAATTATAAAGTCATACTATGCCACGTAAAAGTCAGACTTTTTTATTTCTAGAAATGAATAGAGGTGTAAGTACGCCTTTGATAAGTTATGTTGTTTTTCAGAGACAAGAACCCTTAGATGCCGAGGATCCCACAAGAAAAAAAAACAAGTGTTATCCATTTAATTTACCTTTCTTAACGGAATTAATTCAAAAATCGGTCGGGATGAACATCCTGGATAAATTGTATTGGTTTACATAAACTGTTGTTTAATAAGTATTTCATGGAGAGAAAATTGCACTTCACCGTCCAGTAGTTCAATAAATCAATGATTTAGGCAACTCAAGACATATATGTAAGCTTAACATTAATTTCATCAACCATGATAATTGATCGGGTAATAATCACCCTGCTTGTCCAGAATTTAGAATAAATTTAGATAGTACTCAACAAAAAAACCTTTCAAAAAGGTAAAACTTTCGTAAGTATGACCTTGCGTTTTATTCCCTTTAACTTACTCAACACATTGTTACATTTTCATTTTCCTTGTATCTGAAGTAATTTAATAAATAAGGCAGCGAAAGCATGAGAAATCATACTGGGGTGGGGGTTGTCTCTGAACACTATTCCAGTGGGCGACATATCACCCCACATTTGATTTATTAATAAATTCCTAAATACTACCATCTTGGAAAAACAATTTTTATTAATAAACCAATAATATAAAATTTATTGAGCATATATTATATTAATAATCATTTCGAAGTTGGATTATACAAAGACTTGAATATAACTTGCATAATACCTTCAACAACCATAAAATAGTATTAAATTTTTTTTTAAACGTAAGTGAGCAGTTAAAAATCGAAAATTCAATTTAAAACTTAAAATATTTCTAAAGAAGATAACATGAGCAATATTATTTTATATTTTATTTACAAGTTAAAGTTTTTTCCAGCTTCAAATACTGCATTTTCTAAGTTTAGACCTTGACTTTTATGAATAGTTATTCCATAACTATTGCAAATTGGAAATTGTTTTCTTATTATAAAAGCATTCCTCATTAATTGAAATTTAGATTCTATACGTTCTATAGAATATTGTCTTTTATTGGTAAGTTCAATTTTAATAGTGTCGACACCATTATTATTATCTCTTGTTACAGAAATAATAGTACCTATTGTACCATTAGCCTAGCCGATAGAAACATCAATATTTCGTCTTATCATAAATTTTGATCCAGCTTTTATTTTAATTACTCTAGCTAATCCTGCAGTTCGTGAACTACCCGCTTCATCATTCATTAAAGACTTTATTCTTTTTTTGTGCATATTCTTCGCTCGAATTGTATCTTCGGCAACAACCTCAACTTCCTCGGTATTAATTTTTTTTTAACATAGCATCTTTAAGGTATCGCACATTTGATTGGTACCTACTTTGCCAACATTATTTGATGGCAAAGTATTTAGAAAGTTACAAAGTTAAGATATTTCCACTTAAAAGTTTAAATACATGATTACGCATTAAGGAATATGTATAAGTAATATTTTGCGGATCATGACCAAATACTAATGAAGTGGCAAATGCTATCGCGAAAACGCCACAATCAACTCCATTAAGTTGCTGGGCTATAACAGAAGGAAATATAATCTTTTTCATTTTTGTTAAAATAAAATGGTTAAAGCTTTTTCAAAAAAATTTTAAAATCTAATGTATCAGATTTTGAAGAATCATAAATATATAATAACTTACCATCGTAATAGCTACATAACCAATGTTCAGAATTAGAAAACAAAATTTGAATATTTTTTTCACCCTCAGCCATTGGTTTGATTTTTGAAAGAACTTGAAGTCTTCCGGTATGTTGAGGCTTGTAAATAGTAAACCGTAAAAGTAGGTTATGAAATCTTTCAATATGATAATCATTTAGACGTCCTCCATTTTTTATGATATTATAATCACAATTGATCATTGAATATTGAAGATGCCAAGAAGGAATTTGAATTAAATGAAAAGGAAAGTTTTTTATAGAACGCTCTCTAAATATACGTAAGAGAAATTGTCGCATATAATTATTATCACAGTTATATCGCACATAATCTGGTCTAATACCATGTACAAGAGATGTCGCAAAAGCAATTGCGAATATACCACAATCACACTCACTCTGAAGTTGAACTTCAGGCCACTTAATAGTCTTTCCAGATTGAAAATAAAATGGGTATAATTTTAGCAAAACTAATCTATAAGTGACTATGATCTTTCTTTTAATTTAATGATTCATAAATATAAATAGTTTCAGTGTCAAAAAAAACTGCACACAAAGTGACCTCTGAGCATGTCATCATCTGTTAAAGGCCGAAATAAAATTTGAATTCTAGATCTATCAGGAGAAGCGGGAGTAATCATATCATAAATTTGTAATTCTTCCATTCCTAAGAAATCAGTATTAAAACATTCTTTTATTAAATCGCTGAAGCGCTGTATATGTTCTACACCTAAATATGCATATTTGTTAATAATAATACGTTCAAAATCTTCGTCACCAAAATCAACAGCCATGCTAAAAATTTCTGTAGTCTTGTTTACTTTTTTTTTTCTTTCACAAAAATAATATTTCTTTTCGTAAGTATAGTATAATAAGTAAATTTCGAATAAATTCTTATTTGTTTTTGTGCAATACATATTTTTCCTTTTTAATGATACTTATATAAAATTTCATACTTTTATACCATTTGATTCTTACGTTAAGTCTAAATAGAATACCGAAAATTTCAAAAACTACCACGATCTTAATTATTTCTTCCTGTCGCCCTTATAAAAAGGTACCTGTGAAGAAAAAATAAAAATGGTCGATAAAATACGTAAATTCTCGGGTGGGGATAAGTAAGGTAAACTACTGGTTTTCTTGTAGAAGTATATACATGCTAGAAAAAGTAATTTGTAGAATTGTGGGGTCCATTGTGTGGTGATTACACCGACAATGGGTGATGCGCGCGCAGATAGCCCCGACGAAACGGTTGGACTATTATTTATTTAATAACTATTTATAATTTCGGAAGTTGTATAAATGTAAAGTTATTTAAAGTCAGTTTAGTATTTCAATATATTTTTGTAAAGATTTGACCTTCGATAAGAATAGTGTTTTAGATTGTCAATCAACCGCTTATCAGCAGATAAGATGTAAGGCAGGATGCTAACAGACATAAATATCTCTTGGCTCTAAGCCAAAGAAAATACGATCAACTAATTCTAATCTTTCTGCTGCCTAATTTAAAGTAATGATTATGTTCTGATTATTCAACTAAAATCACTTGCATTTATTTTTTATATTTATAGCCATGTATGTATATTTGAATTATAATGTATGTCTATATATGTATTCACAGGTATTTCGGCATAACCTTACGACAAAAACTTGTAATATTTAACCAAACAACTTTTTAACCAAACCGAGCTTTTTTTTCCGTTCTGGGCTGTGAAAGCCACCTTCAGAGGCCTCACCGGCGTCGACCTAAAGATCTTTTGCCGCCCCAATTTCCTTCCTACACCCAACTAGTGATACCCGTCATCCTTATGAAGGAACAGATACTACCAATAGGGTTATCTAGGATGGTTTCCATCTCTTTCCCCGGCAGGCCTAGAGAGTATAGCCTGGCTCGTCCTAATGCCTCACACTCTAAAAGAATGTGTTCTGCGGACTCTTCAGCCAAACCACATTTCCTGCAAGTATTGTCTGCAGCAATCCCTATCCTGTGTAGATGTTTTCTGAGGTGACAGTGGCTCGTTAAGAGCCCAACCACCCACCTCATGTTATCCCTTCTGAGAGAAATGAGTTGTTCAGCATGTTTCTTGCTTGGTCTAAATTACCTTTTTGCAAGTCTACTAGTGGTTGAATTCGTCCAGGCCCTATTCATCCCCTCCCGTATCCACGTATCAACCGCTGCTCTGGCATGTCCATAGGAGATCCCGAACACCGGTTCAGGGCCCACGAAAGGGGATTCTGAACCTGACCTGGCTAATTCATCTGCTCTCTCATTACCATCAATACCTGAGTGGCCAGGAAACCGAGCTTACTATTTTGATGAAATTATTTTTATTTTTCATTATTTAGAAATTATACCGCGACTAATTACAACCGACACTTTTTTTATTAGCATACCTTCTTTCTTCGGCGACTTACACGAATTAACGCTGAATCCGAAATACGTTTACTAAATATTGAACAAAATTAATTTGTTTTCCCCCAAAAATTATAATAGTAATTCCAAATTAAATTATAACGTTACGCATCTCTTTTATTTCTACCTAGGGTATCCCACTTAATTACTGACCTAGACTGCGTCGCTCGAGGTCAGATTATGATTTCCTTCTTTCGTTTTGATTTGACCATCATGTCAATTTACGGTGGGAGACCTATCCCGGAGGGCCCACCCTTAATATGCAACGGGAAATTAGGGGAACCTCGGGACTCACAGTCCCAAGACTGAAATCCCAAAATTGAAGACAATATTATGTATTTTTATAATATATATGTTAGCCATATGGTGAGAATCGAAGATGCGTGCGCACACATACTCGCATCCAGCGTTAATACGGGAAGCGACGCCTGAATTTTTTGGCTGAAGAAAAAAAATTTTTTGTCGGTAAACCGTCAAATCAGAACTTTAACTTAATATAACTTAATAACTAGCAATTATAAGTGAAATATTATTCTTTTAATGATAAACTTAAACATTTTTCTTACATCTTATAAGTTCAAGGGGCTTTTTGAATTTAAAAACAGTAATAAACTAGAAAACTCGCGTAATATTCAATGTATATAAGGGTGGTGGTTCGCCGGCCTAATAGTAATAGGTCATTAGAAGAGTGTAGATCAATATGTAAACTGAACACCTCTACAATAAGAATATCACTTCCTTATTTTTTTATAGTCATTTGTTCAATATGATGCGGTATTGTTAATTGTTAGTGTGAAATACATGAAATATGTATAGTGCAGCCCGGAGTTTACACGCGAAAGACAGACGTGGTTGGAGCGGAAGTGACGGGGGAGGGGGGAGGTCAGTCAAAATAACAAACACCTCCAAAAAAACGCGCGAACATCGATTTCTCAAAAAGTCGTGAATATGTCTAAGGTATAAACCAGGCATTTGTAAGGTCGCAATAGTGGTATCTTTATATCAAGCACCCAAAATGCCGCGAATGCGTTAAAGTATAAGCCAGGCACTGGAAAGGTCGCAAAAGTGGTATCTTTATATCAAGCCCCCAAAATGACGCAAATGCATTTAAAATATAAGCCAGGCACTGGAAAGTTGGTAATTGTATACACGGTATAACATTTATACTCAGGCACCCAAAAGGTGGCCTTTACGTCTGATCGTATAACCGCTTCAAGGTCAGGAATCGCCAGGCACTCAAAAGGTCTTATACATGTATATATATATATATATATATATATATATACTTGGAATGTTATATATTTCCTAAATGTATTTTAATACGACTGACTATTTGTTATTCCTGCCTAGTAGTTGTTTTTCAGGATAAACACTCTCCATATTCTGAACTGATGAATTTAATCAAAGCAGAAGTCCATAGTACAGATGTAATAGGCTGTTAATAGTATCAAAGTTGTACAGTATTTAGAGTTCCGAGTGCAGATACTGTACTCCTGAACTAATTTTAACACTTATATAATCAACTTTGTTATTCCATATCAACTTATTATCAATTAAGAGACAAAAGAACTTTGTAGAATTCAAGTTCCTCATCTCCTAATATAACACTTGGTGCCTGATTATGTCTTTTTTTGTAAGTTACAACAAATATATTTTATTTTATTTGAATTATTTAATACATTATTTTCAGACGAAAATTGACTTGCAAAAAAACCTTGTTTTAAAACTTGCAAAGAATTATCTTTAATAATTAAGCTCGTATCATCAGCAAAATGTAATAATTTACCTACACATATTGCTGACAAGATATCGTTAATATAAATTAAGAATAAAACTGGCCTAATTACTGATCCTTTAAGGACACCTATTCTTAACTCGACCAAATTAGACAACCTTCCTGCTGCAACAGAAATGCGTCGTTTTCTGCTGTAAATAACTATTCAAGCCACCTTTAAGGATAATCTCGAATACCAGCTTTTCACATTTTTTTAATCGATTGTTTCAGATCAACACAGTCAAATGCTTATAAAATACACCTAAGAGATATTAATAACTTTATCTTTCTTATCCAAACTTTTCACTATAAAGTTCAATTAATTGACTGTGGATCGACCTTTCTAAAAAAACATATTGGTCATTAAAAATAATGTTACACTTATCTAAGTAATTTAAAAGTTGTATTAAAATAAGGTTTTCGAATACTTTTTAAGGTAATAAAGAAATAGATCAATAGTTTTTTTTTTTAATTTTCTTTGTCTCCCTGTTTAAATAATGCATTGACATTTGAAAATTTTAATCGGGAAGGAAATATCCCTTCAGAAAAATAAGTATTCACTAAAACCTCTAGAGATTTGATAATTTCATCAGCGAACTGTTTGATAAGCCATGAAGAAACTCCTTTAATATCAGTCGCTCTATTATTATTCAGTTTGCAATTTACTTTGGATACCTGCTCCACAAACAGAGGTTAAAGAAACATTTGGGATTTACATACGAACATAGAGGGCCCTCCCCTTAGGGGCTCAATGTAGTGAGTACAAATGTGACAATCCAGAGAAATCAATACCTTTTTTCATGTAGTCCTAGGTTAGGTTAGGTTAGGTTCCATCCCTTTCATCTTTCCTATCAGATATTTCTTGAATAATTATTCTTGTCTTTATTTTATTGTATTTTTTTTATAAGGCGATGATAACCAAAAGGTTAAAAAAATAAAAACCAGACAAACATCATTCCAAAACGTTTTTGCTTACAAAATGCTTAAACCGACGTTTATAGCCAACATAGTTTTCTCTATCCATATGAAAAACAAAACTGTTTACAATACTATACAGTAATGGATACTGTTCATAAATCCATATCAATCTACACACTATTACAAACACCAAACTTAGGCAGCTAATCATGTTCCGTTACCCAGGAATGACAAGAGCTATTACCCCCAGGACTTAACCATTGTTGTAGGATGAACTATTCTGTCTGTCAGAATTATCCCTCTCGTGTTGAAATCCCTGTGGAGGAAAGCCAGTAAGTTATAATATACATAGACACAATACATCCTGATGACTATTAATATTTTAGTGAAAAACCGAACATACCTGACTGTAAATGTATTAAGTTGTTTTATGATTGCATGGTCACTGTTTATTTTAATATTATTTTTAATAATCCAGTATACGAGATACACGCAACATAATTCTATCTCCGTTTATTGACCACTTTCCATGGTCTCAGGGGGGGGAATGAATTTCGACAAACCGACCGTCCATCGTCGTTGTCGTCTATGATAGCGACAATAAAAATTAAAATGGGATCATGAATTTCAGTACATAATGTGCTCATGTAAAATCCTATTTAAATTCAGAAAAATCTAATTAATAATGTCAAATTATTGAGAATTTTAAACAGTTTTTCGTTCATTTCTCGTGTGTTATTCAGCGCATTGAATTATATACAAATGTACACATTCCAATTCTGCACCCAATGGTACCAACCTTACATATCTACGATGACAAATAGCGAAGTTATTGTTCAAAATGTAGTTATATTGGTACAGTTAGAAGATACAGAAGGACCTAGACACCGACTTGAGCATGCTTAGTGAAGCTCATTCATGCCGCGTGTTAACTAAGTCACTAGACGGCTTAATATTTGTTTAACCATTATAGATAGAGCTACAAAGCTTTGCACATTGTTAATGGACACCGAAACCTATTTTAGTACGTAATACCTATCCGGGGGGAAGTTTTTTAAGACAGACATTGATTTACAAAGTTTTCATTTCATAACCTCTAACCTAGTAAACATTATTAAGCTGTTTTCAACATACCTAACGTTGTTGTCAATATGAACTTTAAACCCACGCTATTTTAGCTAGAGTGAACCTTTTAAGGTCTGGTTTGCGGTATTGTATTCTACTCATAAAGGCCTTTAATTCGATGTAAAACTCGACCTATGCTCTCATTTAAGATGTCCTACTTAATCATTGTGTGCCGTCCCCATAGAAAGGTAGCGTTCATTACGTACTAAAATAGGTTTCTGTGTCCATTAACAATATGAAAGCTTTGTAGCTCTAGCTGTAATGGCATAGAAGAAGGAATTAGAATAAGAAAGTCACAACCCATGTTAAACAGCGTGATACAAAATATCCTTAGATTGGTTACTGGATGACAGAAAGCGATAGTAGCATCGATAATTGTGATATAGTAGCCAAGCCTTTTTGTCCCGATGCTACCATTACCATAGAAGAAGGAATTAGAATAAGAAAGTCACAACCCATGTTAAACAGCGTGATACAAAATATCCTTAGTTTGGTTACTGGACGACAGAAAGCGCTAGTAGCATCGATACTTGTGATACAGTAGCCAAGCCTTTTTGT
Organism: Aphrophora alni; assembly: GCA_963513935.1. Lineage (NCBI taxonomy): Eukaryota > Metazoa > Arthropoda > Insecta > Hemiptera > Aphrophoridae > Aphrophora > Aphrophora alni. The sequence continues at coordinate 5,198,360 of OY740769.1, read as the reverse complement.
CCCGATGCTACCATTACCATAGAAGAAGGAATTAGAATTAGTAAGTCACAGGTATAGGCTCTAGCGTGATACAAAATATCCTTAGTTTGGTTACTGGACAACAGAAAGCGTTAGTAGCATCTGTACTTGTGATACAGTAGGCCTTTTTTTGTCCCGATGCTACTAGCGCTCTCTGTTGTCCAGTAACCAAACTAAGGATATTTTGTATCACGCTAGAGCCTATACCTGTGACTTTCTTATTCTAATTCCTTCTTCTATGGTATCGCTCACCCAACTATGTTTGTCTACCTTTCGCGAGACATAATTACAGTTTACAAGATTTGTAGTGCATATAGAAACATGATGTTTACAAACAACTCGAAGCTACATTGAAGACAGGTGAATAATCTACGTCCGGCGCGCCGCGCGGGACCACATGTTTTTGGAAATGAGCGATAACCAATCCCCTCTTCCCCGCCGCGCCATAGCAAGCCGCGCGCACAGACAAATGGACGCATCAGTACTGTGATTTCGCTCACAATAAGTTTTAATAGGAATCAGAATTTACAATGAATGTTGTAATTATTATTTCCTTTTTTTCATACCGATTGAAAGCTGGATTAATGTATTTGCTGACCCGACTATTTTAATTAATGTATGATGGCTCTACATTTATACAAGCGGGTTTTAACGCTACCAATATTTCTATTCAGTCCTACAAAAACAATTTATATTTATATTCGTAAAATAACAATATTCCCCTCGCTATCTCCGACAAAGGGTTTGAAATAGTCAGACTTCTCTGTGGACAATATCAAGCGGTTGAGAAACCATTCGTGCCAGACTCCTGAGCAGGTATGTAAAGTTATCGGAATATATGTCCTTTGCTCAGGAGATCCCAAGATGGAAATCAACTAAGCCGATCCTAAGGGTGAAATCATTGAATTTGTAAGTCAAACGGAGTCCCACAACGTACGATAATATAATGCTTCAATAGTGGGTCGAACAATGTAGTTTTGTGGGTTTACTTCAGAATGCGCTAGTATGTGGAAAGTTAGAGCATGCAAAACGGATACTGTTTTTGCAGTTACCAGAAGTGAGCTGTTATGGCATACTAGAGCCTCTAATGTATGAGCTTCAAACCATACAGTGGAGCTGTAAAATGAATTGTAAAACTGATACTGTTTGAGAACAGTGTTAAAATTGTCCTCATGTACGGATGTGAGACCTGCATGGAGTTAAGCGATTCAAGTATTATTAAATATTTGGGATAACATAGTTATTGGGATTTCAAATCAGTAGTTTTAGAAAATCACCAATTAAAACTATTTGCTATTCAAAATAAAATAAATGAAATATAAAATGTATAGACCACACGATGGGGGAAATGATACAGAATTTACAATACGGGTAATGGAATGGTATCAGGACAGTGATGGAGGGAAGACCATGGATGATCTTGAGGGATACGGTGGAACAAAAGTTGAGGTTGGTTGAAAGGACGCGGGAAAGGCTTCAAACAGAACGCTGGAAAGAGTTTGTGACTGTTCTGTTTCTTGGAAAAATGATAAAATGGATTGAATGAGCTCTATTCAATCTTCAAAGGGATAAAAAGGAAACTAGTGAAATTGGCCGCTAAGGGGCAGCCAGGATCTTATTAAATACAAAATGGACCTTCCTTTTAAAGATATCAGGTTTTGACTAAGAAAGCAGTATGAAGGAGTGAACTACTATCTCACTCAATGGATGTTTTGTTTGTACCTGGAACAGTTTATAATATCACCAATATCTTGAAAGAAAACACATGAGAGAACAAGAAAGGTTTAGATAAAAATATGTCCTCTTGGAAGTAATACTCAGAGGCGGTTAAGAAAGAAGAGGTAGCAGATGTTGGGAGGAAAATGTTTTTCAGTAAGTAGGTCCATAGGGGAAGTCCGACTATACTTAAGGACTGTCTCCAATGCAAGACACCCTTAGAAGCTCACATGTAGTCAGTACGGGCTTAACAATTCTGAGAGGACCATCCGGATTTACGCTTTTTTTATAAATTAATAAATTAAATCTCTCTCTTTTTTCATTTTTTCTATCAGGAATCTATATCAAACTCTTATTGTTTTCCAACCTTGACTCTGTTAGAATATTCGCTGTCTAGGAGTCATTATTTTACTTTCTTTCTTCCTTTTTTTTAAAGGCGATGATGACCGAGAGGTTTTTCGCCTTTACAACAAAAAAATATTTAAGAGCAGCAAAAATAACATGAAATAAAACAAGATTGGTTCCAGTATTAATGTGTGACAGTGCTTACTAGAAACGAAGTTTAAAATGTGTGAAATAAAAGTACTGCGTGAAATATATGCCGCACTGTAACAAGGTGCGCAATTCTTTCTAAGTTTAACGCCTTTGGATAGTCCGCACACTTAAAAACAAAAGAATTTTGTGATGCGTGTATTTCAATTCAAACTCGATACTTATTGGATCAATACACTAGGCCACGTGTTACTGATAGGCCCTATCCCATGAAACAGAATTCAATCTTTTGTTCCAATCAAAATGTAAATGAAAGTAATCCTTTAACGTTGATGGTAGGTAGATAACATTGTAGAAAGGGTAGAAAAAAAGTAGATTGTCTAACTTTGGGGAACGAAACATTGTGTATAAATCACAAAGGATGGAAAATTTCTGAATTAATTACGCCAATTTAAGGGATTTTAAGAAATAAAAAAACTTGTAAATACCTGCACAAACTTTCTTATTCCCCAATCCTCAAAACCAAATAAACTGAAACTAATTGTCACCGAAAATGTCTGTGGGGTAGTTGTCAATCTAAAAGTGAAAATAAGGAGCTAAACTTGCTTCACGATGTCGTGGGGTTGGCTCGACATATTGGCCGCCCCAGTCAATAGCAATCACTTCCTGGAAATGTGAACGGATCAGCTACCAGTCGGGCGGGTATAGGTTAGGTTAGGTTGGGTTAGGTTAGATTAGGTTAGGTTAGGTTAGGTTAGGTTAGGTTAGGTTAGGTTAGGTTAGGAAGTATGGTCATCGCAATCATAAAGTCCATCGACAATATAACATATCATCTAATTGGATACTTAAATAAACTTCAACAGTGCCTTATGAGTTCAGAATAGTGATGATTGGTTTCTGTTAGTTTTAAAGGATACCAGGTTAGCCAAGGACTAGCCAAGACCCGCGAATAACAAGTCATACTATTCTGACAGACGACGAACCTCGTCACTTGAGTGTCGCTCTTCGGCTGACCGAACAAATAAACACCACCAATTCCAAGAAGGGTGCTCATTAAGCAGAAGTTTTAACAGATGACCCTAGTTCCCCAAAGTGTCGAGCTAACCCCACGTCGAGCCAACCACACGTAATCTGCTTCACATGGACGTAAAAAAAATTACGCCCTTGCCGTAAATCGTATTTAAAATCAAGCTTTCAATAACGGCAGCCAAGGATATTTTTATTTTTGTCAATTATACCGGAGCTGTAATATGTTTTAGATGTGATTTTTCACACGGGATTAATATTCAGATTTCACTAAAAATTTTTAAACAATCGGTAAAGACGATTTTTAAAAATGGCGTACTTTATAACAGCCCCATGGAGGGTTTTTGGTTTAGCAGTAACGCACGAGCTGGCATTTTTAGATACACGGTGACCAATAATTTTTGTTTGGTTCAAGTTATTTGATAATGATGGATTGTTCTAATATTAAAGTTGTTTAATTAGACAGTTGCCATCATTTGTGTATATAACAAAAAATACACGACGTTTCGAGAGTAAAAAATCAACTCTCGTTATCAAGTATTAAACCTAGAGCGTAAAAGAAATAAAAAGAATCATTTTCGGAATTTCAAGCCCCAATTTTTTCACATTTAAAAAAAAAATCGAATCTTTTTCATTTCTAAAAAATGATATTCTCTATTAAAAATAATCAGACAAATGTATTTTTAACCATTTAGGCCTAACCAAAAACTAAAAAATGAATGTTGCTGATTCCATGGTTTACAAAACATTGGATGCTTGTACTGTGTTTAATTTGACTTCTTATAATCATTTATAGGTATAGAATTAGAAAATAAATAAGGAAGTAAACAAAGTATAAATTTGTTATCGCACTTTATCCTGATATTAACTAACCTTTAAATCTTATCTAATATGGATATGATTGGTTATTTAAACAGGGTGTTTCGGTGCTCTATATCGTTTTGTTGTCCTTCTGTCCGTCGTTGTGTTTTTTACTAAAAAATTTGTATTTAAAAAACAGCTCTAGAGAATTCAACCCATTTTGGGTGCATTGTTGCTATTGTTAGTTTCAGTCAGTTAGTTTGTTCATTATTGAAACCCAAAATGGCAACCATTCAAAGCTTTTAAATTGAAATAACTCAAAAACCACCTAACCTAATCTATTTCAGATAATTCTTGCTTTAATTAGTATTTAGAACATCATTTTATGACAAATAAAAGGATTCCATTTTTTCAGGTTTGAAATTCTGAAAAAGGTCAAAAAAGAAGAAAAACGAAGCCAGAATTGAGTAGAATTTGATCCAAGTTGTTAAAGTTAATTTTTAAAATTATGTAATTCGTTGTCTAAAATTGGTACATACGTATTAAAACAGCTAACCTGGCCTAACCTAATTCATTTCACTCGTCCCTATAATACGTAAGTACCTTTCTTTTCTACCGTCAAAGTGAAAGAATTAGTTCCATTTACATTATTTTGATTGGAACAAAAGATTGAATTCTGTTTCACGGAATAGGACTCTCAGTAACACATTCCCCTGTCATTGATCCAATAAGTATTGAGCATTGGTTTGAATTTTAAAACACGCTTCAGAAAATTCCCTCATTTTACTTAACCCAAATACGAAATATAGGGTAAATTTGGTAATCAAATTAAAATTAAACCTCAGTTTATTGATCGGTTTTTACGTTTCATGAACTTGTCCGTCCGTCCGTTCGACGTTGTCATCTGTAAGCATATCAACTTTAAATATTAAGATAGGAATATGAAATTGGGGACAAAATATCGTACGTAAAATCCTATTGAAATTCAAAAAAAATCTAATTGAATATTTCAAAATTGCTGCCAACTTAACAACTTAAACTATTTGTTGTTCTATCTTGCGTATTGTTTAACTTATAACATAGTAAATTAGATACAAATTTACAGATTTTAATTCTGTATGTAATGACACAACCCCACTTCATTACGATGACAAATAAAACGTAATTTCAAAACATGACTTCCGAAGGAAATGTGATGTTCGTTACTGGATCCGACAGGAGCGTAGCGAGTGGAAACTCCTTCACATATAAACACACCAAGTTTAAGGTTACTGACAGGAGCGAAGCAAGTCGATACCTATTAAAACATACAAATCTATGTGGCCCGTTGCGTAATGTCAAAAAAGTAGAGATATGTACAATTTCGAGGTTCAGAAAACTCTGCTTTATATAAACTTATCGAACTAGATAAGACCATTGATCTACCAATACAACTTAACGTAAGCAACTTTTGCTTCATACATTTAGAGGATCTGATTTTTTGGACATATTGCTGAAGCTCTAATTGGCCTACGACACTTCGGCAATGAGCCTATTGTGCTCCCCTTTCTTTGTTCAACTTATACCGACCTCAGTACCTTTAACAAGCTCCAGGATCTTGTTTAGGGTGTTCTTGTCAAAATTTATGTCTGGTTGTTGTGGTCCAAAGATTCTCATTCTTTTGGACTCCAGGACCTCGTAATCAAACAAAATGTGTCCTGCGGTTTTAGGTACGAGACCGCAAAGACAACAGTTAGATGAGACTTGTAGTTGTCCTCCTTTTAAGTAGCTCCGGATCCGATAATCATGGCAACAATCTGCCTCAGGGACTTCCTGTCATACTGAACCAGCGCCTCTATCAACGCAGGATCTGGTCCAGACAGAAGACGCTTACCCAATCTCTGGACAGGAAAACCCCTCCATCGTTCGATGTTCTCTTCCATTCCCCATTTTCCTACCGCTCGTCTTGCCATTGAATAACTAATCCCGCAAGAGGGTTCTTGTCCCACAAGACAGTCAACGGCCCCTTTCTTTGCCACCCTCTCATTACCCTCGACCCCGCAATGCAGCGTACCATATTGGCAGTGAACAGGGCGCATAGAGTACAGAGAGAATCCCATACCAATTTGGATGAGATTTCTACGGAGCTGAGGGTTTTAATTATGGGGCTTCGTAAGTACTATGATGGTTTTCATGAATTTCCTTACAACTGTCGTTTTGCATAGCCTATATTTTAAACCGTGTATAATTTATATCTTGTATATAAACATAATTGTGTGCTATTGTAAACCCGATCAAAATAGTCCTAAACTTTTAGTGAATTTAAAAGCTGTAGTCTCACCGCTTATACACAGAGCTGTAGCCTCGCAGCGGGAACACTTTATATTGACGCATTCTGTAATTAACTGCCATCGTTTGGATTTACACTTTTATATTTATGTACGTTACAAAATGAACGTCTCTCTCGTGATTTCATTTCTGTGTAATTATTCACTCGTCGCCGTACTTTGGCAGTTGTTACAGATGTGCGTTCCCCACGGCTTCCACTTAGTCTTTGGTAATTTATTATTATGCACAATCTTGAATTAAACATTAAATGTGTGAGTTACGCAACAGAAAATTTTAGAAAACACTTCAATTTAAACGTCACACTATCGTGTTATTTAAATCATCCCATCATATAATATAACAACAATTTTTTTATATTTTACTTTAATATAAAACTTTGTATCGGTCTCAATTCATTATTTACAGTTAAATTACGGTACTTGTTAATATAAATTGTTTTATAGAAATTAATAGAAAGTAAAATATAAAATGTATTGTTAGATATAAGATTACTTCAGAATATTGTATTAGTTAGATGTTACCTCAGTTATTTAGAATGACGCGAGGCACTTGTTAACGCCCTAATATTATACAGTAAGTTTAGACCACGCCGTTTTAGTTTTGTATAAATACGGGTTTTGGCGCAGTGCTAGATCAGTTATAGTATAGTTAATGTAGCTCATGTATCACTGAGGATGACGATTTTGTTGTTGAAACGCGTTTGATTAAGTAAACATTTTTTGTGAGTTTTTTTTCTAGTTTATCCTATCTAATATTTCTATCTTAATTCTGTGGCGACAATGGTATGTTGAAATCAATTTTTTGGTTCCCTGTGGCCGAAAAACATATCAGTCAAAAATCACAGGTCGAAATTTTTGACGATTACCAAAATTACCGTACACTGTATAGGTATAATGCCAAAATTGTCCTGTTAATGAAAGGACTACTAAAAGCGACCAAGTTTGAATCATACTCTGATATTTATACCGATTACAAAATCAATTCCGTTTACTTATGTTAAAACGTAGAATTAAAACCTCTTCTGAATTTCAAAACAATGATGAAATCGTTTCCCTCTTGACTAGTGTTCATCTTTCAAATTGTAAAATCTATATAAAGACAAAACCCACTGACTGATCAAGAAATCTCTGGATCCAAGAAGCTTAGAGCTATGAATTTTTAACATTATATGCGGTAGGTCTGTAGACGCGTACTAAGAAAGGTTTTTGAAAACGTTCCACTCCAAGGGTGTTTTTTACCCCTAAAGCATATCTCTGGATCCAAGAAGTCTAAAGCTATGAATTTTTAACATTATATGGGGTAGATCTGTAAACACGTACTAAGAAAGAGTTTTGAAAATGTTCCACTCCAAGGGTGTTTTTTACCCCTAAAGCATATCTCTGGATCCAAGAAGCCTAGAGCTATGAATTTTTAACATTATATGGGGTAGATCTGTAAACACGTACTAAGAAAGAGTTTTGAAAATGTTCCACTCCAAGGGTGTTTTTAACCCTAAAGCATATAATATCTAGATATAAGAAGCCTAGAGCTATGATTTTTTTTTTAACATGGTAAGAGTAGGTCTGTAGACGCAACTAAGAAAGGGTTTTGAAAATGTTCCACTCCAAGGGTGTTTTTTACTCCTAAAACAAGTATCTTATCTTTCTTATTTATGGGTCAATTTTGATCAAAATTGGTGTGTTGCTGTATTTGGGCATAATTTATTTCCATAGCACCACCATTAGGGCTGTGCTAAAAAAAATATTTTTTATAGAACTATCCCAACTATCCCCTGGTGAAACAAGAGCCATTAACTAGTGTTTTATATAAAGGATGGAATTAATCAGTAGATAGACAATACGTAGAAGAATATGATTATTACCGGAAACAAGTTTATGAACACCATCATTGTACTTCCCCAGCCCGATCATATAATGTAGTACAATAAAATCACCAAAGGTTAGTTTCATATACCTTGTTGGAAATTCTCTGTTTGAAGTTAAATGTTAATGATGGAAGTTCAATTTTATTATTATACATTTTTCGGACATTTGCCTTCATTTGTGTGTTAGAAATCAAAACATGACGTTTCGGGAATAAGAATCAATTTCCGTTATCAAGTGACTAAAAACTAAAGAAACACGAAACTAGAAACTAAGCCTATGTAAGAAGATTGGCTTGTCCAAACTAAACCTAAAAATGGCACGCAGTATACTAAAAACTCTATTTACAGTATCAAATGTGAGTGTGATAGACAATATATTGGCGAGACAAAAAGACTATTAAACATAAGAATAAAAGAACATAAAAACAATGTGCGGTTAGGCCTAGTCGATAAATCGAAAATTGCAGAACATATATGGTCTGAAAATCACAAATTTAATTGGGAAGAGGCAAAAATCATACACCGGGAAAGTAACCTATACAAACGTAAAATAATTGAAGCCTCATATATAAAACTAACGGACAATCCTATCAGCCAATCAAGTATAGAAGTATGGCCATTATGGCTCCCATTATTAAAAAAAGAACTAAAATTTGATTATAATATCTCTATAACTAAAAAAACAAGCTGAAATTTTACCTTATAAATCGCCACAAGGGGTTGTAACCCGCTCTCGTGCTAGGAAGCTTAATACAACTAACAATAGGCCACTCCCCTAATAGTTTGTCACGCCTTCTGGACCACGTCATTTGTTGCTGTATCTTTGATACAACAACACGTATTTGCCGTTAGTTGTGTGTTGACCGTGATTGTGTTTTTGACTTCTCAGTTTAAGCTCTGAGATGCAGATTGGTGGTATTCTTATTTAATTTTACATGGGTTTAGTTTCTAGTTTCATATTTCTTTAGTTTTTAGTCACTTGATAACGGGAATTGATTCTTATTCCCGAAACGTGGTGTTTTGATTTCTAACACACATGATGGCAAATGTCCGAAAAATGTATAATAATAAAATTGTTGGAAATGTTAAACTGTATTGGTAGATGACATAATCTACCAGTAGGGTAAGTTTGTTTAAAACGGTTGTTACACAGGTTTTCTGAACCTCACAATTAATTGTGATTATCACTACTTTCGATATGTTTGAACCTAAAGATCTACCTCATCAAAACAAAAACTAGATCACGTTTGTATATAGTCTTAGATTAGACATGCCAGGGTTTCATTCTTAGGTTAACGATTCAGTTTTAGTTTCCATAGCGCTATGCAATGTTGGTGTTTTTCACTTTTATGATCTAGGTTTATCACTTGATAACGAAGGTTGAGTTATATTCTCGAAACGTCGTGAATTAATTTTTATAAACACAAATGATGGAAAACATCTGATTAAAAACAATGTAAATAATCCATCATTATCAAATAACTTTAAAACCAGAATGATCGATTGCTTGAATAAAATTTGGTTTTTTATTCCAATTCATTTGTTTTCTGTTGGTATAATCGACAAACAAACAATGAATTTGTTTACGATGGTATTTATAGACCGTGTTTACAAGGAACCTTGTTTTAATTAAAATGAACAAACAACACTGGCAAGTTTCCAAAATAGAGTACAATAAATTGTTCTTTATTACATTCAGCTTGTTTCGGGAGAAAAGGAATAATTTGGGAGGTAATAGGAGACATCAAAACGAACAAATTTCATGTAAACTTCAACTAGGGTTGTTTCGTTTTTCGTCTATGCGTCTGTACGTGCTTTTCCCAAACTAGGCACGTGAAGAATTTACGCTCCAATAATGGAGGACGAGAAACAAATATCCGTTCTTCAAGGGCGATGTAATCCTTACCTTCCAAACCACAAGGTTCTGTCTCCATGTTTAAATTTTAAAAACTTCTAGGTTATGATCGGCTTACGAAAAAAGGAAGAAAAAGACATAAAATAAAGACCTTTCGCACTCGAATACTCTGCAACGCAAGTGTTGAGGGCTTGTTGTAAAGTATGATTAGTACTAGTTGGAGGATTAATTAAACCTAGGAGGTAGCAGACTGTACTAACAAGTAGAAACGCCAGGACCTGTTCACTAAACCGGTTCACAGCTAAAGTCACGTTATAAACCTATTGATTAACACAATCAGTTTGTGAATAACTAATAACAATATTTTCACCAACACATTTACACATAAATAAACTTGATTGCAAATGGTCACATACCTAAATTCTTATTCATACACGATGAAATCGAGTAAGCTAAATTATAGTTTAATCGGGGTTGCCGGAACTGTCTAAATTAGGTTTAACCGTTCATTGTAACCGAATTAAAAACCAAATGATATTAATCGACGCAAGCTAGATTTGATCTTTTCTGAGACACACTAATCTGACGTGTATGCTGTCTTAAGTTCGAAAGAAATTCTTACTTCATTTAGAGTTGCTTCTACTGCTTTCCTTGCCTTTAGTTCCTCTTGCCATTCATCATAAAGTTTGTTTTCGCTTGTTTCCGTTTGCTTTGATAATGATTTATTTTCTTTTAGAACCAAAGCTTTAGGTGGTGAACTCCTTAACAAAGAGCCTTTTCCAAAAGTGTTATTAGGATCTCCTGTAAGCAATAGTTGGCTCCGGAATCCTTAGAGACTGCTTCCGTAGAGAGTGAATTTCCCAGTTCAATTGAGCTGCCACCTGGGGTAAAACATCCGTTAGTTTTATCCATCACTTCATTTAATCCGAATAATCGGAGATTGATCTTTTTTCGAGGTTTACTCCTCTAGGTTCTTCCGCCTATTCAACCGTTGGGATTTATCCTCTTCTGTCTTCAGAACCGTTGACCAAAGTTCTTCCGCTTCTTCCACCATTGGGATAAATATTCTTTCGCTATCATAGCCGTTGACCAATTTTCATCTAGTACCCTAGGCGGGGATCTTTTAAAGATACTACCATCCGGATCAGATGGAACAATGTTTTTTATAGAGGTGTTACTACTCTATCACTCACCCTTCCTGCACTTGACGACAGGCCCCGGGCTTGTGACCGGCATAGCGGGTTTACAGTTTAGACAGATGTACAAAATTTATGTATTTTTAAACAAAAACCAAAAACAAAATGATAATTATGGAAGGATAGTTTTAAATATACAGATTTGATTTCAGTGATTGATTGTTTACACGCTATTAATGGGTGCTATACAACTTTGAGCTTTTATGGACAAGAATAAAATAAATTAAAATGTATCTATATAATGATAAATATATTTCCGCTAGGTTTGCGATTAATAAAATTGATTTGAGTATTCGTCCTAACACTGTATTTAATTCTACTGACGGGTTTTAAATAAACACGATTTTCAAAAGCTATTTCTGTACTACTAGCTCCCACAACGGAGTCGTCCGATTTAACTCAAGGAACCTTCCTAATTCTTTACCTGCAGCCTCCGCCTACTTATTTAACAATAGGCTACTTTACTATACCTATGGGCTACGCCTTCTTCCGTGATTGGTTGATACAGTGCTCATATATTATGGGCTAGTTTCTATAGTTCGCTGATACAGTTTAGTTTTACCAAATTCAAGACATGTCAGCAGAATTTAAGAAAATGCAAAGAATTAGAGAAGTTCTCAAATCAAATTTTATATATTTTTAGGTACAAATGTTGAAATGTTTTTTTTTATAGTAAGCTATATTACATTTGATTAATTAAACACTAGGTAAGAGATTCCATGCAGTTGTTATTTCGTAACATAACAATAGATATGATTGCAATCAAGTAAAGTGGAACAAATATATGTCGTTGTGATGAAGAGAAATGTAATGTAACAAGAGAAATTTATTTTTCTTTACTTATTTTATTTGAACGATGCAATTATTTTGTTGATTAATAAAAGTGTCTTCATGCATAGAATAAGTTTACATTTACTGTAAATTTACAAACTATATGTGAGAAGAGGGGAAAACTGTTATAATCAACAAGTTACTTTATAATAATAATTCGAATTTGCCCCTAACCACAATCACTAGAAAAACTTAAAACACAATTATCTGATTAATTGTTCTTTATTAATTATTTCCACTTAATGCCCTGATGTACATTTCGATAACATGGTTATCATCATAATTGTGTTGTATTAAGTTTCTAGTGATTGTGGTTAGGGGCAAATTCGAATTATTATAATAAAGAACAAATAATCAGATAATTGTGTTTTATTAAGTTTCTAGTGATTGTGGTTAGGGGCAAATTCGAATTATTATAATAAAGAACAATTAATCAGATAATTGTGTTTTATTAAGTTTCTAGTGATTGTGGTGAGGGGCAAATTCGAATTATTATAATAAAGAACAATTAATCAGATAATTGTGTTTTATTAAGTTTCTAGTGATTGTGGTTAGGGGCAAATTCGAATTATTATAATAAAGAACAATTAATCAGATAATTGTGTTTTATTAAGTTTCTAGTGATTGTGGTTAGGGGCAAATTCGAATTATTATTGTGAATTTCACCACAGTGCTCAACAAGATTGTAAGTTACTTTATTTTAATTTCGAATTGTTTCGACTTGTATTGGTAATTTACCAGTGAGAAACGAAATTTTTAAACTGTCCAAAAACATACCGTACTGCTAACCAATATGTTCACAGTTTGGATACTTAAGGGGTTACAATTTAGTAAAGTTTTATCAAAATAGTTGGAGCCGATTTTGAGAAAATCTGAATTTTATGTGTTAAGTTATGACAATTTAACCCAAATTTTGATTTATGAAAAAAAAAAAATTTTTAATTAAAAAAAAAAAAAAAAAAAAAAAAATCCTGAGATCTAAAATAATCCCATATACTAAATTTGACTAAACTTTATCTACGCGTTTACGTTGTCCACTGGTATAGATGGACATCATTCCCAAAACCACTTTTCTAGACTAGGAGGATCTCTAGCGGATTTTGACCACATCACATAACTTTCTCATATAAAATACAAATAACGTTTAGAAAAATCGTGGGGGAAAGTCATTGGAAAACCTGTGGTAGAAAGACGAAGATACTTACTACCATCAATGACTACATAAATACTATAAGACACGATATAGGATAGGATAAAGTCTACGCTTTACGGGTGCTGTTCGTCACAAGTTTGACACACAGCTATCAGAAAGCGCTAGCAGCAGGTGCTTGACTGTACGCATCCCACTTGGTTGAGATTGTACAACTGTTGACCTCTCTCTCACAAACCTTCTCACTTACTTCCGTCAGCATAGTCAGTGTTGTCAGTTCGTGCGCTGAGATAAGCGATTCTCGACCTTCCCTCGCATCTCTGGTCCCATATGTGGCATCAGTGCGTTTTTTTCTTACCCGCCTGAAACATTGTTTGACCGTAGAGCCACCTAGCGCCAGTCACATCAACTTCAGATTCTCTAGCAGAGCGACCTAGCGGGTATTGGTCAACTCAAGAATAAGCGTAGAATATTTAACATGGCCATGTCGTGTCTTATAGTATTTATGTAGTCATTACTACCAGTGGTAGAAAATTTGTAAAGAAATGATAAAATCTTGCAGATAGGACTGTCCTGAAGGGGGTATCCTTGGTACCTGGGGTCGTCACTCCCCAACGGCCAGAATTCCGCCTCTGCTAGAAAAATTAATTTAGCGTCATATCTGTGAAATCTGTTGCATATATCATCAATTATATCAGAGTAGAAAAATTACAAAATAATCACCCAAATGACGCAACATTGGAAGGATGATTACAAATTGATTTCTCATTACTTGTAAGTTGTCTGTGCACAAAATGACGGCTAGGAAACTAATGTGTTACCAATATCGATATGGAAATCTGTTCATTGCAATAACGAAATTTTAAATATACGTTTCGTATTTATGGAGAAGTGAACAAATTTTGTAGTAATCAACGCAACTTTTATATTCGGTTTTAAATAGTTTAAATATTAAAATATTGTACAGAGTGTCCTACCGTACCATTAGGATTATAAGTACAATATAAGTACTATACAAGTTAATAAGACATTTATTTACAATACAATATTTCACAAAATTTATTCAATATGGCTTCCGTGTAAGTCAATACATAATTTAAAACGTTCTCCCGCGTTCCGGAGAATGTTCACCACTAATCCAGGCGTAATTGAACGACACTCAGTTGAGATGGATTCTCTCAAATTGTCTTTGTCTCTAATCTTGACTATGTACACTTTGGATATCACATACTCCACACAGCACTATCCATCGGGTTTAAATCGTCCACTGGGAGAAATGAGAAATGTTCATCTAACCAATGACGAACTTATGTACCATAGTGTGAGGTGTACCGTCCTGGTTGAACCATTCTGGTTTTCCCAAACCCTGGAAATCTAAATAAAAAAGCAGTTCATCTCCAAGCATTATTCAGGTAATTTTCACTGTTAACTGTGCCGTCAAAGAAAAAGGGGCCTGGGATCCGGTCTTTTCACAAGCCACACCAAACCATGATGCGATCAGCAACTTGCTGTTAGACCAACAACGCAGGTTATCTCGGTTTACCTCTAAATTTATATAAAAATTAGCTTCGTCCGAAAACATAAGTTTAGGTTAGGTTAGGTTAGGTGAGGTGAGGTTAGGTTAGGTTAGATTAGGTTAGGTAAGGATAGGTTAGGTTAGGTAAGGTTAGGTTAGGTTAGGAAGTTAGGTTAGATTAGGTTAGGTAAGGATAGGTTAGGTTAGGTAAGGTTAGGTTAGGATAAGTTAGGTTAGGTTAGGTAAGGATAGGTTAGGTTAGGTTAGATTAGGTTAGGTTAGGTTAGGTTAGGTTAGGTTAGGATAGGTTAGGTTAGATTGGGTTAGGTTAGGTTAGGTTAGGATAGGTTAGGTTAGGTTAGGATATGTTAGGTTAGGTTAGGATAGGTTAGGTTAGGTCTTCCTCCAACTTTGTCGCAAACCAACAGCTCATTTCAATGTGACGATCAGGATCGTCTTCTGACAAGTAGTGTAACAATTGTAACTTATAGACCTACGAATGAAACTTGTTCCTTTGCAATATATCCCATACTGTGCTTCGAGGAACGCCCAGTCTCAAGCTGGTACTTGCGGATTGATTTTTGGGACTTCCAATAACTCCTTTCACAACCTGTTTGGACGGCCACTTCTTTTAGCAGCAAGCTATACTAGTTGTAGCTTTGAACTTTGCTAGCAATCTGCCAACCGTTGTGTTCGACACGTTCAGGATCCCTCATATAAAATTATTCTGCAACTCCTCTGTTAGAGAAGAATAATCTCTACCCGCTCTTTCGTTGGGTCAACATTTTTCAGTCCTGAAACAATAAGACAAAAATTAGTGAAATCTCAATGGTGCGGGACTTTTTTGGACATCCTTTACAATATTACACTAATGCAAGTGAGGATTGGAGAAAGGACTTGGGTCACAATGGGTTTTTTGTATTCAAACCACCAGACGGGAACAAGGCGAGATGAGGTAAGGGTGATCTTCCTAACGGAGTAGCGACATCCTGTTTTACTTTCCTATTTTCCTTTATTTATTGAGAGATGAACGCTACAAAATGAAAATAATATTTACACACAAAAGATGTAGAGTTGTAACTTTCAGTAAACTTCAATTGTCCCATTTTGTGAGATTAAAGCCCGGGGAAGTTAATCCTTACAGATATTTTGACAGTTTTAATCTTACAGTCGTCGTGATTATTTATATTTTTGTTCACCTTTTACGAAAATATTACTTTTATATAAACAAGTAACATACTCTTATTTCTCCTGGTAGATATAAATTATCTGTGTTTTTATTTTATAAACCCACGCAGATATTTTGGTTATAATTTAAAGGGGGAAACAATATGTTGATACGTGCCATCATGGTACCTTACCCAGCCCTATCATTAATATAATACAAACAGTTCTTCTAAATGTAATGTTCAAAAGTTGGTTAGGTTAGGTTAAGTTGTATATTTACATCAAGCATATAACGCAGTAAGGGTAAGTTTTTTTTAATTGTTATTTCTCGGGTTTTCTGAACCTCGTAATTGTCTATATCACTACTTTCTGAACGTTGGTTAGGCTAAGCACTGAGCTTCGTAGATAGCATGTATTAAAAGTTTCCATTCGCTTCGCTCGTGTCAGTATCCTAACACTAGAGGGCCTCGAAGCTGTAGGTTGTGTAAAGGTTAGGTTAGGTTAGGTTCGGTTAGGTTATGTTAGGTTAGGTTAGGTTAGGTTAGGTTAGGTGAGGTTATGTTAGGTTAGGATAGGCTAGGTTAGGTTAGGATAGGTTAGGTTAGGATAGATTAGATTAGGATAGGTTAGGATAGGTTAGGATAGATTAGATTAGGTTAGGTTAGGTTAGGTTAGGTTAGGTGAGGTTAGGTTAGGTTAGGTTAGGTTAGGTTAGGATAGGTTAGATTAGGATAGGCTAGGTTAGGATAGGTTAGGTTAGGTTAGGTTAGGTTAGGTTAGGTTAGGTTAGGTTAGGTGAGGTTAGGTGATGTTAGGTTAGGTTAGGTTAGGTTAGGTTAGGTTAGGTTAGGTTAGGTTAGGTTAGGTTAGGTTAGGTTAGGTTAGGTTATGATAGATTAGATTAGGCTAGGTTAGGATAGGTTAGATTAGGTTAGGTTAGGTTAGGATAGGTGAGGTTAGGTTAGGTTAGGTTAGGTTAGGTTAGGTTAGGTTAGGTTAGGTGAGGTTGGTTAGGTTAGGTTAGGTTTGGTTAGGTTAGGTTAGGATAGGCTAGGTTAGGATAGGTTACGATAGGTTAGGTTAGGTTAGGTTAGGTTAGGTTAGGTTAGGTGAGGTTAGGTTAGGTTAGGTTAGGTTTGGTTAGGTTAGGTTAGGATAGGCTAGGTTAGGATAGGTTAGGATAGGTTAGGATAGGTTAGGTTAGGATAGGTTAGGTTAGGATAGGTTAGGTTAGGTTAGGTTAGGTTAGGTTAGGTTAGGTTAGGTTAGGTTATGATAGATTAGATTAGGCTAGGTTAGGATAGGTTAGGATAGGTTAGATTAGGTTAGGTTAGGTTAGGATAGGTGAGGTTAGGTTAGGTTAGGTTAGTCTAAGATAGGTTAGGATAGGTTAGGTTAGGTTAGGTTAGGTTAGGTTAGGTTAGGTTAGGATAGTCTAGGATAGGTTAGGTTAGGTTAAGATAGGTTAGGTTAGGTTAGGATATGTTAGGTTAGGTTAGGATAGGTTAGTATAGGTTAGGTTAGGTTAGGTTAGGATAGGTTAGGTTAGGTTAGTTTACATTTCCACAACGACTTTGCTTCGTAAAAATGTAGGGTTGATACCATTACGTGCAGAATTTAAATCTGAATATTTGTGTCAAATTTGAAAGTGTTAGCCTACCACTTTATTACCAACGAGATATGGACAAAAACTGTTTTATTATGAACAAAATTTTATGTTACTATATTTTTTGTGGCCGCTATATTGCTTAAGCACGACGATAACAGAGAGACACCATGTCGACAGTTACTTTTCGCTTTCCTTAAAGTCGTGAAGATCAGTCAAAAAACTGAGGTCGAAATATTTTTGGATTTCTAAACATATCTTTACTTTGTACACTCGGAGTAAAAAGCGAATCTAAACCACCCAATGAATACATCCAATTATTATTTTTTTCATCAAACCGTCATCTTGTTTTCTTTATGAGATTTCCAGCTGTTTTAATAAGACACGCATTTAATTAACTCTCTATATAACACCCACCCCCCCCCCCCTCCTTGCCTGTTGATTCCGTGAAAAGGAGAAATGAAATTTTTAACAATGAGAGAAAATTAACAATCTTACGCTTGTGTCTTACCTACGCAAAATTCTTTACAAAAATATATTTTTCTAATTTTGAATTTCATAAACATAAATATTTTAAACAATTTCTAATAAAACTCGTGCTAGCTCTCTTATGGAAATGGCGAAACCATTGTCAACCGATGCATCCCCATTGGAAAAAATTGAGCATCACTTATGGCTCACCATGTATACAGAGTGATATTTTTATCATGGTACTATTGATATATCATACACTTTAAATGAGAGACAGGGTACTTACGTATTAACGCCACCACAGCAGAAGTCTCGCTAATGCGCATGCGCCAATAAAGAGCAAACTGGTTTAAGGGAAGCAGAATTCCATTTTTTTCAGCTTTGAGATTCATATACTTTCATTATATATATTAATATATATATATATATATATATATATATATATATATATATATATATAATGTTTGGCCAGGTGTTTATATATATATATATATATATATATATATATATATATATATATATATATATATATATATAGCTACCTGGCCAAACCTGTCGTGATATATAATTATATCGCAAAGTGAGCAAATATTGGCGCATGCGCATTAGCGCAACTTCTGCTGCGGTGGCGTTAATACTTATTCTTTTAATAGTTAATTCGTTAATAGTTATTATTCTTTTATATAACTTAAAAATCTGTTTTGCAAATGCTATTTTCCAATATGGCTGATAACATTTTCTCTTCTTTAGAGTAGTAGGCTACCGAATTTTTTATGATGTTTTCCGATTCTGTACAAAATTTTAAGGTTTTTTTTCTTTATTCTTGGTTATTGTTTCATAAACCTACTCGTTTAGTAGTAATAGGCGTTTAGTTTCGAATGTTTAAAGTTTGAACCATTTTCAGTGGCAATTTTCCATTATTTCCACTCTTGAATCAAGGCAAAATTGTAAGTAGGCATTATAGCTAAATAAGGTAGTAGTGTATAAAAAGGCAAGTAAGGAGTTAAATAGCCTGAGAAAACAATATTTTGTACCATTAGTCCTACATTTACACATCCCTTACACATCCTTGACTACGTACTTTATTCAACAATGGGAAGTATGGGAAATAAACTCCTGAAATTGCTTCAAATGTTTGGCACTTTAAACTTAAACCTTATCAAACAATAACCAAAATTAAAACAGTTAAAATTTTGTACGGAATTCGAAAATTCCATTAAAAATTTGGGGTCCATAAGAAAATAAAAAGTTGTTGTATTTGTAATATTGCGACCATTTTTCAGTTGTATGAAAAAGTAACGAAGATTTCAATTTAAAGTTTTTTATTAGATTTTACGTAAATAGTTTACGATTTATCAATTGCAGCAATCTGAGTTTTAATAAAAAAATTGGGGCTGTGCGAGGGTGGATCTTTCAGAGAATTTGAGTTCGGGAAGGAAATTTGGATATGGGGGGGGATTAACCTGACACGTGTCCTCCACTACTTAAATACTACAGCTCAGCCAACCAGCTTCATGAGCGATTAAAACTATGTTATTAATTATAATACATAATAAACTAAATTAACTGTGAATAATATTAAGGGAATGACTCTATTTAAAACTAATGGTCTAGAAAACAGTATTAGGCCAAAATGGACGTTAACTACTTATCACAAATTTAATTAAATGCGAAATTTGGAGACGCACGCCGCAAACCCTAGGCCGTCTGACCTATCCCAAAAGGGGCTAATTAGCCATTATTTGGTGGGTGAGCGATTTGGGAGGTACCTGAAATATCGGTTATCCTGTAGACTGAAGACAAACACTTCCGGTCTCTCTTCCGGCTGGTGTACAACTGTTCGGTACCTTTAATCCATGATAAGCATTTTACCAAGGGAGGGGGTAAACTGATTTGATGGAATAGAATTCCCCTGCAATTTGCCATTCAGGCAACCCGCAAGTAGGGCTGTTAGAGTAGAAGTATCGCCGGAAAAAAAGGGAGGTGGTGAAAGGAGTGCCCATAATAACAGAATCACTTTGTATATATGTGTATATGTAATAGTAAACACTCTAGAGAAACAAATTTGGTATACTTTACAAAGTTGGGCAAACTCATTACTCAGGTTAAACCTTAGTAAATTTCAAAATTACTACACATTTAAAAACATATCGTTTACTTTTTTAGGATTTTTCCTAAAAAACGCTGTACAACGTCCCTGATTTAAATCTGCATTCAATGAAGACTACACTTGTTTCGTGCTATAGATAATACGAAAATTATATACATATATTTATTTTTTAAATGATTAAAACATAACCTCGAAATTAATTTTATTTTCAATCACGTATAACAGTTCTAATTGTAAAATTTTAAATGATCGCAATCAATATTCATTACTGTTTTATTATTCATTGACTACGATCAAAAAATTGGTGAAAAAATTTCAAAATTTGAAACAGTTTTCAACAGTTCCTTCTTATCTTGTGTGACACAAATACCTTACACATTTCAACTGTTGATATACTCATACATTAATATCTAAGTTGACAACAAATAAACAAAAACAAAACCACAGCAATAGAAAATATTGTATGTTGAGTATTTAAGATTGAGATTATCAGCTGACTGATACGTCCCTGTATAAACGTGGCAGAAAAAAAAATATATTAAAAAATGTATCACTCTTTTCTATTTTGTTCTAAACATATTTATTCGTCATTTATTAATACTTATTATGGTCGAAATTGCAAATACCTTCGACAATTAAAAAAGGAAATTATTTCCAAAAACAAACAAAAAGAACATGAATGTAAATAAAAAGAAGTAATGGAACCATCATGGTATTTACCTAACCCCACCATACAATGCAGATCCTCTAAACGTAACTCCCAAAAGTTGATTTTTTGAGTCGTCCAGTGTCTCACTCTAAGCTGCCTCCATTCTCTACCCTTGTGTCGATGATTCAGCCCTGCCAGATCTTGTAACTATATGAATATAACATCTTTTGAGAGATCAAGATTTGAAATTAAACTTTTGACAATACTTTTTTGTCATCTCTCTCTCTCTCTCTCTCTCTCTCTCTCTCTCTCTCTCTCTCTCTCTCTCTCTCTCTCTCTGTCTCTGTCTGTCTCTGTCTGTCTGTCTATCTATCTCTCTGTCTCTCTGTCTCTCTGTCTTTCTCTCTGCCTCTCTGTCTCTCTGTCTCTCTGTCTCTCTGTCCTCTGTCTTTCTGTCTCTCTGTCTCTCTGTCTCTCTCTGTCTCTCTCTGTCTGTCTCTCTGTCTCTGTCTCTCTGTCTATGTCCTCTCTCTCTCTCTCTCTCTCTCTCTCTCTCTCTCTCTCTCTCTCTCTCTCTCTCTCTCTCTCTCTCTCTCTCTCTCTCTCTCTCTCTCTCTCTCTCTCTCTCTCTCTCTCTCTCTCTCTCTCTCTCTCTCTCTCTCTCTCTCTCTCTCTCTCTCTCTCTCTCTCTCTCTCTCTCTCTCTCTCTCTCTCTCTCTCTCTCTCTCTCTCTCTCTCTCTCTCTCTCTCTCTCTCTCTCTCTCTCTCTCTCTCTCTCTCTCTCTCTCTCTCTCTCTCTCTCTCTCTCTCTCTCTCTCTCTCTCTCTCTCTCTCTCTCTCTCTCTCTCTCTCTCTCTCTCTCTCTCTTTGTCATCGTTGACTTGAAGGATTGGTACCATTAAATGTGGAATTGAAATATGCAATTTTTTATTGAATGTAGTGTATTATAAGCTGAATTGCACACTAGATTTAACAAAACTGTTTAAAAAATGTCTATATGATACTATAATGACATTTAATAAATGTTATGTTCCTATCTAAATAGTTGTCCCCATTATAGTCCTTATACGACAATAACGACAGATGGACAGTATGCCAAAAATCACTTTTTCAGAATCCTGAAGCAATGAAGGTGAGTTACAAAGAAGATTTCAAAATTTTTGAAGATATCCAAACTTACCCTAAACTGAGTAAATAAAGAAAACCCAATCACTATTTTCTATTACATTCTAAACTTATCAATATAAACCATCTACTAATATTTTCAAACATTGTGTTTCATTACTTAAAAATTATTTTAATGCGTATCACTTTAAAACTTCACATATCTCTGACAGTAAAAACAATTTTATTATTATGCATTTTTAGGACATTTGCCATCATTTGTGTGTTAAAAGCCAGAAGGGGTTGTAACCCGCTCTCGGGCTGGGAAGCTTAATACAACTAACAATAGGCCACTCCCCAAATAGTTTGTCACGCCTTCTGGACCACGTCACTTGTTGCTGTATCTTTGATACAACAACACGTATTTGACGTTAGTTGTGTGTTACCGTGATTGTGTGTTTTTTGAATTCTCAGTTTTAGCTCTGGGATGCATGCTTAGATATTAAGGTTGGTGGTATTCATATTTAATTTTACTTCTTACGTAGGTTTAGTTTCTAGTTTCATGTTTCTTTAGTTTTTAGTCACTTGATAACGAGAATTGATTCTTATTCCCGAAACGTCGTGTTTTGATTTTTTACACACAAATGATGGCAAATGTCCGGAAAATGCATAATAATAAAATTGAACTTCCATCATTAACAAATAATTTCAAACAGAGATTAAAAACAAACCAAATAATATATTATCAAGAAAACTAGTCACAAGATATCAACGAAATTTGTCATCAACAAATACATATCTAATATAGAAATCCTAAATATCGTGAGATCATCATGGAAACACCCAAGACGATGAAATGTTCACTGATTCTAAACATATAGGTTGTTCACTCAATTAATACCGTTAAGTGCCTATACCGTTGGCATCTCCATTGTTTAGTTAGTTAACCAATAATCTCTGTTCAACTTAATGTTGTCATTCCTTGTGTTGGTGTGTAGGCTAATTCTGTGAATTGATGGTATTTCCTGATAACCTTAGTAAATTATAGTTTAGCTGTTTGACCCTTCCTGCCTCGCATTAATCATGGGTTACTTTCTTAGATTACTATTTTTAGTATTAGTTTATAGCTTAACCCTAGGTTACTTGACTCTTTTACAATTTTTTTGTTCAAAGTTTATCACTTGATAACGGGCGTTGACTATACTCTCAAAAAGTCAGTTAATTTCCATACACACAAATGATGGTAAATGTTCAAATAAACTATGTCAATAAATGTTAATGTATTGTTGGTATTGACTGTATTAAATATATGTAATCGGATAGAATATCAAATGTTTCAACAACTGGTAATTGTATATTAACAGGGCAAACATTTAGGTTATGGACATGAAATTACTCTACGATATTTATTTGATAAATGTGTGATTTTACGCTACATTTAAGTCATAAATTTCCCTTTCATTTGGTTATGTGCCAAAGACAATAAATCGTAGAAACCCTCCCCCATTAATTCTCGTTTATAATAAATGTTACACAATATTTAGGCAGTTTTTTATTTGGATTCTCTTTGGAAGCTTCTGTAATTCTAAACAAATATTTCAAACTAATATAATATGAAACACAAAATTCATTCACAAAGTATAAATTTTATGTTATAAATTTTTAATCAAAGAATCCCATTCTTCACAATCACTATTACCGCCGACTTGTAATTTTAAAAACTGTAAAATGTAGGTTATTGTCGAAAAATATATAGTCAATACTAAAACACATTGAAAATCTAAACATGGAAACACATCTAAATATCGGTGATTACTTACTGGACATATAATAATAATTAGCAATGAGATTTAACAGTTTCCATATTCATTTAAGCTTACAGCATTTAACTTTTACTATTTCTCCCTAATATTTAGTGGTGTTTTATTCAAGTGTACAGTAGATATGTTATTAATACTCTTACTTCTTAGTCAATAAGTATTATTTTGGGTCATTTGGGTGTCGTTTACCAAACACATTACCCACATTGAGTTTACAAATTGAACAATTTATTAAATGTATTGAAATATACCGAGGAGTGAAGTTTACAATTAATTAATAGCAACACTAACACCTAATATGACTATCATAACTAACTATTAAAAAATTTATTTGATTAAAGTAAGCTAAATAAACAAACATTTAAATAAACACAATATACTGAATATATTCCGAAACGATATTTAAAATTTATGATTCTATAGAAACAAATTAAACAAACCAACATCAATTAGTAAAAGAGTCTAATTACTAATTATTAAAAGTTAGTTTATAATATAAATATGAAATAAAAGAATAACAGAGTGATTTGTCATGGTTAGAAGGTGTTGTGGAGAATGTGGTTAAGTTTTAACAAACGAGGAGATCGCTCCGCATTACAAAATTGCCTTCCTCCCTTCCAGCAGCAGAACATCAAGGGTTGGGGTTATTTATAACAGGGTGTTAATGGAAGTTTATTTTATTTTACACATATTAAAAAGAAAGATTAAACCACAGCCGTTATATAAAAGTGCTGGAAAGACGTTGCTGGAGTTTAAAAAATGTCTGTTTTAATCTACTTTGTTTCTTCATTTTGTAGGTTTACCATGAGTTATAATTTTCTAGTATAATATTAGGACTAAAATGAAGTTATAAAAGATATCAAGAAAGAAGGGTTTAGCTTCGTATTTATTGTGTATTAAAAATTATCATGACTATTTTAAAATGTTGAGTATACCCCACCTCTTGCTGAGTTAACTCTCAAAATTAGAACTTTCTGAGCGACTTAGTTAAGAAAATTCTCAGGTAATGCCATTTTCTTTTTACCTAACTTATGACAATCACACCAATATCTAACCTATTTAACCAATTATAACATTTTAGTTGCAATAATACAAAAAAAATTACTTATGCAATTTTTCTGATCTTATAAAACTCAAAAGATGGTGTATCATTTGAAAAGTCCATATGTTCCATTTGAAATGTCCTGCCCTCTCACCTCTTATGTCTAAAATTGCTAAACATGGTGTCATACCCATAACTACAAAGAAGATTTCCGCAAACCATGTTTTGCAATTTATATTAATATCCAAGTTAAAAAGTGCAAAAATAAGAAGTGTCCACATTTCTTTTCAGACACCATGTATACAGAAACTATCAATGCTTAATAAATTAATAGAAAAATCAATGCCATGAGAGGATAAAAGTAATGTTGCAAATAATAGTCTGTCTATAGACTCTATAAAACTATCAATTGGAGTCTTACACTGTAAGAAATTAATTTAATTTAAATTTAAATATTACCTCTATAAATGCAATGTTAATAATCCATAGCAATCATAAACAATTTTATTTGGTTAATAGTCTATTACCATTGTGTACTTACAACAATTCTAAAAGATGCTAATTAACTGTTATGAATATGTTAGTTTATTTTAAAGTTATGTTTACATTATTAATTAAAACAAATGTGTAAAGCTTCTGCACTAGTTTTATAAATCCTTTTAAAATTTACTTTCCTATAAATGAAACTCCAAAAGGGAGCAGAATAATAGGGTAATTTCATCATATAATAATTTTGAGTTATCAGCATGTTTTGACGGTTCTTTAAGAACAAAATCTGAGTAATGTGTTTGTTTATTATGAGCATAATAACTAAAGAAGCTTCATGTGGATAGACTTCAAATTGTGTGTAAATGTTCAGTTCCATAAGCATTAGAGAGAAATATTTATTTGTATAATTTCCTCACAAAATTAAGATAAATTTTAAAATCTAAATAACATCTTAATGGGTGTCATCATGGTTCCCATCATGGTAAAACAAGCACCTCCTCTAAATGCAATGCTCGAAAGTTGGTTTCTTGGGCCTAGTAGGAAATGTGAAATTGTATTGTAAGTAAGGTAAGCTTGTTTAAAACAGTTGTTACACAAGTTTTCTGAACCTCGAAATTCTGAATATCACTATTGTCTTGATGTCAGCAAGGTTCCAACAGACCTCCTCTTGGATGTGTATATATTAAACTATCCCTCTTGCTTTGCTCATATCATTGACTGGGCCCTGGATATCATAACTAATAAATATCACATTTTCTTGAAAAGTCAAGGTTCGAAATTTGACAATAACTTCACTATTTGCCATCATAAAGTGGTGGAGTCGGTTTAACTGCATGCAGAAATGAAATCTGCAATTTGTACCTAATTTAGTTTGTTATAAGTAGAATAACAGAGATATAAGAATAAAAACTGTTTAATATGGCCATCATTTTGACGGTTTTAATTCAATTTTTTCTGAATTACAATATGACCACAGTACACCAAATTTCATTTCCTATCTTCATTTTTGAGATCACTATCATGCTTCCATACAGACAACAACAACAACAACAACAACGATGGATGGACGGATTGTCAAAATCACTTTTACGGTTTGCTTAGGCCATGAAACATAAAGAAAGTAAAAAAAAAAAGGTCGAAAATTTTGACAATTAATAAAATTAGCCAATATTTTGTAAGTAAAATGGAAAAAATGCTAGTAGAATCGGTAGAATAAACATGTGGCCACAAACATTTGATTTTTATAAACATAATATAAGTAATCACACGTACAAGTGTACAAGAATTTTAACGTTTTGACTATATTTTTTTTATTGTATGTAAATAATATTTGGTATTTATTGATGAATATCAGACTGAAGATGCCATCTGTGTAATTGTGAAACATGTCGCATGATATATAAGAAGGACTGCTATAGACAAAAAATAAGATATTTATAACCAATACAATATAATACAATCCATTCATTACAATATATCAAATTTTTTCATTTTTCTAGAATATAGATTAAAACCTGTAACATTATAGATTTTTTATTGTTTTGGTGTTTAAAACATATTTTGAAGTGAAATTTATTTTTGATTAGGCTTAAAGGTGTTGAACAGACATAAAACAACAGAGCAAAATGGTGTTCTATATTACAGTGCCTACAATTAATGTTTGCAATCGGTACTTAGAGCTTATTTCTGACAATCGTACTTTTAATTTTAGACACATCTTTCCAATTGTAAATTGAAAGAAAACTACTGTTAAAAATTTGAAAAAAAAATCAGATAATCATTACTATAATTAGCTGTATTCAACTACTTCAGCTTAAAATAGTATTTTCCCTCCAGTTCATAACATTCAAGAATACTTAGAACATAAAATTTATATTTTCTACAAATGATAAGTAAGTAAAAAGATTGTAGATTGTAAAAACTACATGGACCAGTTTCATTCTTTCAATAAAAAGTGGCATACATTAAAAAATTCCAATACAGCCAATAAACAATGCTTTCAACTACCTCATATATCATGGACTAAATGTATACGCTCAAAACCACAACTACACACTGACATCAGCGCCTATGTAATGCCATGATATATTAGTTCAGCAGTAAAATACAAAACCAATAAACTTTTTTATGTTTTGGTCGTTATTTGCTTTTCAATACAAACCCGTGTTCTGCTTTTACATCTCCTAAGATAGAAAATAAGAGAATCATCTATATTTTTTTGAAATCGTTTCAAATGATGTAGTATAGTGTTACATCCTTGTATAGTGTTACATATAGTGTAGTATATGTAGTATAGTGTTACATATACAAGGATGTAAAGATAAAATATATAATAATTAAAAATGTTTAGCTAACTTTGTTAACTAATAAATTTAATTCATAATTTTCAAAAAGGCGATCTCTCAAAATCTACCAATATATCCCCAAATGCCTACCAAAATTTGTCAACTCGTTTATGCTATAAAATACTACACAGGTGACCAACAACAAACAAGGAATATTTCAAAAACCTCTTTTTGGGATAATAGACCTCAAAATGTACATTTTACATAATCTGTACATATTTGAAGGAGCCTCAACTTGCTATGCTTGTGTTGGTGACTCTTGCTGCCAGATCTCAAAACTGTACAACTATACAAATTTCACATTTTCAATTCTTGATGATAACTTCACTATTTGTCATCATAGAGAGGTGTCTATTACATACAGAATTAAAATCTGCTTATATCTTTAGTTTGTTATAAATTAAATAATAACCAAGATAAGTACAAAAAACTGTTTAAAATTACCACTATTTTAAAAATTTTGATTTTTCTAAATTTAATAGGGTCGTATATGAGCATATTATAGTCACTTTTACCAAATTGCGGGACCATTATCATGTTTACGAACAGACAAAACGACAACAACAATGACAGGGAAATGGACAGACGACATATCAAAAATCACTTTTACTGTTTTCTGAGGCCAAGAAACTTGACCATCAGTCAAAAAATGAAAGTTGAAATTTTTGAGAATTACCAAACATACCAAGTACTGGTAATGAAGTAAATTAAAAGTATCTGACACTACCTGTGCTCAATATGACTTCAGATTTCATGGGTATAGAGTATGTCTTTACGAGACCTTTTTCGCTAAGTTTTACTCTCATGAAGAGTGGAAAGGAAAGGAAAATGTAACCTTAGATCAAGGCAGTTTTGTCTGGTATGTTCTGTCATTGAGGGAAAATACGGATAAAGTGTGTACAAGTGTCTCCCAAAACTGCTCTAACCACAAGTTTGGGAAAGTACAGTACAATTTTCAAGCGGAGGTTTCTGCAGTTCTGGCATGTGACAATTTAGGTATCACTAAGCATTAGACCAACAAACGCATAGTTATACTATCCGATAGTCAGGCTGCCGAGAGGCTTGAGGTTAAAAGAAGAGCCATCTTTCGGCCTCTACAACCAGGTAATGACTTCAATGCTATCATAGGACGGAAGCTCCTGGAGCTCGTTGAGGGACAGGTTTGCCTTGCAAGTAGGTCCTTGGTTTGAACAATAAGCTTAGGTTGACATGCAAGGATCTTGAGCCCTCATACTCCAATAATCTAATCTACATTCAAAACACACAAACATAAAAATTTAATGGTTGGTACTATAATACACATCTTTTTATTAATGATATAGTTTATTTAGATATGTCCCATTATTTGTGTATATAAAAACTAATACATAACATTTCAAGAATACAAAACAATTTGCCATTATCAAGTAAATAACATAGAACATATGAATCATGAAAAGATCCATCATACCCCAGTGAAATATTACAAACAAAAACTAGTAATCTAAGAGAGAAACCCAGGGCTAAACTAGGCATGAATAGTCAAAAGAGCTAAGACAGTCAAATTCAAATGTGATCAGAAAAAAATCACAAGTCACAATACAAGGAATGGTTAACGCCACGTTAAACCGAGAACTTACACTGGTTAACCAACTATTGAAGATGACAAATATTCAAATAAACTATATTATTAATATGAACAATCAATCATTATCAAATAAATTTTAAAAACCATGCCTTTTTTATATTTTGAATAATGTATACATAATTATCAATTAGTGTCATGTGTTTTTTATTCATCTGATGATGGTATATTCTACCGAAACAGCTGTAATTTAATAAAAATGTTTAACTAATCGAAAGACTGCTTTTGACGTAATTAGTTATAAAATTTATTTAAAAACTGTTATACAGCACTATGGAGATCAAAACTTCCTCTTTTAATAAGTGTGAGAAAGTAAAAAGATTAGACTAAATGTTTTAATACTCAAATGAATCTCTTTTATTACTTTATAATTTCTTTTTCAGTCCTCATATTACGCTATCTGATCATAACTTACAGTTAACCTGCAAAATGAAGAAACAAAGTAGATTAAAACATACATTTTTATAAAAATTTAAGCTCCGTAACGTTTTTTCCAGTTTTTATACAACCGCATTGGTTTAATCTTTCTTTTTAATATGTGTGAAATAAAACAAACTTCCATTAACACCCTGTTATAAATAATCTCAACCCTTCTTGATGCTCTGCTGTTGGGACTAGTGGAAGGGAGGAAGGCAATTTTCTACTGCAGAACAATCTATAATTTCAAAAATGTAACAAAGTTGTGTTTAATATCCTAACATCTGTAGGCATTATGATGTTATTATTTATAGTATAACCTGCCTTCACACAGATAAATAATTGCTTCCTAATCTTTTAAAAACACACTAATTTGTACATCTCCTTTACCTGAAATCGCAAGTTTGTTTCTGTATCCTCAGCTTTACTGATGAGATCACAGCTTAATGGGTCTTATCCCTAGGTGATTCATTAAAACCCTGGGAGGGAAACAACCTCTGAGAGTTGTATGTGTAAAAGAGTTCCCTAGGGCAAATTGTAGTTGCCCATTTCCCTAATCATGAAAGGGACTTTGATAAATGTAACCATGGATTTGTCCAAGTTCAAAATGAAAAATTCTACTGAATACGTGGGGAATAATCAAAAAGAGGTTAACAAGAAACGAAAGCTAAAGTGACTATCTGTAGACCATGAGTCAGCAGAGGAAATCAAAAGATGGGATTCAGCTTTAAGTTTCTAAATGTTCCTCTTTAACACATTCGCTACCAGCTGCCGCATATATGCGGCAGCCGGGTCACTCCCACAGCCCACGAAAAAATTCATGAACTTCCCTGTAGACTGGTCCTAATGGTTGTGACCGTCGCCACAGACCACGAATAAAATTTGTTCAAAATTATTATGTTCAGTGACGTCAGCGATAGTCCTAGCTACAGGCTAAGCGCCGCATATATGTGGCGGACTATCCTGTAGACCGTGCCTAAACGATCTAACCTTCAAAATAGACTGTTGCGAAGAAATTTCTCATTTAGTATCAAGAAATCAACGCCGCAGATCTGCGGCGGCAGTCTATTTTAATGAGCCCAGCCGCCGCAGATCTGCGGCGTTGGGCTAGGAGTAGGACACGCCCGCAGCAAAATTGCGGCGGCAGTCTGTGGTTACGATTTTTTTTTTAACATTGTGGTAGCGAACGTGTTAAGCAATGGCGTATCTGAAGCTGAATGACTGAATGACATTGGAGCAGAACTGAAAATGTCAGATGGTGATTGATCAGCTTTTTTCTCGGAAATAAGACTAGTTTGGGTTCAAAAGACATTCAGTGATACAAGGGAATGAGACGACTGACAAACTGGCAAGGTTAAGCCGCTGGTAGACCACCAATGAGTCCTAAGCATGTCATTCACATCTCAAGTAGTTACGGGGAAAAAAATAAGAAAACATGTTCAATCTGAACACTTTGATGGAGGGAAATAGTGTGAAGGTCAAAGACAAGCACATGATTTCATTGATGTTCTGGATAGACATCTCAACATGGAACTATTATGTCTTGGCAGGCCAGAAATGAACTGGTGATTGACTTTTGACTAGGTAATGCCTCTTAAACAATCCACTCTGCCAAAAGTATTGGGAGAATGTGGAGTCAAGTGTTTCCTTTGTGAGTGGGATGTGTTGATATCGCTGAGACAGCAGTGTTTAAGTAAAGATTATCCTGACACTAGCTACATAAGAAAGGAAGGTCTTAGAGGCATTCTGCACTTCCCTAAAAGGGTGGATTTGATGTGAAATGTCGCCTGGTTTATGAGGGACAGAGCACCTAATGGTTCAAATATAGTGAATCTGGTTGTAAGTTCACAACCTGGATACTAATAAAAATCTCTCACTGAGAAGACAGAATATAACACAAGCAATAATTCTGGTAACTGGTAATTGCCCATTGAAATATTAAATAAAACTACAAGGCTAGTAGAATGAGACATCTGTTGGTTCTGCTCTTATTAAACAAACAACTGCAGATGGCAAAGATTTAGTGTACTAGGAAGCACCTGAAGTCCTTCGAGGTGCTGATTAGGTCTCGTGGCTTTCATCAAGAGTCAAATGAGGATATGGGAGGAATTTGAATCAGGTCATTTAAATATTGTATCACAGAGGAATACTACCTCAAATTTAAAAAACCAATATTTAACAGTGATCAAAACAGTAGTTTAAGAAATATTTGGTACGCGGTGAAACATAAAATGAGACCAAGCAATAAGGCAGAACCAGTAATGATAGTAATCACAATTCCGTCCTTTTTAAGTGTACGCACTTCCACAGCGATAAAACAGCAAATGTTGTGGCACACCGTGCACCTAGAAAATAGTAGGGCCTACAATATATACTTCTGTCATCCTTATTTAAATTGTATATACATTTTGACATTAACTTTTAAAGATACCCTCAATTTATAACTCTTTGTTATTAACAAATTATTGACAATTGACTCTTCAACTATTTGAAATCAAGTGTTAAAAATATTATTTATATTGATTGCTATGGTAACAAAATATGTTATTTAATACATTGTATTTTAACTTCCATAAAAAATGGGTTTATTTTTTTTTTTTTCAAAAGGATTTTTTTTATCAAATGACTGATAACACATCAGTACATTTGTTTTAATCATTAAAACCGGTTAAGTAAGGCTGCTGCTAAATTGGGAGAAGAAAACTGCTTGTATTTTAAATAGATTGAATTATAAAATTGATTGAAATAATTATGTGATTATTTCCAAAAAAAGTCACTCACACAAAATGGTATAAAACGTAAACACTCAATAGTTTTTTTCAAGAATGCAATATTGCATAATACTGATAGTTTAAAATGTTAAAAAGAAATGATTATCCAGTTTAAAATCTACGAGTAATAATTAAATAAAACTGTTAATTGCCCCTGTAGCGAGTTTTCCTGAGAATAAATTAGATTTTATTTAAACTAAAGCCTTGGATGCAGGATTAGCTTAATTGGATTTGTTTTTGTTCAACTTTCCTCCTTGCAATAACGTACTGAAATAAAATGAAAAAGTTTAACAGTTCCCAGTTACGATAATATAATTACTTAATTACCGAGAGAAGGTGGGAAATTTTTAACTTTAATTTCCAATAAAAGAGATAAATAATATGACAGATGATTTTTATATAAGTACTAATTCTGTGAAATTTAAGCTTACCGTTGAAATGAAATATTTCTTTTGTTTGCCACCTGAAAAGAATTCTGTGTTAATAATTTTTCTTGTAATGGAACCCCTAAACGGGCAGTAAGCCTTAGGGGCTTTATTTTTTTTCTTCATAATTCTATTAAAATGTATTCTTTAAGTGCAATTTCTTTTTCTCCTCTTTTTTCTTTAATATGTACATTTATTATGTTATAAATTTTGCAGGTATAAAATTTAAATAATTTTTGTTTGTTTGTTTATTATACTAGTGTAGCATAATTGATAAATACTTTAGTTGATATACTTAGTTTAGTTTTCATTTACATCAAAATTGTATTAAGAGAAATAATAAAATAAAATTAATTAATTAATACTTTTTGTTGACTATTCGGCCCGACTAAATCGGCCTGGCCCCAAATGACTGCTGTCCTCTCTGCCAGTCCTCCCGGATGGACGCCCTTCATCTTATGACATACACCAACCTCACGAACATGCCCGATGACATTGCAATACGCTACTGGGAGGCTCATCGTCTAATGGCCGAACTGCCAAGGACGGATGGCGTTGGATAAAGTAAAGTAAAGTAGGTGTTGACTATTTAAACACTATAGATTTGAACATATTTTAAAAAGTCAATTTAGAAAAAATTACAATTATGTGGTTTGATTTTATGATAGTCAACCTCAAGTTTGTAGTTATTTTTAATAAATGTTTAATGGCTCAAAATTCGCCAAAATATCGCCACATGCAAAATTTAATAAAAACAGATCTATTCGTTTAGGCTGTAGGATACCACACAAAGTACAAAGAGACAGACAGATACCATTTCCAAAACCAAATTTTGGAATTAAAGAGCTTTAAACCTTGAAAAACTTTCATGGAGTGGGTCCACGAAAAACTCAACATTTTTTTTACCCCATCACAAAACTTTACAATATCTAAGACAGTATATTGAACTTGAAATATTGATATTGAAGAGTATGTTATCCTAAAAGATTTTGGATGTTGTACAAAATTTATAATTTCTAGTCTATATTTGTGTTTATGAAATCAAAGTAATCTTCATGTACAACTGTTAGTTCATATTTAACAATAGGAAGTCTAAGTGTACATATCTAAGCTTATAAAACGCAACACTGTCGGTTTGTAAGTTGAGTAATATCTCTTAATTTGAGGACAGCTGATCTGATTTTCATGTGGTTTTATTTTCTATATTAGTGGAAATTAAAATCAGGTTTTATTCTATCTTGGTTCACTAGTTGTTAAGTTACAACAATATTTGTTTGAATGGCTAATAGAAAAACCAGTATTTTTAGACATATTTTACGCATTTTTTAAATCTCACCAGTAACAATGTTATATCAGTAACAACTATATCATTTAAACCCTAATTGAAAATAAAACTTTTTTTTTTAAATGGTTGTAGTAGTTACCGAGTTATAACCATATGAAAAATAAAAATACAGTGACATTTTATGCAATTTCTTAAAATTTTCAATGACAAAATATCTTTTATCAGTAACTTATTTTGAAATTAAAAATAAATTAAAAATAGGCTCTGTATATTGAAATTAATAACAATTGAAACATTTATTAAATCTACAGTGTTGAGACCTGAGACAAAATAAAACCAATATAAGTAGACCATGTTCAATGTGTAACAGTAAAGTCTTATTTTAGTATTCTCTACAGAGGAGATGTTATTATCTTAGTGTGTTACTTTACGTGTGTTTCCACCTTAACAAGTAACAATGATGTTACTTTTGTTGCTGCTACAAACAAAGACGTTAGACCTATAACAAGGTTATTATTTGTGGCATCAAAGGAAGGTACAAATAACATTGCTATAATTTAATGCTTTCCTAGAACACACAAGATATAACATGTCTTGAAATAATTTATATTCTGACTATATTTCCTTCTTCAATAGACAAATAATGGATATGGTTATAGTAGGCTACATCAATTTTTGCTTTTTAGTCATTTTAAAGTGTTTAACAAAAATCTATTCCCTTGTCAGAGTGAAGTAAAAACATATAAAAAAACATTACATGTATGATTATCTAGTTTTTTACTTTACTTTTTACTCATTTTTAAATGTGAAAAACCTCTTGGTCATCATCACCTTGTAAAAAAAAAAGGAAGAAAATACTGAATTTACTTGTGATTATTACAAGCCTTACTAGGATCTTCATCCTCTGAAGGTACTTATATGTTCATTTCATAATTCTAAATACCTCCCACCGAACGCAGCTTATATCTGAAACACTCATACAATAAATGACTCGACGTCTTGATATCAGTGTATTAATTGCAAAATGTGTTATCCTTTTTCTTTATTCAAAGGAAAAAACCTCTCGGTGTCATAATCACCTTATAAAAAAAAAGGAAGAAAATAAAGACCCGCAGACCTCGAATACTGTAAGCATCAGGGTATAAAGAGAACAAGAGTTGGTTAAGATAGATGAGAGAAATCTAATCCAAGACTACATGAGAAAAAGTGTAGATCCAGATAGGCTGTCTCAGAAATTCCATACCCGAACTCACTGAGCCCCTGATGACAGCTGGACTAGTGGCTAGTGCTCTCACCCCACAAAAACTCCCCCCCCCACTCAAACAAAGTTCATTCTCATTCTTAAAACCTAATTTTCTTTTTCTTGCGATTTGACACAGTGGTTTCAATCATTAATCTTTATCTAAATTTGAAGAGAAATAGGTGGATTTAGAGGCTACATATTAGCAGAATTTACACAAAATAGTTAAGACAATTTTGAGAATTGAAATATTGTGATTTTGCTTTGACAGGTTTGATATACAGAATAAATTATAACTAGGTTCACATATCAAAATTGGTCTACTCCTTTGGGCTGTATAACCCTTACATCTTTCCCCAAACTACTATTTTAGTAGTTCAGGTGCTTTAAACTGATATTTTCATTAAAAAATCACAATGAATTTTTTACTAATCATATAACTTTTTTTTTTAAATGTTGTATACATGAACAAGTAAAAACAATGAGGTGATCTAGATTTTGCAGTTTTGTTATTGTTAAGTTATTACTCATCTTAAGAATCAAAATCATTGAGGATAAAAAAATTACAACAAAACTAACTACAAAAATTCAAATTTATCATTCATTTCAATGCTTCGATATTAGTATTACAATTAATCTGCATAAATTAAATTAAATTCACTAAAACTTGTTTAAATTAATTGAATTGAATTTTTTTTTTTCAGTATAAATCTAAAACACAATTAATTAAAATTTAAATTTAGGTACATTTAGACTACATTAAAATATTTTTCTTAAAAATAATAATAATAATATACTAATTTTCCTAATTTTATTGTAATAAAGATGTTACTAATGTTCTTCTTAATCTATAAGGCATCTTGCTTTGATCTATTACAAATGGTTACACAAGTCGGTTGGCATCACCGATAGCTTTCTATCCAGCATTTATTAAATGAGCAGATTATTCTCTCCCCGTCATATTTTTTTGTAATATGGTGGTCATTAGAATTCACTTGACGAGTCTTAATTGTGTTGCTGGTTTTAACCAACTGTGGTGACTCCAATGAAGCTTTGATCTGAAATATTTTACATTAAGAAAGTAATAAGAATTCAAATTATTTTAGTTACTACGTGCTTATATATATTATTTGACCTCCTAGTTGGTGTTGTACCCAATGCTCTAACTTGGTGTACAGGAGGTTCCTGGTTCAACCCTTGTGAGAGCTCAAAAAGTTATGAATCAATTTCATGAGGTAAAATGGGAAGCTTATGATTTTGATCATAATATTTTTATATATATTTTAATAATAATGATATTTTGTCCCTTCTTTTTAAAGTGCATAATTTCTTTATAAAAAAAGAGCATAAAATAAAGATCATTACCCCTCGAATGGTCTAATAGCGCCAGGGTCAGAGGAGAAAAGAGTTAGTCAAAAAAAATTTTACAGGAAAGATGAAAGAGAGGAATCTAATCCAAGATTACACGAAAAAAGGTAAAAATCTAACCAAGATCTTTTGGGATTGCCACCCTCATACTCATTATAGTGAGGGCAATAACAATAATATGAGTTCAGTGAAAAGTGTTTTTTTGGTAATTATAACGTGTAACAGAAATTTGATTATGAATTAAATATTATACCAGGAATTAAATAATGTACTGTATTGTTTGAATAAAATTTTGAATATATTATTATAAAAAATATAATTATTTACATGTTCTGAAGGGTTTTTTCCCCTAAAAGATTTTTTATCTACCAAAGGATATAAATTGGTGTGTGTTTGTGTACTCCTGTAGAGTAATTGGTGAAACGTGTGCTACATAATGTAAACCAAAATAGATAAAATTAATTAATACACAATATATTTTAATTATCCATATTTTTTAATGGTTTTAATGTGTTTGTCACGTCATTTTTCAACTGTTTACCAATGTGAGACCCTAATATAAAATCTAACAAGCTGCCTCTGTAAAAATGTGAAATTGATTTGAGACTGGAGAAAAATTCATAATAAAACCAATAAAATTCTTTAAGTTCATCTGGTCTTACCTTATTTCTATATGAACGTGCTTCAACATCCTTCATTATAAATGCTAGAATTATTGTTATTGATACACAAACATATATTATTCTCTTCATAGTTGCAATTTATTGTTTGACAGTCTTCCTATTTAACTTTTGATAGAAAAATCTAAAATTAAAAAAAAAAAAACACAATTTTTAAAAACTGAGAAAGCTATTATCCTTTTAATAACAGTTAAAGTAGAATTTGGGTACAATAACAGTTTTGTTTTGATTTTCAACTAGGTATTTTAGAATTTAAATCACAAATATCAAATATATACCAAAATAACATCTTAAGAAATCCCAGAGTTCTGATTAAATAAGTAATATTAAAATTAAAATAAACCGCGAACTCAGGTTCTCATAATAATAGTAACCATTGAAAACTATAGTTTGATTATTGTAGCTTATGCATTAATGAAGATGGCAAAATTGCTGTTAGTTGAATGATAGTTGGAACTGGTAATTTAGAAATCAGTACAGTGATTCTCTAGTTATAATCATTATTTACTACTGTACTAAGAAGTAGGAAATCCAGATTTTTTAATACATTTAACTCAATGTCTTAAAATATTCAACAACATGTATTACCAGTGACAAAATTGATATATGATTGGAACACTAATGCAACTGAAAAC
Organism: Aphrophora alni; assembly: GCA_963513935.1. Classification (NCBI taxonomy): domain Eukaryota; kingdom Metazoa; phylum Arthropoda; class Insecta; order Hemiptera; family Aphrophoridae; genus Aphrophora; species Aphrophora alni. Next base: position 5,160,319 of record OY740769.1, on the reverse strand, counting down.
TATTTTAAAATCGGTGCACCATTTCCTAAGTTTTAACAATTAATAAGAAAATATATATTCTCCCATATAATTAGATATTTGAGGAATATACATTTTATCAGTAACAAATTTGGAACAAAGTTAAAACGTTAGGCTATGTAGAATGATTAAAATCAACTTGCTTCAAAAGACCATACAAATGTAGGCTTGACTGTGATGGCAACATTAACAGAACATTTGTTATAACAACTTTTCGTATCACACCTCACCGATCATGTCTGTGATTTACCTGAAGTATACATACTTAAAAGATATTTATTTGTACTTACTGCTTTGCTAATATTTAGATTGTGAAGTTGTGCCGATTAATATTATACCCAATGTTTTACTAAGAATATATATGAACCATGTATATTTTCTATTACAAAATTTAATAATATTATAATTAAAATATTATTATTTCACATCTGATAAAACTGAAAAATTTGCAATGTAAAAGCTCTTATCACCAACATATAAATACTTGCAGAAGCATGATAGGAACTATAGTTAAGAACTGACTAAGTCTTACATTAGACAAACTACATAGGGTAGTTGTTTAAACATGTTATTTTTCAAACCAGACCTGTTCAATACTGTAACTTAGGCTAGATTAGTGTAAGAGACTATTATCAGTTGTTTACGAAGAAGAATTGTATGTTAAGTCAAAACTATCTTTTTTCAAAATCTTTTTCATTCCTTGCATAGTAATTATTATTTGTAGATTGGATTCTTTACTTTTCAAATCTGCAAAAACAATTTAAAAAAATTGATTCAATTAACATGAAGAGCGAATGTTTACTTAAAGTAAGTGTAAAAACAGTTGTTTTTTTTAATTTATTTTTTTAATTTTTTTTTTTTACAAAAAATATATGAATAAATAAAATTTGAATTCAGAGATTAAAAATGGGTTATAAATTTGTTCAGAAAAATATTAAGTGTTACGGAATTGAAGATAGGTTCATATTTAACTGAAAAAGCAAAATAATTTCCTTTATTATCATTTTAAGTTGACATAGGCTATTTGTAAAACTATTACCGCCCTGTTCTTGATTATTGTTTTTTTATTTTCTCACAAGCATAAAAAAGTTCGACTGAGTCAAAATTTAGATGTTAATAACCGTTTTGAGGTTCTTCCCCCTCCCCGAGTTGAAAAAAGAAGTTTTAAAAATTATTTCTGTATGTCTTCTATGCAATGAAACACGTGAACCCATTTTGATCAAATCGGTATCAGGGCACATTTTGAAATATTTTTTTAATTTTAAAAAAACTCACAATTTGGAGGCAGGATGCCAACAACCTAAACTTAAAATTTATCTTAAAATTTCCTTTATCAATATTGATAAAATTCTGTTAAAATTTATTCTTTAAGAACCCAACTAAATGTATCACTGACTTGTCGGTTCAAAAGTTAATCAGTTATAAAGCAAAAATGATGAACTGTTGTAAAACTCAGATTACTGGTATCTCTAATTTGATGATTTTTATCAAATTTTATAACATATTGAATGTATAACCGAAACTATAAATAGGCCTAAGTAATTAATTAAAATTCCTGTGTAATTTGGAAAATACCAAAAATATTACTTTCTGTCTTTCTTTGCAACCATAAAAGCTAACTTACTGTATATTTTTTTAATTTTTTTAAAAATAATAACGAGTAATGTAAGTCATAATAGGCTACATAGGTTTTGTAATAAGTAAAAAAAATAAATAACTTGGCTTAAATATGAAGACTGTATGTATATCCACAAATAGATCTGATTTAAAAAACCTTTATTACTATGGTAAATATTTATGAAGATTCAAAGTAAAATAGGTCATCAGAAGCCTACCTTATCTACCTTACACTAGAGATGTTCATACTATAACTTATATTTAATTAAGACCTATTTAATCTGAATAGATTATTTAAAAGACAAAATTCATTAAAATCAAAGCCAAACTTGAAATTTTTTTTTTTATTAAACTCAAACTACAGTAAAACACATTTAAATATAGTATTTTTATAGTAATTTTCTTTACTTATCAATATTCTTACTTGTGTCAATTTCTGAGAAACCCTGAATATGACTACTTTCTTCAACAGAAACTAAAAGTGGTTTCAAGTTTTTAAGAGTTACGTCCAGTAAATCAACTTGTTCAATTAATTTTACTTTACTTATAATTAAATTAAATTCATCAGAAACCTTATTTTTTAATAAGTCTAAGTTCAAGTTATTATGATGTAAGTATTCATCCTTTCTTACAGTTTTTAAAATTGCCACTCTTTCTTTTTCGTTTTTACTTTCTTTGAAATGAAGTAAAGATTTTTTAGTAATTCTATGATAGGAATGATCTTCAACAATCATAACTGGATTTTCGGTATTACTTTGAACACTTTCTTTGGCCTCTAAAAAACGACAAACTAAATGAATATGTTTACACATATTCCACTTTATTGATGAATCAATGCACGTGCATTTGAACATATGAATACATACTTTGCAATGTTCACAAATCAGGGAACAACTACAGTTTGTCTCAGCACGTTCAACATTATACATATCAGTTGACGATGATGAAACCACTCTCCACGAATCATTTGAAGACCGAACAACTTTATCAAATGTATGAGTCAAAGATATTTTATGCCGCTGTCTCAAATTTCTCAATGTTTTAGTAATCTTTCCTTTCTCAAGAATAAGTAAGCGATCAAAAAGTTTCTGATTAATAAACCGCATTATTGAATGGACCGATTTATCTATTCTCTTATCCATCTCCCATTTATGATACAAATGTTTAATTACACTATAAAAACCTTCTAGACATACTTTCTTATTAGTACCACGCACTGTGTAGATTTTTTCCGTTTCTTTTAGTTTACTCTCTTCATGGTTTTTGCAAAAACCTATTCTTTTCTTCCAAGTTCTTTTTGCGTACCATTTACATAAGAGCAATTTTTCAGAGTTGCCCATTATGTTTTGCCATGATTTATAAAAGGTTTCTGCCATATCTGTCATTAAAACATTGCAATTGATAAAGCCTACTCTATCTCTTACAGCTATTAAAAAGTTTTCAATCCCAATTTGATGATGTCTATTATTAGAAAAAAAGAATGCACAAGGGAATCCCTGTCTTAAATCATCAAGTACAAGTAAAGTTGTCATTTTATAAGTGTACACATTTGTCTCAAATGTGGAGTCCAAACAAATACAGTCACTTCCATATTTTTTTAAAATTTCAGCTTGTGCCTCATTCATTATTCCAAGCATAAAATCCTCATTCTTGCAATGAGGATATTGAGGCATATTTACTCCTTTTGGTTTATACAATATTACACAACTCTTTTCACCAGAACATTCTTTTTTTACCCACTCATCAATATTAAATGCATCTTCAGAGTGATGGACACAATCACTAGGCCTAGGCCTATCTAAATCAAACTCTCGGACAATGTTCCTCAAGTCCTGTTTTGTAACTAAATGTGTCCGATGCAAGCGATCATTAACAGAAGTCTGCACTTCATCTAGAATCGTTTCAAAAGGTATTTTATCCGCAATCTTAGTCGCAAGCTTCTTTCTGTCATCTATAGGTATAGGTAAGTGTGCTAGCTCCATCTGATGACCAACATGAGTGGAGCAGTATTCAACATTTACTGACCCATCATTGTATGTTCTAGCTGTAATCCTTGCAGGGCAACTTGCGTTGATTTTTGTAGTGCCTTGTATTTTTATTTCTCTTCGTCTATCACAAGATTTAAGTTTTTTTCTAAAAAATCCTGAGCGGTGACACTGATAATAACCTAATCGCCAGCCAGGATTAGACTTATCAGAGGTATGTTTTACATAAGATGCAGAGTCCTGCTCCTCTACAGATTTTTTCCATTCCTTGAAATCATAGTCAGTTTGGAATTCAAGGTGCTGTATTTTTAATTCTATATTATGAACTTTCCAAAGATGATCTTTAAAGTCCCCAAAACTCTTAAAAACACTTTTACACACTGCACATTTCCAATCTGTAACCCTCTTAGACCTATCAACAACAGAAACTAAATGAATATTTTTATAATGTCTATTCAAGTTATACCGTTTAGAAAATGTTTTTTCACATAGCTCGCATGCTAAACATTTCAAAGGAGACATTTCACAAGCAGATGATAAACACAATATGAAATTAATTTTAGTCTTAGATAAATGCTTTGAGGACACTCATAGAAAACATAAACAAACATCAGCTGTCAAACATCAAATATTTTAACAGCTAATTTTACTTTTGGATTTAATAATCTCTTATCTGTGACCAAAATCATAGGTACATTTAATTTATTTGCGACAGATCATGTCATGGCTCATGAACTTTCAGAAATCATCTGTGTGTTCGGTTCCCGGGTTCCGTCGTTCCGTCTGTTGCTGTTGCTGTTCCAATCTTTTTCTTGAAAGCTAACTTGACTAAATAAAATGTTTTAGAAGAGAAAATACGGTGCAATCATTAATTTATTTAAAACATGTCGGTAACAGGATTATCTAGAAGAATAGGAAATAAATACAACATTAAATATGCAGTGAAATTCGGTGAGTGCTACTACAGTACTAAATATAAATTTTAAGGTTAGCTTTCTAACAGTGGAGAAGCAGCAGTGCAGTTATTACTTATGATAATTGTTTTTACTTAAAGGTGTCTCCTAATTTTTGAATTTATTATTTTTTATATCGGCTACTACATTCCTTACTTCTTAAGAATAAATATTTTCTTTGCTGAGGTCACTTTTTTGCACTGAAAAATCACAATCGAAAAGCTACCAAATCCGACGTATTTATAGGTTAAAACATAATGGCAATGTTAATAGTGTATGCTTTGAAGCATGTGCATTACACAATGTCTACGCTTGATCGCTATTTATGTGACAACATAAATATGTTTGTCCAGGTGGCCATAGTATATAACCACCGCCAATTTGGTTTGGCCAGGTGTTTATATATATATAGCTACCTGGCCAAACCTGTCATGATATATAATTATATCGCAAAGTAAGCAAATATTGGCGCATGCGCATTAGCAACTTCTGCTGCGGTGGCGTTAATACGTAAGTACCAAAAAATCATATTCTACGTAACTTATTTATTAATAATAAAATAAGTTTTCAACACGGAACTAACTTTTTCACCGAAAAATGTATTTGCCCGATAACGATAGATCTTGCCAGGTGGCCATATATTTGGTTATCTAACTCCAACTGAAATTTTAAAAAGGAAAGGAATATTGTGCCAACAGCACATGGTGTTCCCAAGCGGTTACCCATCGGAGTACTAATCACGCTCAATGTTGCTTGACTTCAGTGATTTATAAATGAATTGAATTCTGTAGTTTTTAAATTGTCATTTATCAGAGAAAAAGTTAGCTCCACATTGAAAATTTATTTTATTATTAATAAATAAGATAGGCTATGTAGAATACGATTTTTTTTTTTAAATCTACAAAAATAGCAGAATCTATCCTAGTAAATAATTACCAGTATCTAAGTAACTATAGGCCTACCATAAACAACATTTATACTTTAGCCTTCATTTATAACTTTAAAAGCTAAAGTGTAGGCCTTACCAATTTTAATTAGGTACTCTTTGTTGATAATTACCAAACCTCAACTTTTCAATCTGTATATTGTTTTTCTTGTATATTGGTTCTTTACTTATATTGTACAAAAGAAATTTTGATGTAGATTAATTAATTACTCTAAAAACAATATTTTTGTTAGACGCTTTTTTACCTAAAGTTTCATCGACCAACATCTTGAATAACTTATCAAAAGTATACCATTATCAAAGATAAACCACTTATCAGGCTAGTACAAGAAGATGCAATAGATGAACATTTATTATTTATTTTGGTAACAAATATTTTTATTTGGTTTCGGGGATGGATGAACGAGAAAAATTATAACATTCTTTTTGCACTGTTTGTTTAAGGCATGGATATACTTATAGCCTACAAAGTTTTCTTTGTTAATGATTTTTATTATTATGATTATAACATTAACAAATGTTAGCTTTAATTGTATGTTTTTTCATTACATTTCAGTTTCATCAAGGCTTTTAAGTACAACAGCTAATCCAGAACTTGAAGTAGAATTAGAACAAAAGACAGAAGATATAAATGAATCTCCTACAAAACATTCAAGTTCTGTACCTCTAGAATACAGATTTTTATACCCGGAATTCCTTCCTGATCCTAAAATAGAATGGCGAAATCCAGTCCGAGAAAAACTGGAACGATTAGATATGCTTAGTCGCAGAGAACATATAAACATACCTGAATTTTATGTTGGTAAGTTTATTAATTAATAATGTTTTTACACATTATATTTATATAAAAAATATTATTTAGTTATTTCTAGACTATTCAAATTTAACAGATAAAGCCTCACTTTGAACTTACAGTATAATTAATTTAATTTATGTAAACAAATATAAAAGCTATTTACTTTTGAATTATAACTCTTGTTATTATTTAAATAAACTGTGAAGCACATTTTTATTTATTATTATGGTAAATATCTATTGTATCATGTTTGGATTTTGCTATGATAAATTATGAAATCGTTAACTATTTATCTTATATTCAAACAATCAGGCCATATTTTATTTCGGAAAATACTTGTCGTCACAAAATACATTAGTTTAGTAGAAATTAAAAAAATATAAAAGTATGAAATCCAGCTTAGTTTACGAATGACTACAGTAACATTTATGACTACGTTCATCAAGTTAGTGAATGAGTGATCGCTTGTTTTATTAGGTCTGGCTATGTGACTATATATATACATTTCTAAGAAATTTGTATCCAGTGAAGTGTTTTTATGTGTATTTATCTCCATATATTGTAAATTGTAAAATATATATATTTTAGGCACTATCATGGCAGTTACAAGATCAAATGTCCATGATGCAGCTAAGGTGACTAGGTTTCTTGGAATTTGTATTCAAAGAAGAGGCTGTGGATTAAGAGCAAGATTCACACTTAGGAATGTAGTTGATCATTTAGGTAAGCGCCCAAACAACATTGTGTTTATAGAAAATGTTATGTACTATAACTAAACAACAAGGAAGAAATCTGTGTGATGAAATATCTGTAGCTATGATATTTATACTTACTATCAAATAAATAAAATTGTAGATTGTTGATGGGGGAATGAGCCCAAAATTGTAATCACATAATTTATAAGAAGAACAAAAATTAATCAGTTCATGTACTGTACCATCAAGTAACCAAAGAAATAATATTAATTTTATAGTTAATTCTTAAGCTATTGTGTTCAAATTAAAAAAATAACAAATTAAATATTGTTTGTAACTGTTCCCAATTTAAACAATGTTCAGTTGTCATAGCCTATAAAAACAATATTTCAATTACAGGTACTGAAGTGGAATTCATGATGTATGATCCCACCATTCAAAAGATAGAAGTCCTGAAGTTGGAAAAGCGTTTGGATGATGAGTTGCTATATCTACGTGATGCTTTACCAGAATATAGTACCTTCCCCTTAGATATGGAGGCAGAACAGTTACCAGAAGGATCTTCAGTTCCTGTTAATACCATCAAGGTAAATGTTCTATTTATGAGGTAATCAAAACTGTTCAAAGGCAGTCAAAGTTAAACTATGATTTGACTAGTAATCAAAATAGTATTTCATATATAAAGTACACACATTATAAGCGCATAAATATTATAACTGGTACAAATATGTCCCTACCAATTTATTGAAGGTTTTATTACTTTTAAACTTTTAAATGCCGGGAAGTGTATTATCAAATAATATATACAGTAGGGTTTATATAAAGATGTGTTCAATAAATGGTGTAAAAACATTGTACAAATATTCTCTTTCGCCCATCACAAAAAATTAATCAAAGCTAATCATCACCAAAATGCCAGTTTGGTACTTGTCGATAAAAAGTGAAAATGAAGCATTGATGTTGTCTTTAAAAACATTTTTACATTAGGACCTAAACTTGCTTCGCTTATGCCATAATTTGTCCTCAGCATAAATCATATTTGATTAAAATATATCTTTTAATGATGCCGGTTAAGATGAATGAAGGTTGGAGTTAGTATGTCAGGAATCAAAAAAATGTGTAGTAACCAAAGCAAAAACCCATTTTTCAAGTTATAAAAAAATTTTGTGAGATAGGCCCTAGTTGTGAATAAAAGTAGGTAAAAAAAAAAATCAATTTCAAAAATTTGTATTATAAACACACATTTTTATGAAAAGCGTAAAAAAATAACTCAAAATATTTTGAAAAATGTACCAAAAATAATTATTTTAAACCTAACTTGTAAAATTCCATTATTTAGAAAAAAGTACTTTTTATTTAGCTTTACAATAGTACTTATATTATTGCGATAGGAAAATTTTTAGTGGTAAAATGTTGAATTGTAAAAAAGTGATCTTACTTTGTCGATAGCCATTACAGAAAAGCAAGTATCCGATAAAGCTCTGTTGAGACCCAGTTCAAGAGTTAAAGTAGCTGTAATTTTGATTTATCAAAAATAGTTTCGAGATTTGGCAAAAATATGCCTACATACAAAATTAATTTTAAATTGATCCATACGTTAGGGCTGTAAAAGCATTGCCCATAATGTGACAAGATGTCAGGCATCATTATTATTTCAAAACTGCTTTTTTGGACTTGGGAAACTTAAAATTGGATATATTTGCAATAAATGTTTAACCAATCACATAATTTTCTCTATATTACATATATGTGAAAAAGTAAAAATGATGTTGAGATATTGGAGAATAGTTTTCAACCATTTCAGTAACCATTTGTTTTAATTTTATATTTTCATATTTTATGGATTGTATTAAAACCTAAGATTTGTATTTATTTGTCAGGTAAAATTGAGACCGAAACCATGGGTAGGGCGCTGGGAATTAAAAGACTTCGAAGGAATTGAGAGTTCAAGTTATGACTATGTATCTAGCAAACGGATGGCATTAGCAGAATCGCTTAAACAACCTTGGGAGAAATATGATTTGATGAAGGAATACAGGTAAGAAAACATATGCACACAGTCATAAAATCTCATGCCATTCGCTCTATTTATATATTTGGAATTTTAAAAAATCCATATTTTGAGAATCTTAGTTTGAATATAGATTCTACTCTTTGATAGAATAAGATTACTTACCCCAGTATATATAGTATAAAGAATGTTTGGTAATCACAACACAATTTGACTATTTTTAAAAATTTTATCTTCATGTTTCATGGCTTCAGAAAACCTAAAAAGTTAATGTTTTACATGTCTTTGTGGTATGTACGTAAGCATGATAATGGCCATAATAATAGAGACAGATACACTTTCAAAGGTCCCTTACCACACTTGGGAATAAACAAAAAACAAAAAATTTTGTCAAAAGTAAAATGTTTATTCCTATTAGACCCTTATAGCTATTACAACAACAAAGTTGTCATCTTCAGAAGGAATCTTAACAAAGACTTCAAAGGGAATGTTAAGATTCCCTCTGAAGATGACAACTTTGTTGTTGTAATAGCTATAAGGGTCTAATAAAAATAAACATTTTACTTTTGACAAAAAATTTTGTTTTTTGTTATTTTGTTTATTCCCAAGTGTGGTAAGGGACTTTTGAAGTGTATCTGTATATATTGTCACCACAGTGCTCTGGTCTTTGTTTATAAAAAAAATAGAGGTTGAAACATTAATTTATTATAGTAAATACAATTATTTTGTAATTTAGAAAAATGTAATCAAAATGATGGCCATTTTAAATAGTTTTCTTTGTTCAAATATGTGTTACTCAACTTATAACCCACTACATTTGATAAAAAATGTGCATATTTCAATTCTGCATTTAATGGTACCAATTCCACATCTCTATGATGACAAATAGTGAAGTTATTGACAAAAAGTATAATTTCAAACCCAAGCCTTCTAAGAAAATGTGTTATTCCTATAGTTACAAGATCTGGTAGGCCTGAGTCATTGACATAAGCATACAGAGTGGAGGCCCCTTTACACATGTACGGCTTCATGGTCCGCCAGGGCTGAGACATTGGCACAAGCAAAACTAAAGACTAATACGAGCTAACATCAAGAAAGTGATATACAGAATTATGAGGTTTAGAAAATCTATGTGATGTTTAAACAAATTGGGTTAAAAGACTCTTTAATCTATCAATAAAATTTAATTATTCCTATGAAGTCCAAGATATCATCTCTTAAGCCATTACATGTATATACAAAAATTACAATTTGTGGTTATACAATAAAATAATTAAAAATTTTTTAGGTTTACAAACTTATAAATTTATTCAAATCACAACATCTCCCTTGGAAATCAATACATACAATATAAATTGTTCATTTGAATTAGTCTTTATTCATTAATTTGAAAATTCAAAATTAAAGTTAGGATTTGCCTCGACTATAGCTTACTATAGCTCGACTATAGCACAATGAAATTTGCATTTATAATTTGGCATAAAAGTTCAAAATTTAACTCTCAGAGAGGAGCAGTCGTGCTGGCTTATGTATTGCTCTCTAAATATGCAATCATAAATTTACTTTCCAAAACCATTTAACCCTTCCCACGCGTCAAACGAGTATAGCCGCAATGGTAGACTTTGACCCAAACGCGAATGACGATTAAAGTCGCAAAAATATATTTTAGCCTATGGTTAGTTAATTAGTTCACCAAAGTTCCAATAGAATGCAAAGGCATGTCCGCTGTCTATTCAGGAATAGAAAAACGTTTTGTTGAAAGTTCTACGCCTCGAGGCAGTGGAGGGGGGTGCTATTTTGTCTGGAATTGCCCGGCGGCGCACGCATTCTATAGCTTCTACAGAGCGGATAACGGCTATACTCGCAGTCTCATTAGTCTGATAGGCGACGGACCTCCGTGTTTGCATTTGAGCATTGTTTTGAAGAAGTATTGTTTTTTTTAACATTACCTTGTATTTTTTATATATTATTTCACAATATAACTGTTCCAATTTACAAAAATTAATAAAAACTAAATTTTTTTGCAATTATTTACTATTTTGTTGTATGTAATGAAAAAATGTTAAATGTAGCCGAAAACCAATGATGACATTTTTTTTCAAATTACCTTTCTCAAACAAAATGAAAACAAAAATTAACTTTGAAAAAAAAAAAAAAAAAAAAAATTTGTTATTTCAGCGTTGAGGTGAAATAAGGCAAATTTTATTCAGCGTGCGAAGGGTTAAAATCAAAATTAAAAAAAAAAATGTTTTAGGTAAATTGGTAATCGTTTAGGTTTAAATTCATTTAAAGTTCTTTCAATAATTAAAAATTCTTACTTTTTTCAAAATTAATTAAAATATGCAGAACATTTGACGAATGAAAACCATAATTATAGTAATATAGAATCCAACCTTAAAATTCTTCATAAATGTAAAAAGAGTTTAAATTGTTTAGATGCTCTATTTAGATTTAGATGAGTTCCAGATTTACTCTCACAACAGACACACTGCTGAATGACAAGTTGAAATTTGCTTCAAACCCTATATATGACACAATCAATTCACTTACCAGAAATAGAAACCATTTCAGTTACTGATAGTGAGTTGACAACAACATGTGTGTGGATTTTAATGTTATATTTAAACAGTAATATAGTGATTCAATTCAAAAAAGTTTTACATTATATGACATGTTTATATGTTTGTGACAATGTACAAAAGCCTGATGATGTCTCATTGAAGATGAAAGGGCCGTAGCTGCATTAATAAAGGATTGTTATAGACTAAGGTAAATTACTTTTTATATATTGAAATAAACAATCCAGAGGTTTCAACTAAGAATTATGATTAATGTACTCAATATATATGTCCTGTCAGAAATATAATCACAACAATTATACTTTAACTTTAATGTAATAGCAGATATTTCTTGTTGAAACTCCATATTCAAGGATAAAATAAAGCAAAAGCTTAAAGTTTCAAATATTTTAATAATATAAATGAGCTACAATTGTTTCGCCTTGCGGCATCATCGGGCAACTAATAATATACAGGTATAGACAACTATTTAAACATAATTGACAGGAAATTAAATACAATAGAGAAATCGGGAAAGGTAGGGAAACTTATCGGGAAAGCTTATTTGAAACTTTAAGCTTTTGCTTTATTTTAACCTTGAATTATACTTTAATTTAAATTGATATATGATTTTATTTTTAACTGTAGGAGAACAATTCCAGAAGAAGAACAAAAGGAGATCTTTACTGAGCTTTATTCAGCACTGCATCAACTGGAAATTACCCGTAAGAAACTAAAAAGGAAACGTGTTTTTGTTAAACCAAAGAAAATGGGCTAGTGAAGTATCTTTGCATATAGTAGTTTCTTTATCAATACATTGTATTATATTAAAAAAGTCTTAGTAAATATTGTTTTGTAAACAATTTTGTTTCGCTTTTTCATTTGACCTATTATACTATTTTGAATATTTTTATGATTCTATTGCTACAACATTTTTATGATTCTATTTTATGAATCAACAACTACAAAAATCTCAATTAATAATTATAACTTGTTTTACTTTCTCACAAATATGTAGCATAGAGGAAATTATGTGATTAGGTCTCAAAACTTGAATTTTTTATAGAAATATCAGTTTCAATCTCCTCTTAGTCCAAAAAAGAGGTTTTGTAAATGATGTCTGTGCAGTGCTCTATAGGTTGAACAAATACATCGATTTGAATAAAAATTGGTATGGTGTTTGTTTTGGTCATAGCTCTGAACATTTTTTATAAATTTACACAAAATTTTTATTTTCTCAAAACTAAACGGTTTTGATAAGTTTTTCTAAAATCTATGCTATAAATATCCAAACAAAACTTATCGGTTGCTAATGAACCAAACCAGTGTGCAAAATTGCAAATAATAATAAAAAAATACCTATAACAAGTAATTTCCATAAAAACATAAATGAATTTGGATGTAAAGTTTAACATCTACCATATAGCCCGGATCTTACATCTAGCGATTTTTATGTCTTCATAAATTATTTAGGGTTTTGGTGTTAGGTTGAAATGTGACACCACAATCAAGACAATTGTCGGTGAATGACTTAATGATAGGTTATATATCAGTATTTGTACTACACCTCAACAAAAGACTTATCTTGTTTGGTAACTATGAAGAAATAGTAAATTTAGATATTGTATATAATTTAACAGAGCTAAATATGTTTGCTAAAGGACTCTTCCAAGTCCACTCAACATATAGAGATGGGGGTGGTCTCATTGGAAAGCTTAGGGTATATGGATCAATACAATGTATAGAACGTAACTGAGAGACCTAACTCCCCATCACAAGGACATTTTTCCAGGGTTTTTAAATGGTTTTGGCAACAAACCTATTAATGCCTATTTCTGGAGTTCTACTGGCCCGATTTATTAAATTAAAAAGTTAATAAAATTATTAAATATATCAAAAATTATTAATATTAAAAAAATTATAATTCTAAATTTTATTTCATTTTTGTATTTAAAAAAAAACAACTTATTTTATACACATTAATAGCCTTATTTCGGAATCATTCACAAATCACACCTAGTATGACCTAATTAATATATTAAACCTAATCAGATGTTTTAAGTATGAATTGTTATATTGGTTGCTATGGTATCTTAATTTGTATGTAAAATCAAGTTTAAAAATCTTCACAAGTAGTTTCACATTGTTCTATGCTAGGCGTAATCTATCTTTGTCTGTTAAAGAACTTCTTCACGCCCACTCAAACTCAAACAGAGATGGGGATAGTCTCATTGGAAAGCTTAAGGTCTGGGGATCAATAGAATGTGACCTAACATAACAAGGGCACTTTTGCAGTGTGTTTGAAATGCTTTTTAATGATAACCCTATTAATGCCTATTTCTGGAGTTTTATTGGGTTATTCATTTTTATCATTGTAGTTATGAGTTTTGAAACATTATTTTGTGTTGTTTGATGTTTAGTCACTGAAAGGAAAAATCATATTTGAAAAGTTAGGATTGTAATTGAGGGAGCAATAAATTTAATTTTCTATATAGGCTACAAACTAAAAAATATTTAATATATTTTTTGAAATAAATAAAATATGATAACAAAAAATGAGGTAACACTAGGAAGGAGTAAAAATAAAACCAGATAGGAAAATAACATCCATTGCCCTAGAATATTTCTTTTCCCTAAAGGTTTTGAAATACCCGACCTCAGGAGGTTTTTTTTACATAGTATGTACTATGTATAATATTTTTAATATAAACCTTTTTTGTTTTTGAAAAATAATATAACTTCTGGATGACCCTTATATAATTTTTGGTGAACTCTTTCCAATAAAGTAAGGATTGACGTTTTTTTTTTAATTAAGTAATGTTTAAGTTAACTTAATTTGAAATTTTAATTCAATTTTCACATAATTGGCATCTAATTTTGGTGTCCAAAAACACAGGGAAACTGAATTTTATTTTAAATGTTGAAGAAATGATAATTGTATAAATTAATTAACTATTTTTATCACCACTTGACTAAAATTACATAGTTAACTAGCATTTAATATACTAGAACGGAAAATTGTTGTATGGGATTTTTTTTTTTTGTCAAAAAATGAAAAACTAAAATATAAATCTAATGCAAGGTTTGGATAAAGCGTAGCTAATTTTGCTGCTTGAAACGAGTCTGTGAAACTGTAGTATGACCAGGGGTAAAGGTGGTTTTCACGGACTAGTTTTGACAGATGAATCGTGTGTTAGCCAATTTTGAATAAAAATCTTATATTTGATGAATTATAAAAACATGAAATAACTAGTGTGGAGGATATGTATTGGTAGTACAAGTTGTATGCAATGCATGTCTTCATAATAACACCAAAATAAAATTGAAATAAAAAATTTAAAAATTGGTCCAAAACAAAATATCTTGATACTTTCAAATTAAGCACAAGAAAATAAGAATAAAACTATCTTCATAATTTTGGGAAAAATGAATATTGTAGAAGTTAGCTTAAATTGATAAATTTTAAAATAGTATAAAATTTGAATCAAAAAGAATTTGATTGTATACAATTACAAGATAATAAAAATATAATTGATAAATAATGTTTAAAATCATATGACGAATAGATACTGTAATTTTATCAGGGTGGTCAGTTGATTAAGAAGCATATTAAGGTGTGAAAATAAGTGTAACAATGGAAAGTCGGACAATCTTTCTGTCACAGTTATCGGACTTATAAGCTGTGTGCAGTAAAAGTGTGAAGTTTCATGACGAAAACTCAAAAGATGTAAAAAGTAAAGTTTGCAGAATTACGTAAATTCTTGTAACTTGAATTACGTAAGAACGGGTGGACCGATAATCAACACTAAGTTCCAGGACAAGCTCTCGCCGAGTAGAATAAAATGACTGCATCAAAAATGAGAAAATCCTCTGGGAAAGCGTTAGGAACAGTTTAAAGAAAAAACAAAAGAGATTTCTTCAGTAACAAGTTCCAGGCTGCAAAGAGGTAAACTTTAAGAAATTAAGATGTCGCAGAGGGCAGACTTATGTTGCCAACTGACAACTTTACTACCAAAAATGAATAATTAGATTTTGTATAGACAGGCTTACCTTGGAAAGTATTGGTCCTTTGTACTACCTAATAGTATAAAAGTATGAAAACACAAAAAAACACTAAAGTTCTGAAATATTTCATAAATATACTGTTCACTTTCACAATCAGTAGAGTATAAAAAGAAGACTGAATTGTTTTAATCTCTACTGGTTGAGAAAGTGAACAGTATTTACGAAATATTTCAGAACTTTAGTGTTTTTGTGTGTTTTCATACTTTTATACTATTGGGTAGTACAAAGGACCAATACTTTCCAAGGTAAGCCTGTCTTCTGTCCATACAAAATCAATCTAATAGGCTATGTGCCCTATTAAACTCTTTCTTAATAATATGATAGGCATGGGCCAACATAAGAGAATAACAAGTGATATTTTTGAAGAGTCATGCTAATATTGTCTTTCTGATTTGTTACCAAACACAACATTTTCAAACACTTCTTTACAGCTTATCAAACATATTTCAATCGTCTAAAAATCTTGTTATGCATTTCAGAATGAAATATCCAGTTATATGTTATAAAATTATACACAAATAACTTGAATTAGTTAGAAGTTTGTTTTAAATTGTTTTCAAAATTTTAAAAATATCCTAGTATACAAAACACTCACACTAGTGATACAATTATATAAATTCAGACTTGGCATGGGGAAAACGGAGATCAAATTTGGTATAAAGGAGAATAATTTACATAAATAAGTATATCACAATTTGCATAAATAGTTACAAGATCATATAATTTAATTCATTCAAGATTGACCATGGATAGAGTAGGACATTTGACTTTATTAAGATTTGGTTACAAAAATGGATAATATTACTGGTCAAAGAAATATTCATAAGAACAAAACTTGAGCATATACAGGTTCTTCTTAAACTGTTTTGCCAAATTTTGGGTGGCGATGGAGGGCATCAAAAGAATCTAAACAAATATTCTAAAACATTTCCTACAGCATCATAAATATTATGTTATTCAATAATAAAATAAAGATACAAAAATTTTGCAAAACATTTATATGTCGCATGCTTATACCGTAAATCTGTAGTTTAAATAAAATCTTATAATTTTTCAGAATGATAGCTATAAAATTTATAAATATAATTTCAGACAAAATTTTATTAAATGGCCACCTTTTTAAAACCTTTGGGTGAAAAAAAATAAAACTTTTGGCAAAACTATAAATTAATTGTATAAAATGTTCTGCCAATTTTGGTAATAATAGCTTTTTCATTCACAAGTTATAAAAAAAATAGCAGACAGGTGAAACAGGAACCGGTTTAGTGATATTCTCTAACACCTCCCGAAAACTGGCAAAAATTTAATGAACATCTTGATATATATATATATATATATATATATATATATATATATATACACACAAGATTAATATTGTTTTTTAAAACTAGATATTATATTTCATCTCTTTTTTTTATTACTTTAAAGTATTTAATACTATGAAGCCCCTGTAACTTGTCTTGGGGTTTCTTTCTAACAAAAACATTTTAATTTTGCTTCACATCCTGCTAAAAAGAGTTTTTTACGAGTCTCCTTTTCTTTCAAGTATGGCTTATATTTATTTGGAGCATTCCTTCTATGGATTAAAAGCTTTTTAGTTAGTGGTACTAAACCGGAATGATTTTTAACTATTCTATCCTAATGACAACATCCAGTCTTGTATTTAACATGTCTTCCAGCCTTTAACATGTATGTGTTGGACATAAATAATTGCTGCCATGGGTGAACAGTCTCCCTAGTGCCTATGGTGGAAAATAATGCTCTCTTTCCATGCATTACTTTAGTTGTTGGTAAGGGATAGCCTTTCTGCAGATAAGGTTCTATTTCTGTCAACATGACTAATGGGAGTGCTATCTCCTTACAAAGTAGTTTTTAATTTCACGGTTTTTTTATATTCGATTTTTGATTTTACTTTGTGTGATTTTTATTTATTTTATAATGGAGCTAGTACTATCATGCTATCAAAAAATAGGAAAAAATAATAAACCAACAGAGGTGATGGTTTGTAAATACTTTAAATGTAGTCATATAATTTATGCATATATAAACTGTATATACATGTTTATATGTGTAAAGTATGCTTAGTATTTTGACATATGCTAGGCTATTATTGCGAACTATGACCGTGTGGACACATTGTTCATTCATGTGGCAGTTTTTCAGCCACAAACTGTGACATCACTACTGCGCCATTCTATACCAGAAATAGATGCATAAAAGATGGTAAAACACATCAAATTGGAAGTTTTTACTTTTTTTTATTAAAGAAGATTTTACCATTTTCCCACAGCATGTTAAGAAATATGGATATTTCATAAATGGTTTACTACAAAGAGAAAGATAAACCTCTTTTTATTTCACCATTTCTATATGATAAAGCCAAAATGCTTTATAACTTTTGTCAAAATTAGGGATTATAGAAACAACAGTTGTAAGATAAAATATCTAGCCAAAATCCTTTATCAATCAGGATATTTTGCAGATTGCATATTTTTCATTCAAGCACTGATTTCAAGAGAAGTACTTTGACAATTTTAATTATATATAATCATTAGTGGAGAACAACAAATAACCAGAGTTCGAATGTGATACGCAAAGTGTACCTCTATACGTTTTCATCATTTCGGTAAGATCTTGATTTTGTTGTTCATCTCCTTTGAAATGGGAATACTATTCGTAGTATTTTTAACTCAAGCTTGTTGAAGTATTCAACATTTCAGCAGCTGTTTTCTTTTAAAAATACTGAATTTCAGACACTTTTTACCAACATGAAAACATCAAATTGTTTGTAGGGACCTGAAAAAACTAAACAAAAACAAAATGAACTGGTCAGCACAGAACATTGTGATTTAACAGATCAATTGAAAATAGTGTTATAACAGGTAACAAAGCATCATGCAGTTATTACGACCAATTCATAGGTACCCCACATTTGATTCTAAATATTTTTGATACCCTCAAATTTTATTTTGAGGAAGTTATATTTTCTGAGGGTTTAAAAATCTTAAGTTTTGAGTAAGTTTTTTCCACTAATACCACCTTTCGCTACTATATTCTTTACACCAAAGTCAGTGTGTATACTTCAAAAGAAATCTCATTTTATAAACATTTATCTTTAAAGTCACTAATTTGTTTCGATTTCTGAGCTCATCTGGATTTTATCCAGTTGTAAAACAGATTAATTCTCAAAGTTACACTTTTTGTTGAGATGAAGAGATTCTGATGCTTATTTTTGTTAACAGCTCAATCAAACAATACATGAATTGCATCACCTCTTTGGAATAGTTTACAAAAATCACTGTGCAGCAAAATACTTTGAACAAAAAAAAATTTCTGATTTTATTTGGACATTTTTAAAATAGGAGCAAATTGCTTTGCTCTTGCTTTTGGGGAGAAAGACTATGTTGAGAAATATATTTTACAAAATGCTCATTTTGAGCTGATAGTTGTTCTAATAAACATTACGTTGTTGGGCTTAGAGTCAACCACCTTGATGAACCATACTTTTTTGAATTTCTTCATTAGAGTTTTTATCCCTTTTTGAAAAATCATATCTTTTGCTCATGGTCTACTTTTTTAACAGCCATGTTTTACTGTATACTTCCTCTTGATTTATGTTTAGTAGCACCTAACCTGAAAAAGAATAAAACTTAGTAACAAATAAAATAAATTTGTTTCAATGTGTAAAAGACTGAGTGAAGGATGCAGATCCAAAAGTAATTAAAAACATGTATCAATTCCTGTGCTTTCTGCATCCAGGGACTACCTAGCCCACAGTGTCTATATTTGTGTGAATATGTACATTTGTGTAATTGCGGGGGGTTTGACTGTGCTCGGGAAACCGTGGATTCGCAATGTTCAGTGTCACCCCTGCGGTAGAAGAGAGAAAAAAGTTAAGGACACCTCTGCGGTAGAAGAGAGAAAAAAGTTAAGGACACCCCTGCGATAGAAGAGAGAAAAAAGTTAATTTCAATTTTATAATTAGGCATACTATAGGCACCATGTAAAGATAAAAAAAACAAAGAAAAAATCACACTAAGGTAATTATGAATTTCTACAGATATCTTCAATGTCCTTTAAAAGGATAAGAATACATCTGATCTGGACCCATCAATAATCTAGTTGCACTTTCCTACATATACATAGTATAGGGAAAGTTATGTGATAGGGTCAAAAAACTGTTTCGAATTCTTAGTGGGTTCCCCTGAGTCCAAAAAGGTGGTTTTTGGCGAGTTTGTCATATATTCAGTGCTCTACAATCCAAACAAATTTGTTGCATGTGGATATATTTTAGCCATATCTGGGACTTTTAAATTTTTTTTTGATAACTGAAAACTCGTGGTACCTAGCTGTCATGAGGGGAAAAAAAAAGTATGATTTTATCAAAATCAGCTTAAACGATTTTGGTTAAATTTTACACAATGTAACTTATAACGACCCAAACAAAACCTATTGATTACACTCTCTCAAAAAATACTGATTCGTAAGTTATCAGTGAAAAACCGAAAACTCAACCACAGAGCTGTTATAAAAAACTTAATTTCTTGATAATTGGTTTTAATGATTTCATTCAAAATTTTAATAAAATGTGAATATTAATTACCAAAACAGTGTCCAAAATTTAAGTACAAAAAATATTACGATTCAGGAAAATTGGTAATAAACAACCTTCACCACTGTGACCGTCTCCATTTCTTTTGACCAGCTGGAAGCTCCGGCTGGCTGGAGATCGTGTACACTTTAGCCGAATCTTGTCAGGATGGGTCAAGGAGTCGGATTAGGACGCTAATGAACGCACGCAACGCAAGTTAAATTAAATGTTCTCTTTTATTTTAGCGTCGAATTAGAAGATTACAGAAATAATTATAATTTATAAAAAAGGTATAACGGCTAGATAAAGCCTTAATAGTGGCCGAAAAGCATACCGATTAATTATATAGCACGTGGCCGAAAATGGACTGACCTCGTCCCGTAGCGGTCTGCCGTTCAACTTCCTTCTCGCAGCTTTC